>JAJJMC010011514.1:2180165-2247636 GCA_023531435.1 Papaver californicum
TAGACTACCGATTATGCATGTTCAAAATGTTGGAATTTTGTAAAAAAAAAATTGATTTTCAATTTGGGGCAACACATTATAATCGGTAGTTTAAAAAATTCTTAGACTATCGATTATGCATGTTCAAAATGTTGGAATTTTGATAATTTTTTTGATTTTCAATTTGGGGCAACATACATAATCGGTAGTTTAAAAAAATCTTAGACAACCGATTAAAATGGAATTGGTAGATATGTTACTCCATTATCTACCGATTATGATACGTCCATGGCATTAAATGCATGCAAAAAATGAAAAAAAAATTAACGATCACAAACATTGCATTAATATTTGTTTATACATTTATGTTCAAAATATATATATTCAAAATCAACTACTCACCATCCGAGTTCAAATCAATTGCGTCCTTTCCTAAGCTTGTTAAACGATCCCAACGCTTCATGTTGGACTCAATTTGCTTCAACCACTCCTTACAATGGTTAGTTGGGAAGTAATCCGACCAACTACTCAACGGAGGTAATGGACAATCATCCGATAAACTTAAACCGATAAAATGATTGTTATTAACCCATGCCATAATGATTCGTCTATCCTTGACCGACTCATCACACACCGTCCTTGTGGGTGTAAATGTGCCACTCACTCCTAATAAAGGAGGAAAGAAATAATGTACCACGCAGTTTAATACATCCGCTAAAAGATACCCACATATCGGCATTACCATCCGATACCTAGATCCGATTGTCTCCAATACGTTTAGGCATTTTACACGAGTATATAACTCTTTGATTTCTTGTTCTCTAACATGTTTATATCCTTCTATCATCATTTCAATATAAAATTCCTTATCCTCCGATAATTGTGCGGCCATCTTATTTCTTAAATATTGCCATTGGATGATATTCTCCGTAACCGCCTCACTAAAGTCTTCTATTTGTTTCGAAGCAACGTGAAAACCACAATTGCCATCCCCATCGACATCGTCGGAGGACAAAACAAATGGTATAATGAGTAGAGGGAGTTGTTCCAAATACTCATCGTGTATAAGTTGGATTTGACTTAGTTGGGAAGGAATCGTAGAGACCTTAGCTTTGACTTGTCGTGAGCTTGGTCCACCTTGATCCTTCCTTGGACGACCCCTTTTCCTTAGAGACGGAAAATCTTCATACTCAGCTTCAGTATGTTCATGCCTAGAAAGGTCACGATGACTAGATAACCATTCCTTCAACTCTTTTCTTTGAATTGACCTCGGCTTTTCGTTATTCGGCCTACCCATCGCCTTTCCTTTATTTGGTTCTTGAACAACCTTTAGACAGGGGTGAAGGGCTTCCTATAAATAGTCATCAATATTTTCTTTTGTGCCCCATTTGACGTACAGTAACGCTCGAGTATTCGTGCAAATATTTTTGTCTCCACGAACGACGTACCATCAAACGCTGGGGTGCTTGGAGTGAAAGTTAATTGCTTCCAAAAGGGATGAATATCATTAATGTCAATCACTTCAATATACCTTCCAAGCATGTGACGACACGGGAGTCCAATACCTATCATCGTCTTGCAGTTGCAAACTGTAGTCTCATCATCGTGATCTCTGTACAACTCCAATTGTTTTATCATGAAATTTATTGCCCACCAAGAAACTTTGTAAACTATACCCCTTAGAATATTTTTATGTTTTAAATATTTCAACGAGAATCTATGCCGACTTTTTACCATTGAACCATAAATATTAGTAAGGTCAGGATTGGTGAACTCATAGATTGCTTCTTGGACCGACACAACCCCATTTTGACTACCAACTAGTATGTTCTTTAATCGTCCATGGGACGCCTCTGCAATGCTTGTTTCCTCGTTCTTGAAGTTTCAATATTCATATGTCCATGCAAACACAAACTTATCCTTATGCGGTTCCAACCATTGTGTTTTGCAATACTTAACTGGTTTGGGATAATTCTTGCCCCATTCATCCTCAAAGTTCTTCAAGTTGTATTCATAAACTTCCTCCGTCATCGACCAAACTACCCTATCCCATACTTTTAGAAATAAAGACCACTTTATTCCATCCTCGACCCATTTTTCATCGGCCAACCTTTTCTCTTCTTCTCGTTCTTCCACGGTTAGTTTGCTAATATGCTCATCCTCTTCCTTCGACCTCTTGGTACCTTTGTTTCATTTTTTAGCTTGGATATGATGTCTGCAATTGGATTTGATGTTGCATTGAATGTGTCATGTACAAAGCAAATTCTGGGCTTCCGGAAACACTACCTTTATTGCATTCATCAAGGCTTGATCGTTATCCGTTAAAATAACCCTTGGAAAATGCTCGCCATTATAAATCGACCTTAATGTTTGCAACATACAAATGAAACTCACATCGTTCTCAGCATCCATTAAACCCCAATCCACCGTAAATGTGTATTTTTCCGAAGTGTGGCAAGCAATGTTCAACAACGGTATGTTGTACCTGTTTGTCTTGTAAGTAGCATCTATCAACAAAATTTGATGAAAGCATTGAGCCAATTGGATCATCTTCGGATGTGCCAAGAAAATACGAATCACCTTACCATCCCTTTCTTTTTTTTTCTCAACGTGTAAATGTGTTTCTCGGCTAACCACTCTGATTGTTGCATAACCATTCGACCATCCCATTCTTTCCTTTTGATCGTTGCTAGCGCCGACCAAATTGTAGACAACGAAGACAAGTTGTTGGGGTCGTCCCCCTTTATCTTAGATAGGATTGCACTCGCTTTCATTACGGTCCTCATAGACTTCACTGTCTCCATTTCCTTTGGTTTTAACTTGGCAACCATTACGTTCCCAACAAGACTTTCCGGATCTTCGTGGTTGTGACGACCATTAGCAACTCTAAACATTTTCCATACTTACCTTTCTTACCTTCGAGCTTATGGAAGATAATCTTAAATGGGCATCCAATCTTCTTTGAATTACCTCGGTATATCCTCTCCGTCTTCTTTACTTATTTACGATTCTTTCCCACGTGACTCTTTCGCTCGCCACCTCTCTCACAAATTATTTCAAATCGATCAACTCTCACTCGATTGTTCTGAACTACAACGCACATCTTCTCTTTTGCCTTATTGATAAGCCATTCCTTTGCCTCCGCCTTATTTTCAGATGTCTTAATACGTATATAACAAAACAAATATCATAACCCTAACCATGTAACATACATTCTTAGAACAAGTTAAGAGTGGGTAGGTAGCGTACCAAATTATTTGCATAGTGTAGGGAAGTATCAGGACCCTCGTATGAAACAGGATTAACCCATCCAATAATCTACGTAAAATAACAATGAGTTAGACAATGATAATCGGTAGTTAATTATGTTACCTTACTACCGATTAACAAAAATCGGTAGATAATAATATCCCCGTGCTACCGATTATCAACAATCGGTAGATAATATGTATTCTTAAACTACCGATTATAGAAAGAAATCAAGCCAAGTTCTGCACACAAAAACAAGTAAAATCAGAGGTTTAATTTGTTACACCATTACCGATTACAATACAATCGGTAGATAACTATATGCCATATACTACCGATTACAAAGTTTGCAAAATAAAAAATTTGTTGGTTTGGAGAAATTCATTTTTGGGGCGACTAACATAATCGACAGATAATATGTATTCCTAAACTACCGATTATAGGAAAAAACCAAGTCAAGTTCTGTACACAAAAACAAGTATAATCGGAGGTTTAATTTGTTACACCACTACCAATTACAATACAATTGGTAGATAACTATATGCCATATACTACCGATTATAAAGTTTGCAAAATATTAAATTTGTAGGTTTGGAGAAATTCATTTTTGGGGCTACTAACATAATCGGTAGATAATAAGTATTCTTAAACTACCGATTATGCAAACAAAAATTCAAAACAAATTCAATATGGGGATTTTGTATAATCAGTAGTAAGTAATCTTCACGAGACTACCGATTATATAATTATTTTAGAACAGAAGTATAATCGGTAGTTTATGGTACTCCATTATCTACCGATTCAGGGACGTCCATGGCATTAAATGCATGCAAAAATGAATTTTTTTTGTTAGCGATCACGTACAAACGCATACAAAGTGGGTTTTTGAGCTTCTTAACACAATACCTGATTGTTTGATGCATTATTATCTTCATTTTGATGTGATTCATCGTCTAGGTTTTCTTCCACACTAAAATTTGGATCATCCAACAAATATCCCAAATCATCATCTCTAAACGTCTTTGAACCTTCAATATTATGTTCTTCATGATGTTTCTCACCTTCTTCCTCATACTCATCCATGTTTGTTATTGATTTGAGGTAAAACCCGATTTCCCCAAACTTCTTCTTCTTCTTCCTCTCTAACACACTATCTATTTCTATTCTAAAACTATAACTCAAATTCATCATCTAACACTAACTATAACCAACTTAATTAACTAATTAATCAATATTAACACTAATTAAGCAAGGACAGATTAGATATTAAAGAAAATATATGGATAAGGGGTGTATTGATATTACTTCATAATGACCTTATTTTGTTTTATTAGTAGCCCCAAATTGGTTTTGGATAGCCCTCAAATTGGCCAGGATAAATAACGCCATAATTTTTGGTTAGTGTTTAAGACATCATGACTAGTTCCATCAAGACTATTGGTCTCTTCCTGCGTCTGTGCAACTTATTGGAAGCTTATTCCAGCTGTTGTTTGTTGGTCCCTTTGGCTTGAGAGGAATATAAGAACTTTGAAGGTAAGAAGAAATCAGCACATAATCTGTGTATGGACATTAGGCTAATTGTCATTTCTTGGGCTCCTGCTTTTTCACGTGAGAGAAAATTAGACTTGATTAATGGCGTTTGTAACTGGGATGCCATTTTCAATAAGTCTTCCTCTATTTTATTTTATTTTATTTTTCTTTTTCCTAGTCCACCTCTCATGGACACCTTTGTATCTTCTTCATTTTATCTGCAATAAATCTCTCTCTCTTTCTGATAAAAAAATAATAATAATTAAATATCACATGTTATGTTTGGGAATTGTTAAATTAGAATGGTGTTTATTAATAGAAGAATTTACTTCTCTGTATTGATTTTTTTATTAACAGATTAATTATTTACATTGTATTTGTACTCAATATTAATACAATGAACAAATGAAAGAAAGCTAACATGAACCGAACAAGAAGGTGCTAACATAAACATGCTTACTCATAGCCAGCTCATATATGATTAGGAAGACAGCTCAGATGATGCTGACAGTGAAGAAGGTGTAGGCAGAGTGTAATCTATTACACCCCCCCCCCCCCAAACAGGGTGTCAGTCAAAGGACGCACACACAATTTGTTCCGCAGTAAAGCAAAGCGAGGACCAGAAAATCCTTTCGTGAAGATATCCGTTGCCTGGTCTATGGTTGAAACATACGAAACTTTTAGAGCATTAGTCTGAATCAATTCGCGCACAAAGTTGTAGTCTATCGATAAGTGTTTTATTCTTGTGTGGAAAACAGGATTAGAGGAGTACGAGATAGCGCTGACATTGTCACAAAGAAGAGATGGTGAAGATGGTAGGAAAAAATACATTTCCGTAAGTAATTTGCATACCCATATTACCTCTGCTGCCGAGTTAGCTAAGCTTCGAAAGTTGAAGATCGAGCCACTGTTGTCTGACGCTTACTAGACCATGAAATGGGTTTAGCTCCAAAAAATATGCAGTAGCCTCCAATGCTCCGTCTAGTGATTGGATCACCGGCCCAGTCAGCATCACTGTAACCATGAACAGCAGTGATCCCTTTAGTAAACAACAAACCATAATTGACTGTTCCTTTAAATGTACTGTAGTATTCGCTTAGTACAAGTAAAATGCTCAGTGGTCGGCTCCTGCATGAATTGGCAGACTTGATTCACCACATAGGCAATCTCCGGCCTGGACCATGTAAGGCACCGTAGAGCTCCAACTTGAGACCTGTAAAGAGAAAGATCAGATAAATGAGCTCTTGTAGTCTGTTGAAGCTTGAAGTTAGCAGGCACCGGAGATGAACAAGGCTTTGAACCATCCATATTGTGTTTGTCTAGCAAATCCTATGCATACTTGGTTTGACATAAGAAAAGAGAGGTGGGAGTTCTTTTTATTTCAAGACCCAAGAAGTAGTGCAATTCTCCCATGTGCTTCACTGGAAAATGACACTGCAACTTAGATATGAAGTTAGCACAGTAGGAAGATGAATTGCATGTGATTAGAATGTCGTCAACATAAACAAGGATATATGTAATCTGAGAACCAATTTTCTGAATAAACAATGAGTTGTCAGCATTGCACATAACAAAATCATATGATAGCAGGACATTTGTGAGCTTGGCGTACCAAGCTCTTGGAGCCTGTTTGAGTCCATAGAGGGACTTGTGGAGTTTACAGACATGGGTTGGAATCTCTGGATCAACAAATCCTGGAGGTTGCGACATATATATATCCTCATCAAGATCACCATGGAGAAAAGCGTTGCTAACATCTAGTTGTGAAATACCCCAATTGAAGTTCACAACAATAGATAATAAAATTCTAATGGTTGTTACCTTGGCCACCGGGCTGAATGTTTCATAGTAATCAATGCCCTCCTGCTGGTGAAACCCTTTGGCTACTAACCTAGCCTTGTATCTTGCTATTGTACCATTGAGATTATACTTGAGTCAAAAAACCCACTTGCAACCGACTAAATTCATAGATGAGTGATAGGGAACTTTGGACCATGTGTTTGCAGATTCTAAAGTGTTGTATTCATCTACAACATCCTGTCTCCACTTAGGGTGCTGATTGGCTTGACTAAAACAGGTAGGTTTTACTGGTGGAATTTGGGCAGTAATAGTGGCAGATAGAGTATGTTTTGTTGAATATGTTTTTGGTTAATAAATTCCTGATTTTCCCCTAATTCTCATGTTGTGATCATTCAAGACTGTGGGTAATGATGATAGGTCAAAAGAAGTACTAGAAGTCACAGAAGTATCGGAAGACGGAGGAGCAATGAGTGGAGAAGTACCTGAATGTTGCATATCTGAAGAAGGATTGTCCCAAGAAAAAGTATCAACTGGAGCAGGATTGGATGATGTAGTATGCTTCATAGGAAAAACAGACTCCTAAAACAAAACATGCCGTGAAATATAGATCCTACCAGTTGTAGGATCCAGGAATTTATAGCCTTTCTGAGCAGGGCAATATCCTACAAAAACACATTTTATGCTTCTTGGTGCAAGCTTGTGAGGAGCATATGGCTTTAACCATGGAAAGAAGAGATCTCCGAAAGCTCTGAGATGATGGTAACCCGGTTGTTTTTTGAAATAGTTTCTCAAATGGAGTTTTGAATCTTAAAGACTTGGTTGGTAATCTGTTGATTATGTAGTTGGCAGTAGCAAATGCATCTACCCAATAAGAATCTTCGAAGCCTGATTGTATAAGTAATGTTCTACCGACATCTACAAGATGTCGATGCTTGGACTCAGCAACTCCATTCTGTTCAGGAATGTGAGGACAAGTGAACTCATGTTTAATGCCATTCGAAGAAAGAAAAGAAAGAAGCTGATGATGCATGAACAATCCTCCACCATCAGTGCGTATTGTTTTGATGTAACCATTCAAATGTTTTTCAATGAAAATTTTAAAACAAATGAACACATTCTTAAATTCGCCTTGTCATGTAATGGAAAGAACCAACAAAACTTTATAAAATTGTCTATTATTGCTACATAATACTTGTACCCTGATCTTGACATTACAGGACTTGGTCCCCAGAGGTCCATATGTAGTAAATCTAAGGGTTTGCTGCTAGAGCTATCAAATATTGGAAAAGAAAGCTTGTGAGATCTACCTAGAGAGCAAGCAGTACAAGAAATGGGATTACTGACAATAGATGGTAGTGACAAGGACTTAGAGATACATTGCATATTTTTGAAGGATGTGTGAGCCAACCTGATGTGCTAAACTTCAGAAAAAATTGCATTAGCAGTTGTGGAAAATGTTTTATTCGGTTGCTGATTCAGGAACTGGATGAGGTATAATCCATTACTGTGTAGACCTTGTAAAATTATCCTCCCATTGGATAAGTCCTTCACACAAAACCCATTAGAAGTAAAGGTTATTGAGCAATTATTGTCATTTGTAAATTGATGCACAGAAAGAAGGTTCTGAGTGGCTTTAGGAACCAGAAGTATATTATTCAGAGAGAAAAAAATGTGTTGGAGTAGATTTAATACAAGAACCAGAATGTGTGATAGGCATACCTGAACCATCCGCAGTTTGTATCTTATCATGACCTGCATAGCTTGTTGAATGTTGTAGTTCTGACTTGTTTGGAGTTATGTGAGACGTATCTCCACTGTCTACAAACCAAGGATTCTCCCCAATCATATTTGCTGAAGCCATCATTGCTGACAGATTTCTTGAATTATTTGTAGAATGGATTCTAGTGTTGCATTGCAGAGCACTGTGTCCTTGTTTGTCACATAGTTGACAGATAATAAAATTTGAATTGTTATATCTAGAATCATTAGATGATCTGGCTTGAGAGTTGTATTGTCTATATCCAGAGCTTCTTCCAGGATTGTTGTAATTTCTTCTCGGATAATTTCCAGATCTGAAATTAGTTGTAAAGGAAGGAGAAGAAGATTGTGGTTTGAATCTTGTATTCTGGTCTCTGGAAGAGAATTTAGATGGGTTAGAATTGATCTTGAAATGCTTGATTGGTGGTGTTATGAATAAGGTCAGTGTTTCTTTGGTTTATGATCAGTACTTCACTAAGAAGATTATTGTGAAGTTCAATAGCCGAGACTGGTGGATTTCTATGTCTCATAGAGGTTGAAAATGGGATGTATTCAGGATTTAAAGCTGATAAGGTGATCACCACCAGTTCTTTATCCGAAACAAGTTCTCCTGTCGCCGCTAGTTGATCTGTTAAAAGCTTTATTTCATCAATAAGAGAAGAAACAAATTTGTTACCTTGTTTGATGGCCAACAACTTTGTTCTGAGTTGTATGGAGTGAGTAGACGACGATCTGGCAAATATTTCTTCGATGATATTCCAAAGTTTGTGAGAGGTTGATGCTGCTGCGAAGTATGGTATGATGGAATCAGAAATGGTACTGTTAGTCCACATTATGATAGTAGAATCCTCATCTATCCAGTCAAGATAAAGTGGATTCTCAGTTCCATTTGTCTGATTTCTTGAACTTGTAAAGCGATCTGGACAGGGATATGAACCATCAAGATATGGCATAATCTTGAATTTTCGGATAACTGGAAGTAAGAGATTCAGGTTAGAAAATTTTTAAGGGTTACTAGACTCATTAACTGATTCAGGGGAACTTTTGCTATTGAATTTGAGGTCGGATTTTCCATTGAAGAAGGAAATTCTCGAATCATATCAAATAGCAAATGTTCAACTAATCAAAGAGTTTCAACATATCTTTTGATTTTAGAAGAAAAGAGAAAGAACAAGAAAGGATCGAAGAATGAAAAAGATGGTCTCTAACTCTAATAGAGAGTTTTATAGTGTTGAAGGGTAAACTTGATTGCTACTAATTCTTGTAACTTGTTGTTATGAAACGATGTGCTTAGCATTAAACAAGCCTCTGAATAGAAAAGAACTTAGCATTTTCTCAAGAAAGAAATTAAATGTATCGCTGACCTTGAATGAGAATATCCATTTAATACACCAGTAATCAAGGACTTTGTCGAGCACGCCATCAAAGAGGAATTATTGAGCAGTAAAGGCTTACCGAATCGAGAAAAGACGATGACGCTTACCAAGAAATCTTCATTAATCACACCACTGCTCGAGGATAAACTCTGTGTGGATCGAAGAATTTTTTACTTGTTCAAGACTGAATTAGCAAGATTCAAGAAGAAGAATCCATTAAACACGAAACGAATTGAATACATGCCATTAATTGAGAGTGAGAGCGGAAGAAACTAGGTTATTGCCAGGTCTGGCTCTGATACCATAGTAGAAGAATTTACTTCTCTGTATTGATTTTTTTATTAACAGATTAATTATTTACATTGTATTTGTACTCAACACTAATACAATGAACAAATGAAAGAAATCTAACATGAACCGAACAAGAAGGTGCTAACATAAACATGCCTACTCATAGCCAGCTCATAGATGATTAAGAAGACAACTCAGATGATGCTGACAGTGAAGAAGGTGTAGGCAGAGTGTAATATATTATTTATAACTGATCGTTCCGTGCCGTAGGATGGAGATTTGGACAGTTAGATATATCCGGCTACACAAACACCTTTCTTCCTTATCAATAACTTAAACACTTCAATTTATCCCTCACCCAACGTTGAGAGTTGCATACACCTCTCCTTCCATTGGACGGTCGACGAAACCCCGACCTCTGATTGGCTGAAAAACAACTTATCCCTTTTACATTTCGTGTCCGTTGAAATTTTATTTAATCTGCTTTTTCCTAGGCTCCACATTAAATGGTAGCGGTCCCTCTTATTTGTTGGTGGGTCGACGAAACCCTTTGTTCTGATTGATTGATAGTTGGTTTATTATTCTTACACCATGTTTAGGCATTTTTTTTTAAATCTGGACCGTCGAATTTGTTTGAGAATTTAGTTAGAAAGTAATCATAATTTGAGTAACTAAATAGAATATTTTTTGTTTTTAATTTATAATTATGAGAATAAATAGGTAAAACAAGTAAATAACTAAATTCTTTATTTATTTTTTACAGAATAAAAAATATTTTGTATATATAAAAATAAAAATTAACAAGTTGAGGCATGCTATTTAGGGAATATTCTTTTAATATTGTTAGGAATGAGAGTAATGATTAAAATAGATAAAAAAAGAATTTAATGAATTAGGTAAGACTATATATTCCCTAATTAAATTACTATGCTTATTTAATATAAATATGATTTGGTATTGTTTTAGTATTTTTAGATATATTCGACACTGCATTCCCGAATTAAAATTCACAAATTTAAACTGTCTATTTTGGTTAGTGTATTTTTAAGCAAATTTAGACAAATCATATATTCTACTTTAAAAAATAAATCTAAAGCTCCTATGTACAAGGAAATATGTGGATCTTATGGTATAGAATGGAGAAGAAAAAAGGAGTTTAACATAAGTAGAATTAGGCAAGACTACTAAATTCCGAACAAAATTAATATGCCTGATTTAACGTAAATAGAATTTGGTATTGTTTTAACATTTTTAGATTTTTTCGATACTGCATTCCCGAATTAAAATTCACAAGGCTTATTTTGCAGAATTTTGTGGGTACATCGACTATATATATAAAGCATTAGAATTTCGTGATTTTGTACATTGCATTATTTTTCTACTAGGGCTTTATTGTTGTTTTTTCTTGCAAGGAAGGGTCTAATTTTATTTTTGTTGATTGTTTTGCATATACCCATCAATTGGAACTAATATTGGCAATAAGAGCTCATAAGTACTGATTTGAGGTGAAACAAAAGGAGAAGTTTGGTTCTTTTGAAACTTCATGGTCCGGATCATATCGATCCTGCTGCAAAGGTAATTGTTTATTCATTAGTATATTTTTATCTCTCTGAATTAGTTGTTAGATTCACGAAACCCTATTTTTGGGTTTTTTAAAGAGAAGAAGAAGAGAAATTAAAGATTTCTAGGGTTTTTCTCTGCAATCACTAAAAATGATAAATTTGTGAAATCTCATAAATAATTATATTATAATATAAATTTGTATGCGTTTCTAGAGTTTTGATTTGGATCCTAATTTTTTATTTTGAATTTAAAAGCAGGATCAATAAAATCAATCTCAAATCCAGTTCCAGTTACTTTGTTTCCAACTTTAGATGCTCAATCGATCTTATTGTCATTGTTTCATTCTCTATGTAGGTCCTCCTCCATGATTCTCGCTATTTTCATTAATGTATTTTTAGATTGAAAATAATTATACGTGAAATTATTTTAATCTATTTTCTTTCGTAGATGAGAAGAATGAATGAGTAAGAAGATGGATAATAATAACACCTGAAGAATTTGGGAATGTAGTATCGAAAATAATAATTGTCTGCTCTGTAATATTTTTATTTTTTCCTCCTCGTTTCTTCTTCATTCATCGTTTATATTGTGATCAAATCAATGATAATTGTTCTAATTATTGTTTATTTGGTTTTATGGAGTTACAATTTTGGCTGGCTGTAAACAATCCTCGCTTGGTAAACCTAACCCTAACCCTCTTATTTTCCTCCTATTCTCCTCTTCAGATTTTTTTGTTTCTCTAAATCAATGAACCCTAACCCTTTTGTTTTGATCTAACGAAGGTAAGATTTTGAATTAAATTCTGTTTTAAGTGAATACTATCTTTTTCCATAATCTTTCTGCAAGCAAAGTTTTGATTCGTGGATTTTCTATATGCTGTTATGGATTTTACTTTGTTCTTTTTGATATATTTTGCTTGCATCTTGCAGGCTTTCATTTGTTGTTTATGAAATTTATAATTATTTCTGTGTTCAACAATCTAAATTAGTAACTGATTGGTTTTTTTTTGTAGGGTTTATATTGGGGGTAATAGATACTGAATAATCAGAGATAAATATGATGATCATCATCAAACCCTAAAAGAAATAAACGTTCTCCAGTTGAACTACTACAACCAAATGGTCTTCATAAGTCTTGATCTCAAAGCCCTTTCGATCCTTCCAAACGCAAAGGGTTCGATCTAATTTTATGCTTGATTTTCTAATTTCTTAATAGAAATGTTTAGTTATCAAATTCTTATTAAATTGAAAAAAGGAAATGCAGGTATCTTTCATGGGATGATTATTTTATGGCATCGGCTTTCTTATCGGCAAAGCGATCTAAGGATCCCAACAGACAGGTAAAAGTCGAGGAACTAATTTTTCTATTGTCCGTCCATTGCTTGAATTGAAAAGTATTTTAAAATTCATTTGTGTAATTTGACACTGTTTTGGTTAGTGGACGTTTGATCTTCCTTTGGTTTTACGGAAAAGTATCATTCTCGCTCTCGATTACCATAGTACCCGGCTAGAAACTGATTGACTCGAGATATGGAACTTAAACCTGACCTCCATAAATTTGGAACTGTACGTAATATTCTAATTATGATTGCTTAAATTGAGTAACTAAACTAAACTAGCAGTTTTAAGCATCAATCTTATGCATGAAGCGTACTTGCAGCATGTATAGGGTTGCTGATTGATCTATGCATCGGTTTCTGTTCCTTACTTTTCCTTGAACCGTTTTATGTAGATTTTATTATGTGCATACTGACTGTAAATGTCATGATTGTATTATTTAGGTACATCCATCTGTATGAAACTGAAGACTGAATTGAACTAAGTCTCTCAACTCAGAATTTATATAGGAATTCCACTTTTTGATTTATATTATGATAAGATTATTTGTATAGATTTCTGCAATGATATTACATCTCTTCTTTCACTCATTGGCTTTTTTTGATGACTATGACTTTCACAGGTCAGATCGGATATTTTAATGGAGGACCATCACATCTTGCTGATTCCGATTTACTTATGATATTAGGTGGCGAATGTGTTCCGGCTGAAATGATTCAACATGGGTATATCGCTGCAAGGCTTTACCATATTCTCCTGGGTTGGTAAACCTACATTTGAGTCTGGATGGTCAAACACCTAAAAGCCAAGTTATGAGTTTTGAGTATCACGCTCTTTCATTGGTAAATGAGGTAGCTTCACCTAAAGATGAATCTAGCTGGGATGAATTTCAAATTTTAGATTAGGCTTGCCAATCTGCTTTTCTCATCAAGCGACAACCTGAGCATCCTATCAAACAAGGAATTTCCAACTGTGTTAAAGGAAGCAAAAAGTTTGCACATTCAACCTCATCCATTAAAGATTGGGACTATTTGATTAAGTCAGCTGTGAACAATGATATCTCATTTCAACAAGCGCAAAACGTTTGTTTGTCATATTCACTATATTGGTTTTGTTGGACATAGATAGATCATTGTTCACAGCTGACTTAATCAAAGTATGTTCTCAATCTCTTCCGTCATTTTTTTTACTTTTTGATTAATGAATTGAATTGTTACCAATTGAAAACTTAGTGCAAGTTTTGAAATTTGAGTGAGAATTGATGGTTATACAGAGAAGCCAGATTGAGTTGGAACATCAAGCTTGAAGAGTAACGCAGAGTCAACAGTACACATGTATCAGTCAGTCTTAGTCAGTTGTCCACATAGGATATCATTCACCTGTATAAATAAGAATAGTGAACAGTCTGTAAAGATATAATTTTCAATCAATACTAAAACTGTGTTTTCATTCTCTTATTATCCATTATGGTATCAGAGCAAAATGCCTGGGTAAAACAAATTCAATAGGATTAAAAAGTTTTCTTGTTTCAATCAAATTCAATCTTCATTGAATCAATTCATCATTCAACAGTCAATGAAACAATAAATTTTCTTCATAGAATAGCAGAACATTGTAGATCTAATTCTGAAAATCATCAAGTTTGTACTTCTTGAAAACAATCAACATCAAGAATCGAGAGAAATTAATTGATTACGCATGGTAGAAAAGCTTTGATTAGTCTTGATTGAGCTTCCAATGAATTTTTCTACAAAAGAAACATTAATGGAATGTCAGTATTGATTAGTCAGAAAGCAAAAAAAAGTAATTGAAGCAACCGCATTAATTGTCAGTAAAAACGGGAGAGCAGATGACGCGTGGAACAGAGAATCATGAATGAGTCGATATTCAATTGATTTTTCTTCAGAAAATTAAAGAAGGTCCTCGACTGCATCACCATCAATTACATTTTTTCTTGGAAATAGATTTCTCATTCAAAACAATGGATAAATCAAGAGGCATGGCAGACAATTTCTGCACAAATTAAAGCAAAAACAACTTTCAATAAGGTCAGTGTCTTGAGTCTTGAAATGAACTCATCGATCAGAGAAAGGTCAGTGTCTTGATTCTTGAAATAAACTCATCGGTCAGAGTAAACAATTAGAAGATCTGAGCAAAATTAAATAGCAAGAAGTATTACTACTATAAGACATCAACAGAAAAATAAAGATTAGTTTTCTTTCTCTGCTATTTTTCATTTCTCATCTTCTTTCCAATTTTTTTTTTTTTCATCAAACTGCTGCAATCTTGTTTCTCTGATCAATCTTACAAGCAAGATTTCTGGTTTTATAATATTAAGAGAAGGATTAGTTGATCGAATCTTAATATTTTAACACCAGATTATCATGTTTGTAATTCTATTTGATCAAATCTGAAAGAACAAATTAGAAGAATATTTGTTGATCTATAGCAAGATTAATTGTTTAGGTCTTATGATTGAAACTTTTCCAGTATCATCTTTCTCCACTGTCTCAACTTCAATGGAAAACTCATCCACAACCACAATTTCCAAACTACCCTTAAATCTTCTTACTAGTTTTGTCCAGATCAAACTAAAGGAAGAAAATTATGTTACATGGAAAAACTTGATGAATCATGTGATTCAAAAGTTCAAAATCAGAAAATTCATAGATGGATCTTATCCTTGTCCACAACAATTCACAAATCAAAGAAATCAACAAAACGGAGTTGAAAATCCACTGTACTCAGACTGGTTGGATGAAGATTCAACTATCACCATGTGGATTAATTCAACAATCTCTGAATCTGTGATTCCTTATTTTTCAAGATCACAAACATCTGCTGACTTATGGAAGAACATAGAGGACAGGTTTGGAAGGGCTACTTCTACTCACTGTATTCAACTAAGAACGAAACTTCTTTCAATTAAGCAAGGTAACAAAACTATCTCATCCTTGATTAGTGAAATCAAATTTTTATCTGACCAATTAGCTTCCGCTGGTGAACTTGTATCTGACAAGAAATTGGTAGTGATAACACTAAAATCTCTGAATGATGAATATGTGCCTTTTGCTACCTCAATGAGACATAGAAGTCCACCTGTAACGTGTATAGAATTACACAACAATTTACTCAGTGAAGAATCAGTGATTCAGGAGCGACAACAAGCACAACAGGATGAACAATCAGCAAAAGCATTTTTTGCTAATATGGGAAGAGGTTATTCAAAAAACAATTACACAAATGCAAGGGGATACTCAAGGAATCACAATCGTGGTTATTACAATGGTGCTAGATTTCCTAATAATAATTCTTCTTTTTCTAGATCTAACTATGGCAGGGGAAGTTCATCATCAAATAGAATTGTCTGCCAGATCTGCAACTTAGCTGGACATATTGCTACCACATGCTCACAAAGACAAACATACAACTATCAAGGAAGAACACCACCACCTAAGCTCAAAGCAATGTTCACTACAACAGATAGATTTGATGATGAAGAATGGATAGCTGATAGTGGAGCAAATCGACACATTGCCTCTGATAAAAAGATGCTTCAAAATACAGAAACTTACAAGGGACAAAAAACAATTCAGACAACAAATGGTGCAGGTATGCGTATTACAAATAGAGGTAGTTCAACTAAAATAATTAATTCATATTCCTTTGATCTGAATGATGTTCTAATTGTTCCTGAGACTAGTCATAATCTTCTTTCAATTCACAAATTTACATCAGACAACAAAGTATCTTTGACATTGGATTCGACTGGTTTTACAGTAAAGGATCAGAACTCTGGGATGGTACTTTTCAAAGGGCCGCATAGGAATGGACTATATCCGATCAGATTTGGAACTTCTCATCCTTCAGCACTTGCTCTATCTTCAACAATAAATGATAGTCTTCTACTGCACAGAAGATTTGGTCACCCTTCGTTCCATACAATGCAAAGGTTATGCTCATTGCTTCATCTGTCCAGTCCTCTTTCAACACCATTTCATTGTAATGAATGTAAACTCTGTAGATCCAAGAAATTGCCATTTAGACTGTCAAACTCGGTAGCTTTAAAACCAGTAGAACTTCTACAAATAGATCTATGGGGGCCATGTCATGTACGCTCTCTTTCAGGAAGCTTATACTATGCAAATGTAGTAGATGAATATTCAAAATTCTGTTGGTTAATTCCATTGTCAAATAAAGCTGAATTCAAACATGAGTTTGTTACCTTAGTTACTAAGCTAGAAAATATGTTGTCTACAACTGTAATTACAATAAGGACAGATAATGGGGGAGAGTTTATAAATACATTCTTGAAGAAATACTGTGCACTGAAGGGTATATCACATCAATTCAGTTGTCCTAACACTCCAGAGCAAAATGGAGTAGCTGAGGTAAAACATAAACATCTTCTGGAGATTACAAGGACCTTTTTATGCCAAGCTAGTCTGCCTACCTGTTTTTGGTTAGATGCATTATACACAGCAAACTTCAGCATCAATAGATTGCCAATAAAGTCGATAGATTTTCTGTCTCCATATGAAATGCTATTTGGGAAGAAACCTGTATATGAATTCTTCAAAGTTTTTGGTTGTTCATGTTTTCCGTGGTTAAGACCGTACACTACTAACAAGCTGGAGCAAAGGAGCAAGCATTGCATTTTTATTGGGTATGGAATAGACCAAAAGGGCTATAGATGTTTTGATCCTGTTACAAAAAAAATATATGTTTCAAGGCATGTATCTTTTGATGAGTCAACTTTTCCTTATTCGGTAATATCTTCTACTGCACAGAAATATGAATTGCCAGAATTGACTGATAATCAAAAATCTATATCCATCATTCCAACAGTGGTACATCGAAAAGAGCCAATCCAAGCAGAACACAGTTTGAATAGACACCTGATGCAGACAAGAGCAAAAACTGGTAACACCAAGCCCAAAATCTGTTACTCTACAAGGTACCCATTAAATGTAGCTTTAATCAGTAATATAGTGACAGTTCCAACATGTATCAGGTCTGCTCATAAAGAACTAGTATGGAAGTAAGCAACAAATAGTGAGTATCAGGCCTTGAAAGATGCAGGAACCTGGACATTGGTGGATAATCCAGGACTCAACAACATAGTAGGTTGTAAATGGGTATTTAGAATTAAGTATAACCCATATGGAAGTATATCTAGACATAAAGCCCGGTTAGTAGCAAAGGGTTATCATCAACAACCGGGTCTTGATTATGAAGAAACGTTTAGCCCAGTTGCGAAACCAACCACTATAAGAGTAGTGTTATCAATGGCTGTTCAATATGATTGGAAACTACATCAACTTGATGTATCCAATGCATTTTTACATGGTGATCTCAAATAGGAGGTATATATGACACAACCACCGGGCTACATTGATCCAAATAATCCAAAAGCTGTTTGCCGTCTACATAAAGTGATATACGGACTAAAACAATCACCTAGGGCCTGGTACGAAAAACTTAGTACAAGCCTGGTGGGTTTAAAATTCGTACAATCAAAATTAGATACATCTCTGTTTGTACATAAGGAAGGCTCCATCATTTTAGTGGCTTTGGTTTACGTAGATGATATAGTTCTCACAGGGAATTCAGAGACTCATCTAAACAGGGTGATTAAGGCCTTACAAGGACTATTTCAAATTAAGGACTTGGGTCAATTAAACTATTTTTTGGGCCTAGAGGTAAAACACAAAAAGGGAGAACTGTTTCTGGGACAGGAAAAGTATGTGGTTGACCTTCTAATGAAATACAGGATGACTGGATGCAAACCCTGTCAAACACCATTAGCGGCGTCTACATCTCTAAGTAAAACATCGGGAGAATTGTTACAGGACCCAACTGAGTTTCGTTCACTAGTAGGAGCCTTGCAATACATTACATGGACTAGACCGGATGTTGCATTTTCAGTTAACTTGGTTTGCCAGTTTATGCACAACCCAACAACACACCATCTAGAGGCTGCAAAAAGAATATTACGGTACTTGAAGGGTACAGTTTCGAATGGTCTGAGGTTTACTAAAGGATCAGAATCACTATCAGCTTATTCGGATGCTGATTGGGCAGGCTCAAGTGATGATAGAAGGTCCACAGGGGGTTACTGTGCGTTCCTGGGATCAAATGTTGTGTCCTGGTCCTCTAGAAAACAGACTTCGGTAGCTCGCTCAAGCACAGAAGCAGAGTATCATACTCTAGCACACACTACGGCAGAACTAGTATGGATCTGTTACTTGCTAAAAGACCTACATTTTCAACAAAAGGGAGTACCACAAATAGGATACGTAACAAAAGTTCCATTAGTTTAGCTTCAAATCCGGTGCAACATTCTCGGATGAAGCATGTTCATATGGATTATCACTTTGTCCGTGAACTAGTACAAGACAAGGCTTTGGAAGTAAAGTATGTTCATACTTCACAACAGTTGGCTGTCATCTTCACAAAGCCACTGTCAACAACAAGATTTACATTACTAAAGAGCAAGCTCAAGATTAATACACCAATCATGAGCTTGAGGGGGGATGATGGTTATACAGAGAATCCAGATTGAGTTGGAACATCAAGCTTGAAGAGTAACGCAGATTCAGTAGTACACATGTATCAGTCAGTCTTAGTCAGTTGTCCACATAGGATATCATTCACCTGTATAAATAAGAATAGTGAACAGTCTGTAAAGATATAATTTTCAATCAATACTAAAACTGTGTTTTCATTCTCTTATTATCCATTAAGAATAGTGTCAATAGTTGTTTATTTTTACTATTATATTGTGCATGTGCTTCATGAACTTGATTTCTTTTTGGTTCATTTACATCCTTTTATGTTTCAAATTTGGAGATTTTATGATCTTCTGGTGTTGATTTGAGGTGTTTTTTATAATTAAGGTTTTCAAGCTGTAGTGCAGATGATTGGTGTCTAATTTGGAGTCTTTTGTGAATGTTGGTGCAGGCAGGGCAAGTTCATCCTGATAAAAATCCAAATGATCCTCAAGCTGCTGAAAGATTCCAGGTAAATCTGTACATTATATTTTTTTTCCAGTACGTTTTATTTCAATGAGTCACAACATTATGTTCATACGAGGATGACTAGAAACTAAATATACTTCGGCGAGTTTTCTGGTCTCTTAAGATTTAGGGGTGAATAAGTTTATCATGTACACTGGAATATTTATTAAGTGTAAGCTTTGCAACAGGCACTGGGAGAAGCTTATCAGGTTTTAGGTGATCCTGCGCAAAGAGAGGCTTATGATCGGATTGTATATCTAGGTAGGCCAAAACAATTGAACTTCAATTTTTGTCTAACCGAGTAAAGCTTTCTGGGAGTGACTGGCACCTTTTAATGTTCTGGTTCTAAGAATTTTAGCGCATTGTTGTGATTTTTTATTCAGTTTTTAGGTCTGATCGAAAAACTGATAATATTTTGAACTATTTTTGCCTTATAGCTGTTATTTTTCGTGTCTTTGCAGGGAATCAATGCTGGATCCTATGGCTGTCTTTGCCCTTCTTTTTGGAAGTGAACTATTTGGGGATTACATTGGACATGTTGTTGTCGCTTCAATGGCATCCTCTGACCTAGCTGGTAAAAATGATACTGCTGAAAAAATTCAGGACATAACGGAGGCAAGTATGTAACTGTTATGGTTTGGCAGCTAGAAAGGGATTAATCAGCTAGAAATGTAAGTGATCTTATATTTTTTCATTTCTTTTATATTTAGAAGTCATTATCATTATATGATTCAACTTTCAAATTGGCATAAAATAATAATTTTGTGAGCTAAGTCATTGATTCAACTTTCAAATTGGCACGTTTTACTTTGTTTGTGGTATTATTTGTTTCTGATTAAGAACTTCAACTAAAATATCATAATATTTCTCCTAACTTTTTTTCTGCACTCTACTTGGTTGTCTAGCCATATCCGCGAAGCAGCGCCCTCCTAAGGTGGAGGTGGACATGGAGCTGGAGGTGGTTGTCCTGAGAGCAGAATAGGCGCGCACAGTGGTGATGGGGGAGAATTCCTGCAAATTAATGACCTTGGATATGCACGTTTAATGATCAATCTTCAAAGCTCATAGTAACAAGTATTAATGTAGTTTTGATTTTCCAAGAAGTCGTATTGCTATTTGGAGCAACATTCTAAAATCATCCTACTTGCAGTAGGAGTGTCTTAAAATATTTTTACATTATGAGCATATTCTAAAATCATCCTACTTGCAGCAACATAGAATCACACATGTACATTTCAATTTTAGGGTATTAACTAATCCATTTTTCTGTATTTTGTACATCGTAGACTCAGAGTGCATATGGAAAACTCGAATTGATCCATCTGAGGTAATATCCATGCCGCTAAGTTTATTCTTTAGGGTGAACAATTAAGAATGTTACAACTGTAGTTTTGGTAACTTAGGATTGATATAATGGTAAGCCGCTAATGTACAACCATGGTTAACAATTCAAACACTGAACTTACGATCACATCTTCTATTTATTTTTTTCTGCCTTGATTGTGATACTTTTCATCATTTTAGTTACACTGTATCATTCTGATCATAGGTTTCATGCCAATCATCAGATGACCGTCATTTTTCTTTACATAGTTTACTTTCTAATGGAAAAACCATGTTAACGAAAACCATATGGCAGATTAGTCTTTCAAATGAAATGCTTCTTAGACATTAAATTAGACATGGAGTGATAAAAAAAAAATACTGCATACATAATCGAGTCACTTATTATAAATTTAGATTCATGCTCTGTGTAGTTTGGTCATGAGACCACACCTATTCTAAGTTGCATAATGAGCAACTGGGTTCATCGTTATTTAGTAAGAAGTTGTGGACTTCCAAACTTTGAATGTGACAATTGATACTGATTATGGTTCTAAGTAAATTATGTTGTAATGACCTTATAGGTTACATTAAAGTAACGAAGCTTTATTTTCCCCCCATAAAAGAATGGATCGTGAGATGCACAGATGCTTCTTTACTATTGCTATTACTACTGTAAGAGCATTTTCACCTGTACCAGATCTGTCTCTAGATGTGCTAAGGCTGTCAGAATGAAAGTGGTTGCTGACTTGATGCACCATCACTTACAGTGCAATCCAACCTTTGTACATCAGCCGATGAGGTGATATAACTCTTTGTTTAACCTGCCACCTGAAATTTGGGGCTTGCCATGTTTTTAAGACTATATTAAAGATCTCTTCGTTATTTGTTTTGAACTTCTTTCAGTTCCGTTGTTTCATATTTCGGAAATCAACGGAACTTTACCTATTGAACCATGATATATTGGTATACAGGAGGCTCTATTATGAACGGCTATGGGCGTGGCTCATATGTACTTGGAATACCTAAAGCAATAGGGATGTTTATGAATTAATTTAGGAGGAACTATAGTGTGATTCTATGCCGTAATTGTGCGACAAGTTCATGATTTTAAAACTGTTGAAACTTTATGTTATACCTTCATTATGCAGTAGGCCTATGCATCTACAGATGTTGGGAATTTTTCATATTATATTACTTCTTATGTCTTTACTCTATAGATTCGATACACTAACTGTTGTAGAACCTGTTTCTTATTTGATGCTTGATAGTTTGAAACAAACAAAACCTGCACACAAGATCTGCCATTTTGCACTATTTTGTGCACATCTTTTACTCAAATTTTTATTAGTTCATGCTTGATACACTCAAATTTTACTCAAAAGTGTTTGTGAGATGCGGTAACACTCAGATCTACCACTTTTTAAAGATGTGGTAGTTGATTGCGACAAGTCTTACAATAGCGGGTGCAGTGGTGTTCTGTTTCATTTACGCTAATTTCTTGATGGATTTATGTTTTTGCAGTTAAAAAAGTGTCTGGACCATCGATGGTTATACCGACGTACCAACAAACGAGAAAGAATTACCAAGTGATGTTGTAACTCAACATGTGAGTGAGAATATATGTGGTAGTGATGCGGTATTCCAGCTATACTCAAGGTGAGTACTCGAGAAATATTCTTTGTGGATACAACATATATAATGCGACGAGGAAGTACAACCTTTTTTGAAAGCCAACATATTTGTTGCTTATTTATCAGCGAAGCTTTGGTGTGCCATGTTCAACGCCTTTGGACCATGTTGTGTTGATTGTGGGGTATGAGTCTGAAGATGGGTTGATTACTGGATCTTGAAAAACTCACAGGGAATAAATTGAAACCTGAACGGTTAGATCACATGCTACTTTAATGGTCCAATTAAAGTAGGTGTTTGTGGTATAAACATGTTAGATTCATACCCAACTAATACAATCCCTAATCCACCAGGTCCTCCTAACCCTGCCAGTCCAATTACCAAGTGTGTGGAAGAGGAATGCAGATGTTGCGACCATATCTTTCTGGGAGTATGCCTTTAAAGACCGCAAGCTTTGGTGTACCATATCGATGGTTGAATGTTGTTTATGAAATCCTTAATTTGATTATGCAATTTGTTAGTTACTTGCTTCAGTGTTGTTCCAAGTTCCAACTTTGATGTAAATATATCGTCGCCAATTTTGCCAAAACAGACTGTTCACTAATACTACCTTCGTTTCAGGAAAAGAGTTACTATCACTTTTTTAAATTGGCCTATTTTTAGGCTAAAATAAAAAAGTGATAGTAACACTTTTCCAGAAACGGAGGAAGTATAATGTAATTATTTCATGCCCTCGGTATTGCATTGTATCAACATTCGTATCGGATTTAAATATAATTTTTTATGTAAAATCAGATTAAAACAATAGTAAAATCCACGTCTGTACCGGATTTAAATATAATTTTTTATGTAAAATCAGATTCAAACAATAGTAAAACCACGTGATGTATCTTGAACTATATACATAAAGTGAAATATCTGAAACCATTATAAGCAAAATAAATAATAATCATATTAAATAAAATTGCATTTAGTTAGTGTGCTTTTGTTTAATATCGTCGTTCTTCAGGCCTTTATGATTCGATAAATGCATATTAATCCAATTCAGTTAAGCGAAAAACCAAGTAAATAATTAATGGACATGAAAATACCTAGGCTGATTTGCCATTGCAGTTTCTGAGACGGGTTTATTCTGCGGTTCCCACTAACTTTAGGTTCAAAAGGTTTGAATAGTCCTCTATCACAATAGTATGAGATTCGCTTGGATATATTACTATCATATTTTAGTCTTTTTTTTTTGCCCATATATTTTATCGTGTTGATCTATGACTTGCGATTCTTTTCTCCAGTAAAAAGTATCATTTTCATCATCCTTTCTCAGGTGAAAGAGAAAACTTAATTTCACATTAATTATCATCATGTGAAAAATTCATAGATCAATCACCTATATCTTAGGCGAAAGATCCAACTTTCACACTGTGTTCAACATGTATGTAATTAATGACAAGGAAATTTTAGGTTTGTTGTAAAAGTTTTAAGCTTGAAAAGTGAAGGTTTGGATTTGGAGACTATTATCCTGAGAGGAATTTTTTTCTTTTCCTTTATACGTAAATGAGAAATTTCTAAATTTTTAGCAAATTTTGAGGTGAAAGGAGATGATGGAAGTAGCTAGGTAGGGATACACTGAAAAATTTAGTTTTTGAACCGTGTAAAATCTTGCTAAAGGTACAACTTTAGTCTCTAAAGTATGATGGTAATACTCTAGAACAATGGTGATATTTGGGGTTTTCTGGTCAGCGTTGAAAATTTTAGGTTCGTGAAGAAGATATAGTCTAATGGGCGTGGTAACAAAAATGTAAAAAAGAAGAAGCTACTTTAGAGATGCTTTTTCGCTTAGGTGTTTTAGGAAAGAAAGAAATATGAATTAATTTCTTTATTTAAGTAAAATGTTATTTTTGTATTTACATTCCTCTTTTATCTGTTTATGGATTACTTATATATAGAATGGTGGATTTTATAAAGAAGAAAAATTAAACTAGAGAATTCTTTTCTCCCGTTTTTCTTAATTTTTATGATTCTTTTGAAAATAACTAATCAATAAAGAATAACACAGGAGGAAAACAAATACATACAATTATTTCAAAAAGAAAGTATGAAATATCAAGAGAAAACTTAAAGAGAAAAAATAATAGTTGTGAGATATTTTTTTTATTTCAATTTTCAATAAAAATACAAGCATGTCCCTAGAAATCTATCGGTTCACTTCACTAAACAACATGCATTGTTGTGGTTACCAAAAATGCTGAAAATATCTCATACCCACCGCATAAATTGTTGGTATAATATCTTATAATTATCTCTGTATATTGTTCCCACTATGTATTTGATTATATTATATGTTATTTGAAGTTAAATTATTTTATGTTTGATGATTTTCATGTGAAAATATTTTTAGGTTTGATGATATCACTGCTCGATATCTATTATACCTGAATAAAATACCAACATAATTTGATGACATAATCAAGATAAAGGAACGTATAAAAAACCAAGTGTTTGAACGAGTTTTTTTTTTTTAAGGTTATGATATATTGCGATCTTTATGACTTTGTTTTATACGAAGTAGAAGCATGTAATAATTGGGTGGGCCAAAAGAGGAAAGAATATATAAAAGCACAAAATCATGAGCTCCAAAAATTCAAAGAATATCAAAATTTGGAAAATGATTGAAGTAGCATAACTTTTAATTAATTTTTAAAGTTAGAATTAGTGTTATTGGCTTTAAAGATGTTGCACAACAAGCCAACAATTTTTATTTATTTTTCTATTGTATTGTTTTTTATTAGTTTATCGAATGTTTTGTTAGTTTTTAGGAATGTCCATCCTGAATTACTTAGGACATATGGTTCTTTGGTGAATAGAAAGCTTACACTTCTATCATAAATTAGGTACCTAGGGTATGGGGACAAGTGTGGGTCAAAGTCCATTTCAGTGGGAAGGTACCTACAGTAAAAACCTGGACTCTGAGTAGCATTTAAGCGTGATTTTTGTTTCTCATGTCAATTTGGACCACACACAGACAGTTTAAATAAATTAGGTCTTTTGTAACTCTCATGCCTGGTGATTGATCATCTAGCAATGAAAACTTTTTCTAGCTTGACTACAGTTCGAACAAAATTTTGAATATAGCAATGTATAAAAATTTGGTCAATGCTTTTAGTTGTCATTGTCAATGTATGGAATTGATATTTCATTGTGGTTTAAGAATTTCTAATATAAATTTTTTTGGCATGTAACTTAAAAGTTCATTCATACCTTCGCGATATTTAAGTATTTTTAAACTGCACACATATACCACTATAGGATTATTAAAAGGTATCAAATTTTTCTACTCATAAAAATAATCATATTAATCAAGAATTTTTTGAAGATGTTTAAAAGCATTTGGCCAGACGGACGGGCGAAGCCCCGCCTCACCTAATCAATAATTTCCATCAGACCCGGTGCGTAGCACAGGTTACATACTAGTAATTTTGTGATTATGGACCGACTTTTCAATCATACTTTATCAAAGTCAAAATGGATATTAAGTACTCCTTTCACCCCTCAATATAAAGCCGGAAAAGTGAGTTTCTCTTGATTTCAGAAACTTATTTGTTTTGTAAATTTTACATTTTAACCTCGTTTGTCCCTATTAAATCTCAATATAATTAATTAGATTTATCAAGAAAATATAGATTGTACCAAAAGTTTTTATACCACTGAATATTAAAGTAGTGTAATTATCTTTGGAAGTACCATAAGCATTAACTAAGTTTGGTGATGCCCATTCACTTTGATAAGAGTATATATGCAAGAAACCACATTGGAATTTGTTTTCTGCCTATCCACCGGGACAAGAGAATTTCACTTCTCCGCATTTATCTTAGGGAAGTAGGAGAGTAGTAATAATCATTTTAATTTTATCCCTACCTAAAACAACGAGCCTGTTATGAATGAAAAAAAAAATAGACCACACTTTTCGTTTTCTGAGGGAGTGTTTGGCCAAATAGAAAAAATATCCCCCTAGAAAGAAAAATACTCAAATGTGTACTGCGATATACAACGCAAAATCTCTAAAGCCTTTATACTTGGAGTTTTTGACGATAAAAGAGCTTAATATCATATAAAGCTCTCGATCTATCGCATACCAATTAATATCTTACTAAAACTATATCTATTACCATTTATATCTATATCTAGCTATAATGTTAGGGAAAAGTACGTTTCAATCCAAAACCCAGTACGAGATAGACTAGCTAGATAGCCTTAACCGATCCAAGGATGTAAAAATCATCCCTGGATTTATTTAAAATATAAGTATACAAATAACCCACATGCATATTAAGATGAATAATACATGTTGTACACACGTTTGTGAACCACTGTTCTCTATGAGTTGTTATGAGTATTTGTTTACTTTAAGATCTTTCAATTACGATGAGTAATACATGAAATGCACAAGTTTATGTACCATAACTTTTGATTTTCTTTAGAAAAATGAGTACGATATGCACCACTGTTTTCCCCATGGGTTATTATGTGTTATGGTTTTCTTTGAGTTTTTCTCCCCAATAAGATGAGTAGCATATACAATACACAAGTTTATGCACCACTACTTTCTACGAGTTTCTTACATAATACTGAATAGGACATGCAGTGTACAAAGATATTTATTATACAAATAAGAAACTTATATTGCATAAAAATAACAATCAGTGCATTAAAAAAGTGTACTGCGTATAGTCAGTTTACAAAAAGAAATAATATACTGCAAAGAATAACCAGTGTACTAAAACTAACACGATTAAAATGCACCGAATCAAAGTTACCGAACACATATATAGATAGTTATTTAATATATAAAATCAAATAAAATTATAAAGTTCTACTTTTACAGCAAGTGACCTAATAGAACACTCATGTCAGTTGAGTTCCATAACTAGTGAAGTGGAGACCATAGTATTAATAACCATTACCTGCATAAAATTCGTTAATAAGGACATAAAGTTATGATTTGCAAGAAAGTAATCCTCCAAGTGACCAAGTCGAAGTCTAAATCTATCATATATGTTGTTTTCTTTGTCCTTTGTTACACAAAAATGGACAAACTGAAGTTATTGTAAGTCCGTAACTGACTTGAAGTCTTGAATCACAACCTTAAACATCTATATGCAATGCACATACATATATAACATACTTATATTATATCTATATTTATATTGTTAACTAGACTTGTAGCTAATTTAAGATTACTTAAAAACTTATGCCACTTACCGATTCCATATATTCCAATCACGAGTTGTTATTAATGCCTCGGCACTTTCAGGGGATAAGAAGCTACGATATCGGTCAGGTACCCTTCCCCCACTAAATATAGATTTTGAAGCAATAGTTGAAATAGAAATTGCTAAAATATCTGCTGCCATTCTTGTAAGATTTAGGTATCGTGTTCTTGGCCTTTCCAATACTTTAAGATGTCAATTTTTTGAGATATAGAGACTGTTGAGTCACTTAGATATTGATCTAATTCTGACTTTCGTATTGCTGGCTACCATTTTCTTGTGCCGCAGCAAATTCCTGAAATACTGTCTTAAACAACTGACATATATTAAAGATATATAGTATATGATGAAATACATCAGCAGAACAAGTGGTAAACAAACAAATGCTAAGCCTACATGCCATATTAATCTATTATGTACTATAAAAATATTGTTGGAAAACTAAAGGATTAATACAGAAGTATAATATGGCTGAATGCAATCCACATTGAACTATAAAAAGAGATTAAAATGGTCAAGATCAAAAGAAGACAACACATATAAGTATAAGTATAATGATATACATTATCTTCTTTTGGAAATCATATATTTAAGTATAAATATAACTCATTCATACTCTGTTTACAATATAAGTGCGGAAAGATACAAAAGAATATTTGAAGTCTGTATCTACAACTTATACATAATGGATAAATTGGTCACTTCCCCCATAGAGTGAAGACAGGGTTTTCACAGAACGGACTGGCGCTGGGATTAAACTTATATTAGCATGTAATAGTTAGAGTCGTTCCCATAGATAGTACCAAAAACTTCCATAAACTCTATTGATGTTGTAGGCGCTACTTGTATCTAGAGAAAAATTGACAACCTATGGAACAAATTTTCCTACATTCATTGGGCCAGGAGTGAGCCAATACCTCTCTTTCTAAATACGAACTCTCGCTTGTTATCCTTCTATTGACTGTTGTCTTTTTGCACAACAGCTCGTCCCACTTTTAAGTCTTTTTCTTTTATTGAGGTGCATAGCTTTCATTGCAACCTACTTTCACATATCACACTTTAGCATTATGCTCAAGGATGTGCCATAAAATACGCGTCGTTCCTCGTGAACGCGCCACAATCAAAGAGCAATGCCTCTAAAAAACACATTGTGCTTTAGCACCAAGATAACCGTAGATTCTATATGCTAGCACCTAGGCTAATACTATCCCTTTACGCTAAGCGCTAACCAGCGCTAGCCAACCTAGGATGCATCCTCAAGGACGCGTTATTCTTAAGCGTTAAGACCGCTAGCTAATTAGGCCACGTCCCTTTGGTACGTGCCATTCCTAAGCGCTAACAATGCTACCATCCTAGGCCACATCCTTTGGGACGCGCCACTCCTTCGTACCAAAGGTGCTACCAACATAGGCCACATCCCTGAGGACGCGCCATAACTTTGCGCTAAACGCACTGGCTAACTTAGGTCACGTCCATGAGGACACGCCGCTCTTTACGCTTACTCAAAGCGCTATTTTTACGCTAGTACCGCTAGATATTTAGGCCATGTCCCTTGGGGACGTGCCATTCCCTTGCGCTCAGCGCTAGCCATCCTAGGCCATGTCCCTTGGGGACGCGCTATTCCTTTGCGCCGAAGGTGCTAACCTAATTTAGATTACGTCCCTTGGGAACACGCCACGCCTTTGCGCTCTGCTCAAAGCGCTAACTTTGCACTAGCTCAGAGTGCTTGCCTTGTCCAGGGTATGCTCCTAAGAGACGCGCCACCTTCAAATGCTATCCTTATGTGGCTATCTATCAAGCTTCATTATTAAATGCGCCACCACTGGTCCTTAAGAATCTTTACGCAACCTTGGCTCCGAACATCTCCTAGATTTATGCCAAGTCACTTCTAAGCTAACATATGGCCATTAAAATACGCCATGGTGCATAGCCACTAATCAGTATGATTACCAAATTAGTGAGTTGCGCAAATCGCCTCACATACTTAACAAGTCATTGACTCGACTTGACCTAATCAAAAGTGATAGTCCACGACTCCACTATTTCCATGAGATATCAAATACAACACATGGGGGGATTCGCATTGGGGTATTGGTTTGGTGGTCTACGAAAATTGTGCGTTGTGGAAATATATCTACAAATAAGAAGGTAATAAGTAGTGGGACGGTTACTGGGAAGTTGAGAGTACGAGGATTAGTGGTCATACAAGTCCTCCATATATTTCGGACATGACTCCACTACAATCTCCAAAATTGTTACTCATCCACTTCTTTTGTAACTTCCACTATTTACGAGAAATCATTGTGTCTCCTCCAAATATAAATAAAGGGCTTTATCTATTCGAAACAAAAACAAGAAAGAAAAAAAAGATATACCGAATTAGCGATTCATCCCACAGATAAAACACTGCAATTACTCATCACACTGATATTTTCTCAACCTTTTTTGCTTCCCTCCCCTAAGACCTACCCAATCTTCTCCACCTTTGTGATCGAAGCAGGACGTGAACGACCATTTCTTGGTTTAGGCTCGTCCTGTTCGAGCTTGATCTCTCGAACCTACCTGAAAGTATTATTATACCGTACATTTTTTTCACCCTAAAATAATTGGCGACCACAGCGGGTGATCAACATCTCGATTACAAAAGCCAATTTTTAATTATTCAAAATTGTCGGTCTCAGATTTGATTTAACAATCCTTGGTCCTAATTCCAATTCTTCTGGTACCAATGGTAATCTCCCTGAGGGTCCCCCTTCTACAATCAACGACACTTCCAACAACCTTCACTCCAACAACAAAAGGGGAATTGTGGACGCTTCAGATCCAACACCACTCACGATGGATGAGCTTGAGCGGAGATAAAAAATCACGTCGAGAACCCTAACAAGGTTGAAGGACTCGCAAAACTTCATTATTGATTTCCTTCACCGATTAACAGAGGAGTTGGGACGTAGTGATGTGTTCAGGGAAGACCTGTCATCCCTGGGATTGGGGACTCCTCCCGAAAAGAACGTGTACCCTCCCCATCACATCAGAAGCTTTACTACATGTGAGAAGCCGGTAAATCAATAAGCTAACCGCCTGGTGGAAAGCTTATGCGAACTTCTGCACTTCTCAAAACTCTAATGAAAAGACGTATTTGCTGCCCTGAATCGTGTTGCTACTGACGTGCATCTGAACCAGTTCTTCCAAAAGATACCAGAAGCACCTGCATCAGCTCACCCATCTGTGAGCAGTGTCATGTTCACTGAAGAAGACATGATGGATGAAAAAGGTCATAATCGAGCCTTGTATGTGACTGCTTATCTCAAAGACTTTGAATTTCGAAGAACGCTTGTCGACACAGGTGTTGCAACCAATATAATTACTCTCAAGACGCTTAAAGATACTAAAGTCCATCCAAGCAAGATCGTGCATTGTCCTATCGTGATGAAATATTTTGAAGGGAACCACACTTAGTACTTACAGATATGTCTTCTTAGGGCTCAAGGTGGGACCTACCCAATCAAAAGTGAAATTTCATGTCATTAAGAAGGAGCATGAATACCATATGATACTGGGAAAACCGTGGCTTCATGAAAATAAGGTCGTCCCCTCGACTCATCATCTGTGCATGAAGACTGTGCTAAATGAGAGAATAATCTTATCTCCAGCATCTTCATCTCCTTACGCTCCAATTTGTGGTACCGAATTCTTCGACTCAAAGAACGATGTGCTCGACGTCTCTGGAAAAATCAACAGAACACCGCTGCCTAGTTGGACGAATTTTGAGGGCTTTGACAGGGGACTGTCCGTAGCCAGGGAAAGAGGTAAATTTTCGGAAATGAATCTCTCTACTGATTTTAATAACTATTAATGCACCAAGTCATGCTCATGGCAAGAGAGAGCATAATTTTTTAACATGCTACGACACCGAGGGAAGAATTGTTTACCTTCGCCGGCGCTGTTAGCAATTAACCGGGGAGACTAGTGGAGGGTCTCCCCATCCAGAATGTAATCATAGTGATAAGCGTAAAACCTATGGTCGCAATCGCACGACGTTTACAAAGTAGAAGCGGCAACTATGGTTCGTTCCCACGAGGATTGATAATATTATTTCTAATTAAAAGAAAAATTATGTGCTACAAATAACAAACGAAGCAAATAATAACACTAATAAAATAAATAAACTAACAAGAAAGAGGTCAAACCAGGGTTTTTGATTCAACCAAATTAATTATGTAAAACATTCATGCAATCTCTAAAAATAATTCATATTATGATTCAAGACTATCTAACCCAATCAATACATCTCGGAAAATTTTACTGTTAAAATAATAATTATAACCTTTATTGTAAATCAAAATAATATAACTTTCTTCGTTTATTAAAAATCAATAGTCAAAGATTACTCAAAACCAATAAAAAACAAAGCTTAATATGAAGATAAGTTAATAAAACAATTGAACTTAAAAAGAATGACTTATTAGAAAATATCTGAATCATTTACGTAATATAATTGACTTTATCTTTAACACCAGTAAAGAAAGGCTAGCTGTCCATTATAAAGAGATTAAGAACGAAAAGAAAAGAAAAATAAACCTAAACTAAATAAACTTCAAAATCTCGTATATATTATGCACACTATGTTGACAGAGTATCAACCACTATTTTTCCTATAGTATACTCATTAACTCCGATCAAATTAAAAAGGAAACACAAATCTTGAATTAAAATGAAGTTCGCAGGCACACGGTGTAGATAGGGATGAGCTGTGTTCCAGTACAAAAGAAAATAGCATGAGATGGTAGCCCTTCATTTAAGATGGTTCATAATGGGCATGACCCGATAAGGACAAGAATCCTTCCTTTAATTTATTGTGAAGATATCAAATGTGATGGGCCAAAGCTTAGAGAAATTTCACTCATTTGTTCAAACACGTCTTTATAGACAAAAACATTTTTTCCGTAAATCTAGCACATTTAATTCTAATATTTCACATGTACCCCAACTATGTTGCCATGTGTTAATTAAATGGACCAATGGCTTATATTTCCGCATGCACACTGCTAGTCCATCTGACTCATTCTCCTGGTCCTAATTAGAGACACATGAATAATTTCAGCCGTCCTAACCCAGTGTCACTTATTCCAAATGCACGGGCAAAGCTTATGTATTATCCCAATCGAACTTTTTTTATTAGAATACTACAAAACTAAATAAAATTATTAAATTTATATAAAATAAAGAACTAAATAAATATAAATTAAGATGTAAAAATGATGTGTTTACATACTCATCAATACCCCCAAACTTATATTTTACAAGTCCTCGAACTAAACTAAAATAAAAAACTAACCTAAAAATGAAATAAAAATCCTAACTCACTTTCGCAGGAATCGCGACTACACTTAGCATGTGTAACAAGCCTTTAAACCCCTAATTTGCCTTAGCGGACGAGTTTTGTCTCGTGAAGGTTTACAAGAGATATATCCACAAAACCTTTTACTAAAAACTCTAGTTACTTATGAACGATTGAGGATAGACACTAAACATGCTATTTAGTTGGCTACAAAATTCTTTGGCTATGAGAATCATTACCCTATATAAGTCCAATTGATGTACACGAGTTTGCACTCAAGCGTACTAAAATTCATATATAAGAAAACAAAACACTACTCAGGAAGTCATACAATAGACCACGATACTCGGAATCTAACAAACCACAATCACATGAATAGATTAAGAAGATGGATATGGACATAGATGTGTGCACATGTTGACTAAGGTGAACGATGTATCCCTGAATATCTGTATGATCGTCATGCCAAGATGAACTCTAATGGATTGAGATACGCACCAATTGCTCTGAATCCTAATTCTAGTATCAACTCAGCTGGTATATACAAGGGTCCCAGCGGTCGATTTATTGAATATATATACATTTTATTTATTTATCTAACAACATGATTAGATCTTTTGAATCTAAGTGCATGCTCTTTGTCACCAGATTACATGATAGTTCCCATGGATCCTGTGTTCTACGCTTGCTTAGGCGACAGAGACAGGGAGAACGGACACATATTACTATCCAAGTGTCAATTTATTATTTTTTATTTATTTTCTTGGTCAAGTTCAATTAAAATAATGGGGCTTGATCACAATCACTCTACTTCATCCTAGCAGCGACAACAAGGCGATACTAGTTCCACACCAAATCATTTAGAGAAACACAAAAATTTGTGAAAATAAAAACATAACATGATACAATGACGACTCCGAGAAATGGTGACGACTATCATGTTATTTCTAACACCTAAGCTCTATCCTTTTATGAATAAACCATCTAGATGGGCACACCAACTCCTATAGACAAGAATTTTGTTTCCATCTACCTAGAATGTTTAGTGTCATCCTGAATTATTCACAAGTCTTTAAATTTTGGAGTTTTTTTGTACAACTATTTTTTTTTTTAATTTTTCTCCCTTACCCCCAAACTTAAATTGAACATAGTCCTCGATGTTCTAAAGATAAATGAATGAAAGCGTGAACAAACAGAAACGATCAAAGTAAAAGAGATCTGGAAAGATATTACCATCACCGTGTACAAAAATCATATGGGTTGCCTCCCATAGAGCGCTCAGTTTAAAGTCTTCATCCAGACCAAGAAAGGATTAGTCACAATTTACGAATCATATAACAATAGTCGGAATATTTGTGGATCCTTAAAGTCAATGGTATTTGACTCACAAGATTGACCACAATGGAATATATGAGAGTGGTGGTCATTCTTAAGAAAATGTGTCGATTCAAACTTTCTAAAATAATCAGATTTAGTTTCGAAAATTAAAAATTGACACATTTGAAATTGAAACATTCTCACGTTTGGTAAATAAAATTTTGATGGGACAAAAAAATTAATCATAGTATCATAGAACGAGTAAACCACATCAACATGATGATGGGTTTCTAACAACTGAATTTCATTATGGACATTATTATCTGGCTCTTGAAATAGTTCTTGAAGATAATCTCTTAATATGGTAGAGGCACAAACGTTAAGTCCCAAATGAGGAACCTTTATAAGAGTCAATGGGAAACCACGGGGAGAATAATATTCACTCCCAAACCTAGACTGGTCAATGTCCTTGGAAAAACTAGTCACAGTTTCCTTAATTTCAAAATTATCAGATTTAGGAAAATGGTCACTTAATTCTTCTAAGTTATAATCAAGTGGGTTGCCTTCACTCACATTTAAATTCTCTTCGAGTCTATCATTTTCACCAGGGATAATGGTCTTTGAATCGATGGACTCTAAAACACTAGTCTCGGGATAAACTCGTTCTTCTAAACCATCATCGTCTTCGTAATTACAGGGAAATATTTCACCGTATATAACAATGGTATCTCTAGTTAAATCCTTTTCCTCTTGAATAAGTAAATAATCATCAATATTATTAGGATTTGAACTAGAAACAACACTATCATCACGAAGTTCAAATGATATAACAATTTCATCGATATTATGACTAAAAATTTCAAACTATTCATCAATACTATCCTCACCATCATAATAATATAAAGGTGGTTGAACCTCATCTAAACAAGTAGTGTCTTCAATTCTAACCCCGCACTCTAGATTAGGTAAATATTTGTCATTATTATCAAGGGTAAAATTAGAAATATTATTTTGGCAATTAAGTTCATGTTGAGCAATATTGGCAGCTGACCGTTCTTCTTCTTCAATTTCATCTAAACATGTACTTAGTTTACTGAGAGCGGTACTTAAAGCTGCAAGTCTTTCTGTCCTTTCTAAGTTACACTTCCATTCAGTTTAAGGAAATTGATTGAGTTCATTATTGAAAGAAGCATAAGGAGAATTAAGAATTTATGAAGTTTCTATGTAACGTCTGAGGGTATCTTCTAAAGATGGAAAACTAACATTTTGCTTAATATAATATTGCTCATTTACCCGTTCGTACGACTGGTGAGCGTGTGAATAGTAATTGGGATCACTATGGTATGAACCATAACCTCCAGAGGGTTGATAATGGTCCCAAGTACTATCCACACTATGGTCATAGTAAGAGTACTGTCCATTTTGAAATTCAGGTCTATAATCATTGTATTGGTCCTCATAATACCAATCTGACATTATTATTTTTTTGGTGCAAATGCAAATGCAAGGTTGACTAAAAATAGGTAAGCTCAGGTTACCTCAGCAAAATATACCTACATTCAAAGACTGGTCAAAGGTACAAGGCTAAGACTTGTGGATTTTCATATGGTAATTCCCATCAGGCCCAAGACACGGGTTCAGCTTACTTTTCCACGAGTTTTCCTAAAATTGTTAGTCTGACGATCCAATTGGTGTGTGCACGTGTTTTTTTTTCTTATATACAAAATAAAATAATATAAAATCTAAACGATTTTATTGGTCGATAATCATTGTATTGGTCCTCATAATACCGGTCTGATATATTTTTTTTTGTGCAAATGCAAATACAAGGTTGACTAAAAATAGGTAAACTCAGGTAACCTCAGCAAAATATACCTACAATCAAAGACTGGTCAAAGTTACAAGGCTAAGGCTTGTGAATTTCATCTAGTAACTCCTATCAGGCCCAAGGAACGAGTTCAACTTACTTTTCCACAAGTTTTCCTAAAATCGGTAGTCTGACGATACAATTGGTATGTGCACGTGTTTTTTTTCTTATATACAAAATAAAATAAAATCTAAAAGATAAACAAAATAAATATTAATTTTCTAATTTACTTATTTATAAAATGAGAATCTAAAAATAGAAAAACAAAAAATTTAAAAAATAAAATAATTGGGATTATACTAACCTTTTTTGGTAGGAAATTTTATACAATAATTGTAAAATATTACCTGCACAACAAAGCTAAGAAAAATATCCAAGTAAAATCTAAAAGAGAGTATAAAAAACTAACTAATAAATAAAATCCTAAACTAATTAGCTCAAAAATTGTAAATAACCAAAAATAATATTCTCAATCCCCGGCAGCGGCGCCAAAAATTGATAGGCATAAAACCTATGGCCGCAAACGTACGACGTCTAAAAAGTAGAAACGACAAGTACGGTTCGTTCTTACGAGGATTGATAATATTATTTCTAATTGAAAGACAAATTATGTGCTACAGATAATAAAAGAAGCAAATAATAACACTAATAAAATCAATAAACTAACAAGAAAGAGGTCAAATTAGGGTTTTGGATTCTACCAAATTAATTATGTAAAACATTCATACAATGTCTAAAAGTAATTCATATTATGACTCAAGATTATCGAACACAATCAATACATCTCGAAAAATTTTACTGTTAAAATAACAATTACAACCTTTGTTGTAAATCAAAATGGTATAACTTTCTTCGCTTATTAAAGATCAATAACGGAAGACTACTCAAAACCAATAAAAAAACAAAACTTAATATAAAAAGAAGTTAATAAAACAATTAAATTTAAAAAGAATGATTTATTAAAAAATACCTGAATCATTTAGTTGGATTCATCTTCAACCCTAATAAAAAAGGACTAGTTGTCTATTACAAAGAGACTAAGAACGAAAAGAAAATAACAATAAACCTAAACTAATGTCGTTGCTCGGCTCTCCCCTCAAAAATTCCGCCTCCCATCAAATACCGACTGCCTCTATTTATATCCTCACACTTTTGCTTGCCTTCCGTAAATAAACTTCAAAATCTCGTATATATCATGCTCACTATGTCGACAGAGTATCAACCACTATCTTTGCCTATAGTATACTCATTAACTCCGATCAAATTAAAAAGGCAACAAAAATCTTGAATTAAAATGAAGTTCGCAGGCACATGGTGTAGATAGGGATGAGATGCGTTCCAGTGCAAAAGAAAATAGCATGAGATGGTGGGCATGACCCGATAAGGACAAGAATCATTCCTTTAATTTCTTATGAAGATATCAAATGTAATGAGCCAAAGGTTAGATAAATCTCACTCATTTGTTCAAACACGTCTATTATAGACAAAAACGTGTTTTCCATAATTTTAGCACATTAGTTTAATTCCAATACTTCACATGTACCCCCAACTATGTTGCCATAACCAACCATAGACTCCCATGTGTTAATTAAATGGACCAATGGCTTATGTTTCTGTATGCGCACTACTAGTTCATCTGACTCATGCTCCTGGTCCTAATTAGAGACACGTGAATAATTGGAGCCGTCCTAACCTACTGTCACTTATTCCAAATGCACGAGCGAAGCTTACGTTTTAGCCAAATCGGGCTTTCTTTATTAGAATACTACAAAACTAAATAAATTTATTAAATTTCTACTAAATAAATAACTAAATAAATTTAAATTAAGATATGAAAATGATGTGTTTAGACACTCATCGCATAGCACAGAGCCTAGTGAAGATGAAATTCTGGATGCTCCACGACAATTATAAGATGGTACTGACTCCACCACAGACGCCCTTGAGACAGTCAACATTGGGACAAAAGAAGTCTCAGGGCTCGTCTCCATCAGCTCCACCCTGTCATTGGAGGAGAGGACATGACTCGTGCAACTTCTTAAGGATTATCAAGACGTGTTCGCCCGGACTTATGAAGAGATGCCGGGTCTTGATGACAAGTTGATCACTCACTATTTATATATCACTCCTGGTTCCAAGCCAGTCAAGCAACAACCTAGGTAGTTCAGACATGAAGTTGAGAAGCAGATCAAGATCGAAGTCTAGAAGCTACTCACGACAGGCTTCATCAAACCCATTCAACACCCTACCTGGCTAGCTAACGTGGTACATGTCAAGAACAAGAACGGTCAAATCAGATGCTGTGTTGATTTCAGAAACATCAACAAATGCTGCCCCAAGGATGATTTCCTACTCCCCAACATAGACATGCTCGTAGACGCAACTAGTGGATACAGTATGTTCTCGTTTATGGATGACAATAACGTCAGCAAAACTGCATTTCAAACTCATGTAAGAAACTTCTATTACACTATAATTCCTTTTGGCTTGAAGAACACCAGTGCTACTTACCAGCGAGCCATGACATGAATCTTCGATAACACGATGCACAAGCAAGTGGAAGATTACGTTGATGACGTGGTCGTCAAATCCAAGACACGAGCAACCCTCCTAGAAGTTCTACGACAAGTCTTTGAAAGGTGTCGTGAATACAATTTGAAGATGAACCCTTTGAAGTGCGCCTTTGGTATCTCCTCTGATAAATTCCTTGAGTTTCAAGTGACAATAAAAGGGATCAAAGTAGTTCCAGTCAAAACTCAAGACATCACCACCATGCCCACGCCAAAGAATGTAAGAGAACTTAAATTTTTTATGGGGAAAGTATCATATATCAGATGTTTCATCCCAGGGATAACTCAATTTGTCGCTTCTTTTACGCCACTTCTAAAGAAAGCGGCAAACGATGTCTAGTCCTCTACTCAGCAAGAAGCATTCTCCAAAATCCGACAATTATTATTATGTCCATCTGTTATGAGGTCTCCAGTCCAGGGATGTCTCGTACTTCTGTACACAACTTCCACTGAGGTCACGACATGAGCACTCCTCGCTCAAGAATATGAAGCAGGAGTTGAGTACCCAATATACCTACATCAGTCGGTCACTAAGAGATGCAGAGCTCAGATATTCTACAGCAAATAGAGCATTCCTATTGCTAGTACATGCTATTCAGAAAATCAGACACTACTTACTCTCAAACAGGGTGGTGCTGATCGCCAAAGCTGACCCCATCTGATTTCTACTTTCAAAACCGGTCTTGATAGGAAGACATGTTAAGTGGTTACTTCAAATGTCAGAGTTTGACATAACATGTGTCTCCTCGAAATAAGTCAAGGACAAGCAGTGGTATATCTACTAGCAACTTTCCCAGGAGAAGACGTAACCCTATTACACGAATAAATGCCTAGAGTATTCCCTGAAATTTCTATCGTCAAATAAGAAGCATGACTACTGTACTTTGATGGTTCTGCCACTCCCAGTAACAATACTAGAGGAGATGGAGTAGTGCTGGTATCCCACACCGGGGAAGTATTATCGTACTCATTCAAGCTCGAATTCAAATACACCAACAACTCCGTGGAATATGAAGCCTTTACGCTAGGACTCTCATTGGCAAGGAAAACAGGCGCAACACACTTAGAAATAATGGGTGATTCTAAACTACTAGTCAATCAAATGAATGGATTTTACGCACTTAAAGATGTAACATTAGCTCCCCATTGAGCAGAATCTCTGAAGTTACTAGATCATTCGTTGAAGCTGTAGTGGTCCACGTTGGCCGATGCAATAATAGGCACGCTGATTGCTTAGCCACTTTAGCTTCCAAACTTCAATTCGAAGGGTCAGAGAAGACTGTGATGGTACAAAGACATACTTCCCCTCAACATGGTTAAGTCAATCTGAACATGATCAAACTACTGATTGGAGAACACCGATTATAGAGAAACTCAGCAGCTCGCTCCCTCAAAGTAAAGTCAGTCTTAGAGACTTGAAGAACTTCTTATTACTCCACAGAGAACTGTATCACAGAAATCTATACGGATCCCTTTCAAGATGTCTCGGATATGAAGAGGCACAATTGCAACTCAAACACGTTCATGGTGAAGTGTGTGGAGAGTCGATGGTCGTGACTCTTTATCGCCGTCTTCAAAGGCTAAGATATTAGTGGCCTACGATGGAAACCCAATCTCGAGCACTACAAGGATCTTGTTCCAACTTCCAAATACAACCACACCAACTGGAGGCCCTGACAATCCATCATGATAGAGACTGGAGAAAACCCTACATCAAATATATTCGTGACAATTCCCTTCCTCTTGAGAAGCGAGAAACAACAAGACTAAAACAAAAGGCGAGGAGGTTTATTCTTCACGAAGAGGTCTTATATCGTAAAGTTTTGGAGGGAACCTGCTAAGATGCCTAGCAGGGCCCGAAATCCCGACAACATTAAAGGAAGTTCACGAAAGAGAGCATCAAGGAAAAAGGAAGTTGTTCCTTCAAATCCACGAAAGGTATTATTAACCGACTATGGAAGATGATGCAACCGCATTTTTCAAATGTGCCATCAGTATTATATCCATGGGAACCTCATTCACATGTACTGCCTTCCTCTACACTTAGTAAGCAGTCCTTGGCCTTTCTATAGCTGGGGACTACATCTCATTGGAAAGATCAATCCAACCTCGTCAAAATAACATGATCACATCATCACAGCCACTGAGTACTTCACCAAATGGGTCGAGGCCATCCCTCTCAGCAGCACGAATGAAGCAACCATAACGAATTTCATCAAGGAGTACATCATATGCAGGTTCGGTGTCCCTAAACATATTGTCACAGATAATGGTACTCTTTTTTCTAACCAGAACGTGATAGGACTACTCCAAAAGTACGACATCAAGCAAGTATTTTCTAATCCATACTATCCACAAGGCAATGGGAAAACATAAAGTAGCAACAAGATACTGATCTGCTTTTACACCGGGAGAACAACATCCGGAGATTCGAATCTTTAGTCGTATAGTATACAATAATCCAAGATCATGGCATGAATAACTTCCCATGGCACTTTGGGCATACATGAGGACACCAAGAAGCTCAATATGGACTTCTCCTTATTCTCTTGTGTACGGAGCTGACGCCATCCTTCTTGCCAAGATCAAGATCCCATCACCCAAGATTGTAGCAGCCATCAGACTACACTGGGATAAAGCCGAAATCCATAGGTTCCGGGTGACGAAGATGGACCTCCTAGAATCAAGACGATCCAAGGCATAGAAATATGCAGAGGCATAATGACGAAGAATTTCTAGACCTGGTACTCAAGACGGCCAAACATATTCAACATGACATGTCCGCTCCAAAGTTCTCCCCAAAGTGGAAAGGTCCCTAAGTTATCTCTAGAGCAGTAACGAGTGGGTACTACAAGATCGTAGATATGAAGGGAGCACAAGTGGGAACGATAATCAATGGCAAATGGCTAAAGACATATTACGCCTAAACAATTTTTTTTTTTAATTTCCTTTCTTTCAATTAATGTTTAATATTCAAAGTTCAGAACATGTTACATCAATCCAAAGACTTGTTATTAATTCAAACCTTAGTCACTCAAGACGTGACTCCCTAGAGCAAACCTTCAAGCAATGAATAATTATGCCTATACAACATCTTCATTCTTTCCTGAAACCTCTCAGTCCTAGCTTTCAAATCCTAGATCGACTACTCGATCTTGGCTGACTCTCTCGACAAGACCTGCTCCTCCTTCAATATGGTTTTCGAAGAAGGAATCACCTTAGCTATGATGGTTGCATGATCTATTTCAATAATGTCAAGACGTTGATGGATCCAGCTCACATTGAACTCCAAAACTTCACAATTGGCTATCATCTCATCCTATTTTTGTATCTCCTGGCTAATAACTTCATGAAGTGATGCCTTGATCATATCATCGATTATGGGAAGAAGACCAACAACCATCGTAACCAAAACAGGAGAAAAGCCTTTCAACAACTCTGAAGTCGTAATATGACCGTATCTCCTCAAAATTTTGGCGTAAAGAGATGTATAAAACTTTGGCACTATAATCCCACAACATGGTGCTTACGAGACAGAGACTTCATGTGCATTTCGAATGGAAGACCCGAAGTTGGATATGCATGAATGGTAAGACCAAGATCACTGCTTGAGAGATTAACTGGTGGGCCAGGAGAAGATCCAACCTCAGCGTCAATGTCCCTATCCTCCTCAGCAAGAGAGGACCCTTTGGATTTCCTCTTCCTTCTGTACGTATTTGCAATCTCCATCTCATGTCGACAATATCAAATCATACACTTGCATTGGGATATTTGCTCAGAATAATACATGAACAACAGAAAAGAGAAAGTTACTTAAAATAGTAGGTCGTCTAGACACTGTAACGTTTGAAGAGGAACTACCCTTCCTGATGGTCCTGGCTCTCAACATGTATGGGCCTTCTTAACCAGTGGTTCCTGAAAAAGAAATAAATGATCATCAAGATTGTGAAACGGTTATTCATAAATACTAAGGAACACATAAGTGGAGAAGAACTCCTTTAATGGACTAGGTACCTATGAGATGCGCTTAATAAGAAGATGATCCTGATCTGATTCGTTGTTATCAGACATGATACTATATAAGGCAAATGAGCTTAAGTGTTAAGGATGGCAAGACTAGTGAGAAGAAGGCGACAATAATTTATTCATTTAAATAGGGGATAGGTCGAAACCCTAAATCTTGAAATTCAAAGGGTTCAATGGAGACTGCTTCTGAAAAGGAAGGATCTGAACTTAGTCAACAAGTCTCCAAAGCCGACCGTTGGAATTTTGGGATAATGACGAAATATATAAAAATCCTGCTATAGAGAAAGCTTCATCAGATAACGAGACTATGGCCAAACATACATCTCGCTCCCAGCGATGCAAGCCTGAAGAATAAACAAACATACCTAAGAGAAGTCATGCCTAACACCATCCACAACTCGTTCTACTCACGGGAAGACTAGTATTCTTGACAAGAACTTGGGCATATACTAACCCTAGCCAAGGTTAGTACTAAGGGGCACACATCTCAATCTCAGAGAAGCTAAGTATATCATCTTATACTCTTAAATTTTAACTACACATAATTTCTATAAGCATATTATCACCATCTAGTGTTTATTGCGCAAAACATTACTATTCCTCACTAAGCAGAAAACTCAATGTAGATGGTGAGTTTTTGACAAGGGCTAGAATTATAAAATTTCCCTCTACCTGGCAGCAGGAATATAAAAGCACATATGCATATTTATGCACATACTGCTAGCTTTATATAAAAACATGAAACACTGTATCTCTACTAATATTTCGCAAGCGAATTAGGAATACAGTCTCTACAAATAGCTGCAGACATCTTAAGCTGATATTGTAGCCTCTTAAACACTCGTGATATTTATGCTATTTGAACCAGTCTTGAGTTGCATAAATCCCACAGCTGAATTCCTCGAACTTGTCTTGAATGCGCATTTGCCGTCCTGGCTTTACAAAATATGCCACTTTAGCATTATGCTCAAGGATGTAATATAAAATACGCGTCATTCCTCTTAAATGCACCACAACCAAAGAGAAATTCCTTTAAAAGAACACGATGTGCCTTAGCACCAGGATAACCCTAGCTTCTCTACGCTAGCACCTAGGATAATACTAGCCCTTTACGCTAAGAGCTAACCATCGCTAGCCAACCTAGGTTGCGTCCTAAAGGACGTACCATTCTTAAGCGCTAAGAGCGCTAGCTAATTAGGCCACGTCCCTTTGGGACGCGCCATTTCTAGGCGCTAATAGCGCTATCCATCCTAGGCCACGTCCCTTTGAAACGCGCCACTCCTTTGCACCAAAGGTGCTACCAACATAGGCCACGTCCCTGAGGAGGCGCCATACCTTTGTGCTAAACGCACTGGCTTACTTAGGCCATGTCTCTGAGTACACGCCATTCTTTTACGCTTACTCAAAGCACTAACTTTGCGCTAACAACGCTATCTATTTAGGCCATATCCCTTTGGGACATGCCATTCCCCTGCGCTCACTGCTAGCCAGTCTAGGCCACGTTTTTTGGGGACACGCCATTCCTTTACGCCAAAGGGGTTAACCTAATTTAGGCCACGTCCCTTGGGAACGCGCCACTCCTTTGCCCTCTGCTCATAGTTTTGCGCTAGCTAAGAGTGCTAGCCTTGTCCGGGGTACTCTTCCAAGAGACGCATCACACTTCAAATGCTAGCCTAATGCTAGCGCTAGCCCTATGTGGCTATCTATCAAACTTTATTCTTAAATGCCCCACGACTGGTCCTTAAGAATCTTTACGCAACCTTGGCTCTGAACATCTCCCAAATTTATGCCAAGTCCCTTCTAAGCTAACATATGGCCATTAAAATACGCCATGGTGCATAACCACTAACCAATCTGGTTACCAAATTAGTGAGTTACGTAACTCGCCTAACCTACTTAACAAGTCATTGACTCGACTTGACCTAATCAAAAGTGATAGTCCATGAATCCATTATTTCCATGAGATATCAAATAAAACACATGGGGGGATTCTTATTGGGGTTGGTCTGGCGGTCTACGACAATCGTGCGTTGTGGCAACACATCCATGAACAAGAAGGTAATAAGTAGTGGGACGGTTACATGGAAGTTGAGAGTACGAAGAGTAGTTGTCATATACGTCCTCCCTATATTTCAGACATGACTCCACTACAATCTCCACAATCGTTACTCCTCCACTTCTTTTGTGACTTCCACCACTTACGAGAAATCAGTGTATCTCCTCCAAATATAAATAAATAGCTTCATCTATTCGAAATGAAAAAAAATAAAAAATTGTACAGAATTAACGATCCATCCTAGAGATAATCCATTCTTCTTTACACATTGCAGTTACTCATCACACTGATATTTTCTCAACCTTCTTTGCTTCCCTCTCCTAAGACCTACCCAATCTTCTCCACCTTTGTGATCGAAGCAAGATGTGAATGGACATTTCTTGGTTTAGGCTCGTCCTGTTCGAGCTTGGTCTCTCAAACCTTCCTGAATGTACGATTTTACCGTACATTTATTTTCACCCTAAAACAGGTGTTCATTATAATCCCATGTTTGTAGTTAACAACTCAGAAGAAAGAGACAAATAAGCAAATCTTAGACTAAAAAGAAATCCATATAAGTTGAGAAACAATGTAAATATCATTGTTAAAGTGCAAAATCCAACTAATTACATTGCACCAATAGAATGCTCAGTTGAATACATATGCTCATTTGATACTTAGCTACCTACAAACGTTCTGTAGAATACAAATAGTTAACATCAACATACTAGAATAAAGACAAATGATATCCACAATATAGTTCAAGAAAATAAAATTATAAGCCAAGTTTCAAAGCAAACAAAATTGTAAAGAAATATCACATGCATAAACACAGTTCCTTTTTGACCATAGTTTCCACCCTTTAGAAGACATGAATTCTGAGTTCCATTGGTTATAGAACCTGTTAACGTTGATGTTGTATGGTACTCTTTACAGAGGGCCATCATCTTTTTATAAATAATATCAACTTATTTCTTTAGTTCATGCTCAGTAGGATACAACTTTCGAAAATTAAACTTACAAATGCAAACTTTCTTCAAGGGTCCAAAACTACTACTATAACCAATATCATACTCAATTTTTTCCAATACTTGGCAAATTTTTCTTTGCCATGTTTCTAAGGAATTCAATTTCATTTCCAAATATGTACACCCCCAATATACCGGCGTGCACGTTCCGGCCTCTCTAATTGGTCGAAATTTTATTTACTTGGTTTTCGGTTTTATTATTTTACTAATTAAAATAGGAAAATTCCAAGTCTTCCTCGATTTTCTAGATCAACGCTTTTCTCTCTCTCTCTTCTACCATTAATTCTCTCTGTTTAGGATTTTTCTTCTTCATCATCAATCTTTGTACCATCTCTAGTTATGATGTTATACTTTACTTATTCATCATCAACCAATCTAGCATTATCGACAGGCGACCAATATGTCTCTCGACTTGTGCCTGCACATGTTCATATGAAGATTGCGTGATAAATTATTCATATTTTTGCTGATAATGTGAAAATTTACTGGAACTGAGTTATCTTAATCAAATTGAATCAATCAAATTGTGAAGCATAGTATTTGTAAAGATATGTAAATTAACGTCAGTAGGAATTTGTTTTCCATAATTGAAGTACAAATCAAATAACTTTCGAATTGCACTAATTGAAGTAACAATCAAAATAATTCCGTACCTAATTGAAGAAGATGAAAATCTATTAGTAGTCCATCTCCACATTTTAATCACCGGAAGCTCAAAACCTTTTAAATGTAGCGGACAACAGTGGGCTCGAAAATTGATGTGTATTCGAATCATAGGAGCTAGTAATCGTCGATATGCTCATATTGGTGACGTTATTATTGTTGTTATCAAAGAAGCAATGTTCAATATTCCTCTAGAAAGATCATAGGTGATCATAGCTGTAATTATACGTACATGTAAAGAACTTAAACGTGACAACGGTACGATAATACGATATGATGACAATGCCGCAGTTGTCTCAATCGAATTTCGGGTCAACTTCATTCAGGCACATCCATTTTGGTGATTTTTGGCTCCATTTGGTGATCTCAATAAAATTCGTTAACGAACTGCAGTCCGAAAGTGATCACCTGTGGGTTTTGCAAACAACTTCACTTTTAAACCATCAAGATAGATCCCATCCTGTATTGTATGATGAACCACTACGCTCTATTTGGTATGAATTGACCTTCCAAATATTTAATTTAGGTGAAATACTGAAATCAAATTAGTATCTCTTCTCTAAGTCAATCAAACCTATTTGAGCCCTTAAACCATCTTGTATTATATGATGATAACCTATTATAACATAAATTCATACCAAGATAAAACAAATATTAGCTCAAATATTTAATTTGAGATGATGATGAATGAGTAGAGCATAACACAATAATTAGAGATAGTATAAAAGTTGAGGATGAAGAAAAAAAATCCTAAACAAAGAGAACTAATGGTAGAAGAGAAATAAAAAACGATGATCTAGAAAATCAGGGAATTGAGATTTTCCTATTTTAATTTGTAAAATAATAAAACCAAAAACTATATAAACAAAATTTTGACTAATTAGAGACGTCGGAACGTGCACCCCGGTATATTGGGGTGCACAAATTTGGACTCGTTTTCTCTTGCTCTAATAAGACTCTAATCTGACAATTCCCGGAGAATAGAGTTATGAGGTCATAAAAGACCTTGAGAAACTTCGTAACCACTTTGATTTGCGCCCATTCGCTCTCATTAGGAGACTTTGTATAGTCAAGCTCCGTCAACCTCAAATGAGTCAAATTATTTTCATATGATATCCAACTTTCCAACATAAGATAAGTAAAATTTCACCTAGTTTTAACATTTGTCGAACACCCATCCTTAATGACATTCCTAAATCCTTGATAGTTTTTAAAAAAATTTGTTTTCTTATTTGGGAACCTTTAATGTACTTCACAGCCACTCTTATCTTAATTACTGTTGGATCAATCTCTGTCCCCTCTTTTACAATAAGAGCTATTATATGAGCACAACACCGTATATAAAAGTTTGTTTTCCTATTAACTGACAAAACTTTTTTTGTAAGAAGTCGATGTTTTATTCTTTTAGTAAAAATTTAGTAAACCTAATATAAAAATATTTAGTAGAAATTTATTTGGAAGATATATATCTTTAAAAATCGGAAAATATAATTATTTTGGGACACAAATGAAAAGCGTAAGCATCAACAAGGAAGAGTACTAACTTACGGTCCAAAAGTGATGTCAACCCACTTGAACATTGGGCCCTTGTTCTACGTCACGGCTGACTGCACTAGTGGCAGATGGGCAGCTTGGTGATTTGGATTTTTTAAGTGGGATGTTAAGAACCTTTTAACATGCTATGGACCGATTATCTGAATATCTAATCTCCACGTAAGGCCCTCTTTGGTGTGTACTTTATGTAAACAATAGATATTTGTTTTCATCTTAGCCAATTAAATACCTAGTTTATCCTCGTTTAGGCACCGTAGTCTATACAGCTGTGTACCCTGTTGATGTATTCCAACCACCTACCCATCCAAACAAAAACCCTTGCGCTAGAATGCAAAGGGAAGAGAAGAAAAACAGTGAATAAGTCATTGTTGGACGCAACTACTCAAAACGAAAGTTTGAGATTCTGAAAGTTTGAGATTCTAAGAGCAACTGCAGTCATCGATTAAAAGACGGATCAAAGATTAAATTTAATCTTTAGTCGAAAAAAAGGAAGCGCAGCCGTGCGATTAAAAGTAATCTTTAATCGCTAAAATCAACTGTAGCTGATCAAAAGTAATCTTCAATCGACGACTAAATTTTATGATCAAGCGGGGTACTAGAAATTCGTTCAGCATCAAGCGGCGTCCTAGCAATTGGTTCAGAAACACGGGCGATGCGCTGGTAGTTCGCCTGACGAAGCGTTATGCTGAGGCTTCGCCTGATGAAACGGTGTACCAGAGTAACACCTACCTCCAAGCGGTGCGCCAGAGAACCGCCCACTTTGAGCGAGGTCCTATAATGCCGCTTGTGTCCGGGCGGTGCACTAGTGATACGCCCCAACAAAACGGTGCCCTAAAGATACGCCCAAGACCAGGCGGGATCCTAGTACCCCGCTTGTGATTTGGTGTAACTGCTGTTGCGAGTGAAGAACAGATTCGAGAGTAAGAGAATGAACTGCTGAGTGTTATGGGTTTGAATTTGATGACAGTGAACCATGGATGAAGAAAACAAGAATGAGAGTTGGATGTTGCTGTGAAGCCATGAAACAATGAAGAAGAATTTGATGGTCTGATAAAGACATGGATAAAATCTACTGCGGTATCAGATGTAGGTTTCATTTCCCATGTAAATAAATGGCACGAAGCCGGTGCTTCTCTGATAGGAGGCTGTTGCAGGACTACTCCGAATACTATTAGAGCCATATCGAATAACCTCTCCAAAGGACCTGATGCTCCTAGGCCATCTGAGCCTGTAACATCTTCCCATCCAGTCAAGTATCAACTTGTAACATGAAAGACAAGATCAGCCAGCATTCTGTTATGTTAGTAGCTGTTGTAAGTTGTTCTATGTTTTTCCTCATTTCCTTGTTTTAGCATTTTTTTTCCAGCAACACATGCTTAATCGAGTGTATATGCAAACCTAAGATTTGATGCTGTTGGGAATGGTGGTTGTAGTGAAATTATTGAATTGTTGAATGACTAAATGATATGGGTTTGTTGTGTTGTTGAATGTGAAACCTATTTGCAGGGAAGGAGATAGAGAATGGAATAGAAATCAGCAACATAGTTATCTCTCGACTAAACGCCACATGCACAGCAAGTGTTTGTGAAAACGCTTGAACCATCCAAATTGGTTGCACCAGGTTTGCCATGGACTTTTGTGGGATGTTTATGAGGGATTAGGATCTGATTAGAGTTTTTTTATGATTAGGAAGTTTGGATCTATCTTCGATTCAAGTTTTAAGCGAGTTGTTAGGAGTTTTGGGTGCAATTTCTTGACCGACAAAACAGGTAGGAAGAGATGTTGTTGCGGTTGATATAGTATGATGAGGGGACGAGAAATAGAAGGTTTCGACTGCTGATGAAGGAAGATAGAGTGGGGCGGGCTCCTAGCAGCTCGCCTGGAAATACCAGGCGGTGCGCTAGGACACCGCCCGTCCCATTCCCTCACACATTGTTTTCGCACACTTCCCATTTATGCAGACGGAATGCTGGAATTTCACCTCACTAGGCGCGTTTCTGGAATACCGCCCGTCTCTTGGGCGAGGTGCTAGGGTACCGTCTGGACTTGTGCGTTACGTTGGCATTCCGCTCCGTATCAGGCGGTACGCTATTACACCGTCTCGAGCAAGCGAAATGGTAAAATCTCGTCCGTCTTCCCAAGCGTAGCGCTAAGCCTTCGCTCAACAACATGCGCAATGCTAGAGCCCCGCTTGACTATCCACGACTGTTTTTGGGCCGGAGTAAAGATCAAATTTTTTGATCTTTAGTATACTCGCGTGACTGTGGATGCCATAAGTAGAACGCATCAAGCTTTGCAACCATGTAACCCGTATAATATTTTGGCCATGTTTGTACTAGGCTAGCCTTATAAGTTATAACGGGCGTGGCTAAACCACATAATGAGGTCTTACACATGCATACCGGTAATGCAAAGTGATCTTGTTTGTCCGCAACCGGTGGAAGAAGTGGTGCAAACGAGTTACAAACTGCTTTTCCAATAGTCGTCGACTCATCATACACGACTATGTCACTGTGTCTGTTAGACTATGGACATTCTTTGTCTCGTGGTGTTTCAGATATTGATTAATTTTTACGGCCGTCCACCCAAGTCAATGATGTAACCCAACTTTACCCAACTACCAACCGTCTGACAAGAACATTCGGGCTAAAATCCAAAAGGAATGAATAAGAAAGTGAAGAAGTCTTTTGTGGACAGCTTAAACAAGTGGCTATGATCCGAGACACAAAGGAATTAGTGACATTACAGTAAGTGATGCAATGCAAGATGGCGTTGAAATTGTATTATTGAGAATGAGTTCTTAAAGACAGGCGAATTATTGAGACAAGAAGAATAAGTCTTAAACACGCGAATTGGTATAACAAAGTGACTTTGTTTGCCCACAGCTAGTTGAAGCACTGGGGCAAACAGGGTAAAAATTGCATTTCCAATAACAGGTGCATGTGGTTATGTTGGTAAAGGAGTTGGTCCCATGAATCATTTTTGTCTACTGTGGGCCGGGCTGTATAGTGTTAAGAATCAGTTTAAATGTAAAAATAGGACAACAACAGAAAAATAGAGAAAATTAAAATTGAAATGGAAAAAGAAATATTCCCAACGTTTACAAGGGCGCATATTGCTTCTTCCGTGACCCAAGTTCTTTTCTTCTAAGCTGCAATATTGAGAACATTAGATACTGATCAAGAATTGTATTTCTTCAAGAAAGCAAATATACCAATGCTGGCAACTAGGGCAGTTCCGGCTCCTACTGCGCTATATGCGCCAGCCCATGCATTACTATTTGCAAACCCCATACTTTGAGACATTCCCATACTTGATTCTGAATAATCTAAATGCAACCTTAAACCCTGTTACAGCACTAATTTATCATATGAACGTCAAAAGTGTTAGCTAGAATAATGAGAATGATACATTGTAAAATAAAGTTTCAGAGCTGCCGTCATACCTTCAAACCAACTTCTTTAGCATGTTCCACGGCTGTTGTAAGGTCGCTATCTGATGCAATTACGACTTTGTCGTGGTCTTCATCTTCATACTGTATAGGACAAGTCAAGACGAACACCGACATGGTTGGAAGATGATGTATGATAAGCAACATACGTAATGAAACTACTATCTCAAGCAAAATCAAAATCTGATTAACAATTTTGGGATACCAGAATTTGTGGCAGGTGGTTCCGATCGATGTCATCACCCACTCTCTGAAGAATGCATGTTCTAAGATCCGTTAAGCTTCTTGTATCTGAATCACCAAGAACAACAGTTCGCATGAATTCCAACTTAGCTTACCACGTTCACAAATTACTACTGTAATACTAGAGGTGTAAGTGTAACTGAATGTTCTGATTTAAGAAGGAACAGTACCAGAGGTGAACCTATGAAGCAGACCCTTTTTATCTTCAAGCTTGAAGCAAAGGAGTTTGGTAGGTTGGAACCAGAATATCTACTATCCGGATCTGTTTCTTCAGAAGTTAGTTTCATGGATCCCTCACTGAGATGTGTTTAATAAATGTAAATAGAAGGTTATAGAAAATTAAAAAGGTACAACTGCAAGTACATAATTTTACAACCTTCGTGAATCGTCATCTTCCAAAGGCCCTGATGCCATGGTAGAATCCCAAAAGTTTTGCATTATAGCGCTCGCAGGTTCATTTCCAACTCCACTATTTTCCACCTAATAGATATACCAGACATTGGTCAAATTACCTAATTGGGGCCTTAGATGACATCAGAAGGATGCAGAGTTGACTTACCGTGGCTACAGCAGCATGGGTGATGTGAATTACATCAAGGACAGTAACAACACTTCCATCTGCAAACGATGTCGGCCAAATCACGGGTGAGTTTAATGAAAACTGATTTTCATTTCCATATTATTACAAAAGAGTAAAAATACCTCGATCAATGACAGGAAGGTGTAAAAATTTTCCATCGTGCATCTTTTGTAGAGCTACAACAATTGGTGTATCTATTGATGTACCTTCTGGATCGGGTGTCATGACCTGGATATCATATACCATATTTGATGCTTAGACGTTTCAAAGTTAGTAATTCATCCCTTGCGGTAGAACAATTTAAATCTGCCCCTCATATGTTTGTGTAGATAGTGGACAGGCTATATGTGCGAAATATTACAGTTTGAGCTAAAAATTTAATTTAGCACAAGTTCAAGTAAAAAGGGGGTACCGTCTCTGCATAAGTTGACTCTGGAGGTAGATTTTGTCCAACGAGTCGCATTAAAATATCCATCGAACTTATATAGGATGTCAAAAAGATTTTCTTTAGTGGGTGACGAAAAAAATAAAGATATAGGAGCTAAGGCAATGGTTGAGAGGTACTCACGTTAAGATTCCGCATGGGTTGTTGTCTACTGTTACAATTGCTGAATTTAACTTACATTCCAACATTTTCTTTGTTGCCGTTAACACTGTGTCTAGGGCTGTCAATGGGTACCCGTTTACCCGGACCCGGATGAATTGGGTCCGGGTCTGGGTCCCAAAACTAGACCCGATAGTGAATTTGGACCCTAACGAGTAGGACCCGTTAAGCCCCGATAATAAACGATTCCAACCGGGTCTACCCATCGGGTACCCGCGGATAATCGGGTAATGAGGGTAACTTTGTAAAATCAGATAAATTTAGGTTATATATAATGAAAAATCAGATTTCATTCTCATTTCATTCTCACCGTTTCTGTCTGAAGAAGATTTTCAATCCAAGTATCTCTAAAACTAGGGTTTCGTTTTCTCTGAACTCAATCGCTGCGTCAGTGACTTCATGTGGGTGACTTTGTTTTAGATTAATGTGAATACGTAGTGGTTTTTCTTTGTATAGATATTAACTCTTTGCAGTTCCTTGTTTTTCTTGCCGCAGGTATCTTTGTCCCCAGGGAGGCTGCAGGGAGATCAATGGTTATCCTGGTGATTGCTCGTAAGTTTCGATACACTAAATTGAGGTGTTTTAGGTTCATTTTCTTTTTATGTCTTCGATAGTTGGTAATGTGCTTGTTAAATCTCACGTTATTGGTCATAAAACACAGATTATTCGAGTGAGAATGTGTACGGTTATTGGTCTTACAGTTTTGAAGCAGAAGAAGTTTATTGTACTGCCGTTCTAGTATGGGATTCTGAGTGTGTTTATGTGGTGAGCAGGTAAAATGGCACCCACACCACCCAAGAGTGGGCTCTTTGTTGGTTTGAACAAAGGACATATTATCACTACAAAGGAACTCGCTCCTCGCCCTTCTGCTAGAAAAGGGGTATGAGACTATGAATCCAGCTGTGTTTGACATTATGTATTATTATGTGATTTGGTTGCTAGAGTATGTATGTGATGTATATTGAATAGGTTCTATTTGGTTATTTGAATGGTGTATTGCAGAAGACCAGCAAGAGAGTTCTTTTTGTTAGGAGTTTGATTAGGGAAGTTGCTGGATTTACTCCTTATGAGAAGAGAATTACCGAGCTTCTTAAAGTTGGAAAGGACAAGCGTGCTCTTAAGGTGGCTAAGAGAAACTTGGGTACCCACAAGAGAGCCAAGAAGAAGAGAGAGGATATGTCCAATGTTCTTCGCAAGATCAGGTAATTTCTTACTTCATTATAGTTTCAATGACTGAAGTGTTGAAAAGCATGAACTATATCTTAGCCAATATTGTCCTTGAAATTTTGCTGGTTGATTTTGCTGTTCGCAGACACTTACTGTTGATAAATTGATCTTCACGAGCTTGAAATTTATTTTGAAAGGTTCTAGATGCCTAATTTCCTGTTTAGTTTTTCAAACGAGAGAAGTGCCATTGTCTTACTCATAAGATTGGGCAATAAGAGGCCTTACATTTTTGTTGTATGGATGGAAGTTGTTGATGTATAATCTTTAATGCATAGGTTCAGGTGTGCTCTACTGTAGAATATCCTCACTTAACTAGTGTTTAGGTAATGAAGGTCTGTGCATAGTCATCTTATAATAGCTTACCTCCAGTTTTAAGATGTCACGCATAACAAATTGGTGTTCTATTTACATAGGTTGAAGAAGCAGGAGTTAGCATCATTTGCTCTATCAGCTGGAGAAGTTTTTGAAGCTGTAGAAGAATCAGCTAAGAAAGAACTTAGCATTTCAGTTACTGATGCTAAAACTGAACAGCCACCAAAGGCTCTTGATGAAAGAGCGAAGATTATAATTTCTATCCAGGACAACGTGTATTATGCATTCAATTTAAACACTTTCCCTATTTATTTTCCCTGGTTCTTTACTTTTTGAATTTTATTATAATTATTTCTTAAGACCCGATAATTACCCGGAACCGATAATTACCCACTGTTTTAATAGGGTCCGGTTCTGGGTCCATAGATTTAAGAACCGGACCCGGAACCGTTAGGACCCGGAACCGACTAAAATATCAGGGTCCGGGTTCGGGGCCTATGGTACCCGGGAGGACCCGGACCCATTGACAACCCTAACTGTGTCTGTTCGTGAGACAGTTACCACCCTAAAACACTCCCCTTTGATGAGTCAACTTATAAAAGAAAATCCCCGGCGAAAAATAGCTGGATAAATTCTATAAATTCGGTCAGGGAGAAGAAGGAGATTCTGCTGGATTAGTTACAAGGGGGTGTTCGGCTACAACGTCTGTTGAAGGATGAGGCAGAGGGTTGTGGTGGTAAGCAAAGCGTCTGGAAATTTAAAAAACATGAAGATTGGATGATTGTTACCCTGAATGCGAATGATTTTGGAGAGTACATCTGCCTACAAGTCTCACACAATAGAGAGTATCCATCTACTATATTCTTTCCAGCCGGCAACAAGGGGGGAGGATGGTGGAGAACAGGTAAGTTCCTAGAAGAACTAATGTCTATAAGTACAATCAGGAGAAAGGAGAAGGAATTTTCTTGGGCTGTGTCTGTAGGAAATGACCAGAATTTGGTAGTCAGAAAGAAATCTGTCAACAGGCTAAGTCTCAACAAACTGCTGGATTGAATTTGACAACTCTCAAACATGAACTCTCCTCTCTATGGCAAAGAACCATGATTGTCGAATTATGCTCAAAGGATTTCATCTGGAAAGATGTGGGAGTTTGGATGGCGGATAAATTTTACTGGACTTTTGGTTTTGATCTGCAACCGATTGATATTAATAGAGCTGTCTTCACCATTAAAACTTATGATGAATTCTCTAGGATCAGGAGAATCAAAAGTTGGAAAGTTGGAGAAACCATTATCAATATCTACCCCTAGTATGCAGGAGTCAATAAAATCCACAAACCAACTCCACAGGAAACAAAACAGATATGGATTGGAATTAAGGGAGTATCCTTCGATCTTTGGGACTATAACACATTTAAAGCCATCGGTGATATGTTTGGGGGTCTGGCAGAAGTGTGCCCGGAGACTTTAATGGCTTTTGATCTGTCAGAAATAAAATTGAAGGTACAAGGGCATGTTAGCAGCGGAATCTGGTGCCAAGAGATAGCATTGAAGAACAACAAAATTTGGGGCCAAATTCGAACAATCGGTGAAACCCTGGAAACCCCAAATCCTATGTTCCAACCAATTTTCATTGAAAGAAATCGACAGCTCCAAAAAACCAGTAGATTATGACGCCGGAAAAAGGGAGCAATAACCGGAGTAGGGGAAGAAGATGGGAGGCGTGGCACTGTGGGATTGGCAGAAGAAGGATATTACCTGATTGGTCAACCGCCAGGCCTATATGGCAGAGAGGGAGTGGTGGTGGCAGAAAGGCTGCTCACTGGTCAGAATCAGGGTCAACAGGGCAGAGAGCCAGTGGGGACAGCAGGAACGCCCAATCACCTTTCGACACCTAGATCAACTGCACCTGTTCTGGTACGGAACAACTTTAATTCATATTCAAATCTGGAACCGGTTCACGAAAACTGGGAGGAGGCGTGTCACGTGCGAGAAGCAAATGTAGAATCCGTGCTGGACATGGGCTATTCACGGTGGGCCAGAAGGTAATAGATGCCACTTCTCTAGAGAAACTAATGGGTCTTGAGGCTGCTGCTCCTTCAGGCCTGGCGGCTGCTGCTGCTCCTTCAGGCCTGGATGCTGGCACACATCAGACACTGATAGCAACTATAAACCCAGCTTCTTCAGGCCTTTCTATAGGAAGCCATGTATCCAACTCGGACCCATTGGGCAACTCTTCTTTGAGAAGTTTAAAGAAAAGGATAAAGACCAAATTTTCCAAGGAAGCCCATCCTAGCCATGCTTTGTCCAACTCTTTAAATGAGGAGGTTTCAAGCAAAATAGACAATAGAGTTATGGAGAGAGCTTCCAACTCCGAGCAAGGTAATTATGGTCGGAATATAACTTATGAAGAGCACAAGGACTTCTCTTGTGGTAGCATGATGGCGGTGCCGCAAACAAGTGATGGAAATGGAATATCATGTCACATAGTGGATGACAACTTGGAGATGGAAAATGGAACTCACGAGAAATTCAAGCTCCTCTTTGATAAACTCAAAGAAGCCGGTAAATATTCGGGGATTGAATTCTCCAATAAAGAAATTAATTTTGTGTCAAATTCCATTATATCACATGCGCATGCTTTTAAAGATGATTTGGACACGGGAGATAGCGCTACAAACTAGCGCTTGTGGCGTTGGATTTTCTTTCTTGTTTTTGGGATAATTATTTTTTGTTATGATTTTTAAGATCATTTCTTGGAATGTTAACGGGCTTGGAGCTCCGGATAAGCGCTCTAAATTAAAAAAGCTTGTGAAAAGATGGAAGCCTACAATTCTTATGATTCAAGAGACAAAGCTTAGTGTTTGTAACGATGCTATTGTGTGGCAATGTTGGGGTTCAATTCCGTGTAAATGGGTGGCGCTTCACTCACTTGGAAGATCGGGAGGAATCTTGTTGATTTGGAACTCGGATATGATCGAAGTGGAAAATTCTCTTGAAGGCACTTACTCCATAAGTATACAATGTCGTAGTTTGGAAGATAATTTTCGATGGGCTCTAATCGGGGTCTATGGACCTTGCAATGCGAGAGAGAAGAAAAGTTTTCGTATGGAGCTAGCTACTTTACATGGTTATTGGGATGGATTACCTCTATGTTTCGGTGGCGACTTCAACGAGATTAGATTTATGGAGGAGCGAAGAGGTTGTAGTAGAGTCTTAACCTCAATGAGACTTTTCAACGACCTTTGTCTTGATCTTGATCTTGTGGAATTACCTCTCTCCGGCGCAAAGTACACTTGGGGTAGACCGCTAATAAGAAGAGCAAGTTAGATCGCTTTCTTTTCACTTCGGAATGGGAGGATCTTTTTTCAAATCTTGCCTTCAAGCGACTCACAAGAGCTTTTTCGGACCACTATCCTATCGAGCTATGCACGTTGGATTTGGATTGTGGCGCTTGCCCCTTTCGGTTCCAATTAGCATGGATTGAGGGCACTAACCTTACTCACCTAATGAAAGATTGGTGGGAATCCTTTTCTTTTGTAGGTACGGCCGGCGAATGCTTTGTTAAGAAGCTAAACGCTCTAAAGGAGAAGTTGAAAGTGTGGAATAAAGAAGTGTTTGGGTGTATCGATAGGGCTTTAGACACGGCTCTCACCAAGTTAAAAGAATTAGATGATCTTGATGATGGTAGGGGTCTCTCCGTAGAAGAAGAAGACATGCTTGTGACGGAAAAAGTGAATTTTGATTTGTCTCATCGTCTGCAAAGTATTATGTTGAGACAAAAATCTAGAATTAGATACTTTAGAGACGGAGATCGAAATACCAAACACTTTCATCGTGTGGTAAAGGGTCATAGAGATCGTAACAACATCAACAACCTTAGAATCAATGGGCATTGGACCGGAAATAAAGAAGCAATTAAAATGGGAATCGCAAATCATTTTGAATCCGCTTTCAAGAAAATCTCAAACAATCGCCCGAGGATCAAAAATATGTGCCTAAAGCGTATTGATGAGAATGCTTGTATTTGGTTGGAGAGAACTTTTAGTGAAGAGGAAGTGAAGAATGCCATTAAAGGGTAGGGAATTGATCGCGCATCGGGACCGGATGGTTACCCCATGAAGTTTCTCATTGTTTGTTGAGACTTCATTAAAGAAGATTTGATGAAGATTTTTAAGGAATTTCATAGCCACAATGTTCTTCATTCGTCTTTGAAAAATAATTTTACTACCCTCATTCCTAAAAAGTCGGGTGTAGAAGAAGTAAAAGACTTCCGACCAATTAGCCTAATTGGGAGTGTGTATAAAATTGTTTCAAAAGTATTGGCGGAGCGTCTAAAGGTATTCCTTCCTTCTCTAATATCTCCTTCTCAATCAAGTTTTATTAAGGGAAGAAAAATTCTTGATGGAGTTTTAATAGCAAATGAATGCGTTGACTCTAGACTTAGACAAAATATTCCGGAGTTGGTTTGCAAGCTTGATTTTGAGAAGGCTTTTGATAATGTAAATTGGAATTTTTTAAATGAAGTTCTTTTCGAAATGGGGTTTGGAGGTGTTTGGAGAGCTTGGATTAGAAATTGCTTAACTTTCTCAAAGTTCTCGGTTCTTGTTAATGGTTCGTCCCACGGTTATTTTGGTAGTGAAAAGGGGCTTCGACAAGGAGATCCACTATCTCCCTTTCTTTTTACAATTGTCGGCGAAGTGTTAAGTTGCATGTTGAGCAAAGCACAAGAACTTGATCAAATATCGGGGTTCTCGGTCAAGGAGGGGGGAACAAAAATAAATCATTTGCAATTTGCCGATGATACTATTATATTCCTAGATACTAAGGATGAACAATTCGATGCCCTTGGTTACCTTCTCCTTTGCTTTGAACTAACTTCGGGCTTGAAGATTAATTTTCTCCGAGAGTAGTTTGTACGGAATTGCGGTTGAAGAGGGAGCCGAAATTATGCAAACATGTTGGGGTGCAAATATGCAAACTTCCCTAGTATCTACCTTGGTCTTCCTTTGGGAGATAAGGTAGGAGGCTCCCAAAAGTGGGAAAAAACACTAGAAGCTTGTGCGAAAATAATTACTTCTTGGAACGAAAAACAATAGCAAGAGGAGGTAAGTTAACTCTCATTAAGAGCGTCCTAGCGAGTTTACCTATTTACTACCTCTCCCTCTTTCTTGCCCCTTGCTCCATACCAAGAAGCTAGATAAAGTTGTGAGGAATTTTTTGTGGGATGATGATGAAAATAATAAAAGAATTCACAATGTTGGTTGGGATTTGGTTGCAAATCCGAAGAAAAAAGGTGGTCTTGGTATAAGAAGAACCAAGCAAGTGAACTCGGTTTTGCTAAAAAAAAATGGTAGTGGCGCTTTGGTGTAGAGAAAGACGCGTTATGGAGGAAGATCATAGTGGAAAAGTTCGGTGAAACTTCAACCGGTTGGGAAACTCTCCAACCCAAGGGATCCAAAGGAGGTAGTATTTGGTTTAATATCTACAAAGAGCTTGACGACTTCAAAAAAAGTATTAGATTCAAAATTGGCGAAGCAAAGGAAACTATATTTTGGGAAGACTCTTGGCTTGGCGAAGGAAGGTTATGAGATATGTTTTCTTTGGCTTATGAAGCCTCAAGGACCAAGGAGTTTGTGGTGGCTCGTATGTATGAAGTGGTAGGTGATAGTATACGATGGAAGTTTATGTCTCGAAGAAGATACTCTCATTCCATCTCTCGTGAAGTTTCAACTATTTCTAATCTTCTCACATCCTTCTCCATTCAATAAGGTGTTTCGGATAGCCGAATTTGGGTCGGAAAATGTGCATGGCCATTATACGGTAGAGGATGGTAATAGGAGTGAAGAAGAGCAAGATGACCCAAATTACTCTTCCGAGATTGTTTGGAGCCGGGACTACCCTTGCAAAATCAATTTCTTTCTTTGGTTACTCTCTCATGATAGGATAATGACAAAGGATAAGCTTCTAAGAAGGGGAATGGAAGTTTCTAGTATTTGTTGTTTTTGTGATGAAAACGATGAAACTAGCGCACACTTATTCTATGATTGTTAGAGGATACGACGAATATGGAATTACTTTGTAGAAGGGCTTAGGGGACATTGGAATTATACTTCTAATATCACTCTAAATGTAAAGTCTTGGAATTCTAATAGGGGAGACGAAAGACTCGATAGAATTTGGAGAAACGTCCCGGTCTCAATTTGGTGGTGCATATGGAAGGAGCGGAACGCAAGGGTTTTCCAAAACAAAAAGAAACATTTGGGAAGTCTCATTAGAAACGTTAAACTTCAAGCGTTCTTTTGGGCCGAAGCAAATACAAGAATGCTAGGTCTAACGGAAAATATGGTAATAGCCTTATGGGACTCTTTATTTCGTCCTCCATAATTGTGTAGCTAGTCGCTTAGGGTTGCAACTTCTTTTCGGTTTTCTCCTTTTACCGGCTTCCGGTTGTATTCATTGGGTTGAGGTACCCCTCTTAAGTACCTTCTCTCTTTAATGAATTTCCTCTTGTTCGATCAAAAAAAAATTCTATAAATTCGATGACTAATGAGGATATTACCTACTTTGAATTCTCATCAACAATGGTAGATAAAGATGGCTTAAACATGCGCTCCCTAATAGATTCAATGAATGTATTCGGTCCTGTAAACAACCGAAAAATGTTAACATTGCTGAAAAGAGAACAAAGATCAAGATGTACGAGTTATTTGACATATAAGATATGCACCAACCAGATAAGGAGGTTCCCCATTGTTTCTCTACTCCCTCAACAGCAGCTGCTATGGCTTTTCCCTTCTCAGCCACCCTTTCCATGCGTGCAATAGCATCATATAGACACTTTGCAATATCAAGTAATGCAATAACCTTTCCATTTTCCACTACAGGAAGATGCCGAAATTTTCCTGATAAATGTACGAATGTTAGAAATTAAAAAGCAAGCCATGGCAAGGTGCAGCGTTAAAAACCTTGCACCATTTTCTGCAAGGCTTCCACAGCCGGGGTATTTGAGAGAACAAAAGCTGGATTCCTCGTCATAACTTTGGATACAGGTGTATCTTGAAGATTTAGTTCACGAGCAATGACTCTAGTTGCTATGTCCTTCATATGATAAAAGAAAAGAAATGAGAAAGACAATATTCTTGATGAGTACATAATTAAAAAGAAGAACTAAACGATTAATACTCCAAACAAAGATAAACCTTGTCTGTTAATATCCCACAAAGTGAAGCATTTGAGTCAGTTAGCAACAAAGCATCAGCTCTACGAGAAACCATTCGATGGCATGCCTCAAAAATGCTGGTAGTTTCAGGTACTGTCAAAGCCCTTGAAAGCCGTAAACGCTTAACCGTGTGCTCACCAGCTGCTCCCCTAATTACAAAACAAGGATATAGCAGTTAATACTCTACGTTACCCTAAAAGAGCTAAGTGTAACGCACATCCTATATCCGATTCCATCATTCCATGTACATAACAGCATTCTGCTTCTATAATATGCACAAATTGTTTATGTTCATTGGATTGGTTTTCAGGGCAGTCTTAACCAGATTGGTTCATATTAATATGTTACAAACACTTTTATAATATGATTAATTTACAAAGTCTATACCCTTTCGTAAATCCGCTATCTCGTAGGCAAAGTGAAATTTCAAACATTTTTAAATAACAGACATTATCAAGTTTCAATGGTACAGAAAGAAACCAAATCACTTGCGATTTATAAAACGTACATGTAACAGGAAGACGAAGTCCATCTTCCTCCAAGATTATCAATGCCTCCGGTATCCATACTTTTCCTCCTCGTAAGAGAAGATGAAGAGTAATTACTTGATCCAAAATTCTTCCCATATAAACCTCCTGAACCATTCATCTTGAAATTCCTCTGTTACAACAACAACATTCAAGATCAATTAAAGCCATCAATTAGATAAAAAATGTAACCAACAATGTACACGTTCACAATCGCAATATCATGGGAGAACCTGAAGAAAGCCGGCCGGAATTCTTTGTGTACTATATTTCCCGTGAAGAAAAACCGACCGGCAAATTCATGATCATGAGATAGACAATGTGGGCTAGGAAATGAAAACCTTGAAATATTAAGTGTTGGACATGTTTTCATCCCATTTTCCAAATACAGCTCTTTTGCTTATTAGCAACACAACTAATTTTTATCTCCAACTTTACAGGAATTTGACAGTTTTCTATTTGTGGTCCTACAGTTGCCACATAGGTGCCATGTCATACTCCTCAAAAATGAGAGATGCTACACCCCAACAAAGGAGATATGTCCAGGATAGAACTGCCCGTTATGACTAGTATAAGCACAATACTAGTCACCCTCTAGAAGTTAACAACAATTTATAGTGGAAGGGAAATAAACACACAAATGCGCAAAACAAAGAGAGAAGAGGGGAAAAGAGATAGGGATAATAGCCTGCTCTGGAGTGAGTTGAAATGAAAAACTTGTTTTTCTTTTATAGGCAAAACTTTGAGAAGAAAATAAATTTTGAATTAATTTCGTGCATTAATCACGGTAATTAAAACGTTAAGAATATTTTCATTTTATGAAATTATTTTTAAAAATGGTAAGTCTTGATTTAACAGTAGCCAGGCACACGCCCGCTTACGCCAAGCACACGCCAAGCTCATGCCAAGCACACGCCAAGCACACACAAGCACACACAGAGCAAGTGTGAATCAACTAGCCCATTGCCTTAGTCCTCCCCCAACCACAAAAGCTTCTAAACCCTAAGGGCCCTACCTTAGTTGCAAATTTTGTGGTAATAAAGGGAGAACACATCTCTAGTTTGTCCAATATGGGACTAACTAAAGGTTCTTCATTCACAAAATAGTGAAAATGGAAATGATGTTTCCACCCAATAAATGAGCTAGTGTCTCTTAGTGACCCATTGGTCCTAAGATCCATTCCTACCAAGACTAACAATTTAAATTTAACAAATCATTTCAAATTCATTTTCTCCAACAATCCCCCACATGAATGAAGAAACCGATAAAAATCAGAAATCAGAAAACGAGAAATACCTCTTAGGCAATAAGTGTCCATAAGGTCTTGAACCTTTGCTTAGTGAGAAATTACCGGAACTACTTGATGGACAGTGAACGCGATGTTTTGAACTGCCATCGTTTGATGTAGTTTATCAATAGCTTCCACGCGAGATATCTCTAAAAGGTGCTGTTAAGTTCATGCCATTGTGTCCATTTTGGCCCTGGACATATCCCGTTTCTCAGAATGCTCTAGAGAATCAACTCAGTTCTCATAGGAAGCGACCCACTTCCTCATTCAGATAGGTGAGTTATATCAAGAGTGTTTACTGCTACACCCCACTTCAATCTTAAATTGAAACTACAAAACTCATTAAGACTTAATGATAAGTCATCCTCACATGCAGTTACACTATCGCGTCTACACCATAGGGAAGGGACAGAGAATGGAATTCTCTGATAGTGTTTCCTTTAACCCACCACAAATTAGTTGTCTCATTCGAAACCTTGATCTTGGGATCTCCAGTAAGCAAGGTTGAGTGTCCTTCATGTAAAGTTTATTTGATAAGCTTAAGCTCCATCCTCCTCGATGCATTACTAACTATCTCCTTGGACAAGCCTTTCGTCAAAGGGTCCACGATATTCTCTTTAGACCTCACAAAGTCAACAGAAAAAACGCCAGTTGAGATTTGTTGTTTTACAGAATTATGTCTTCTACGAATATGTATAGACTTTCCATTGTAGTTGTTGTTTTTAGCATTAGCTATTGCAGCTTGACTATCACAATGTATAGATATAGCTGGCACAGGCCTATGCCAGAGAGGAATGTCTTCTAAAAAGCATCTTATCCAAGTGACTTCCTCTCCTGCTTTATCTAACGCAATAAACTCTGATTCCATAGTGGATCGAGCTATACATGTCTGTTTGGAACTCTTCCAAGATACAAACCCACAACCTAGAGTGAAAACGTATCCACTCGTAGACTTAGACTCCTCTGAGTCCGCTATTCTGTTTGCGTCACAATATCCTTCAAAGACTGCAGGGTATCTTTCATAATTTAAACAAAAGTTTAAAGTGTACTTCAGGTACCTTAACACTCTAATAAGTGCATCCCAATGCTCTTGTCCCGGATTACATGTATACCTACTTAACCTACTCACATCATAGGCAATGTCTGGTCTCGTACAGTTCATTAAATACATCAGACTTCCTATGACACGTGAATACTCAAGTTGCGAAACTCCATTACCCTTGTTCTTCTTGAGTCTACAACAAGGATCATATGGAGTACAAGCAGGTTTACTATCAAACTGGTTATATCTTCTAAGTAAAGATTCAACGTAATGAGATTGACTAAGACTATGTCCATTAGACTCTCTTCTAATCTTCATCCCTAAGATTACATCAGCGAGGCCTAAGTCTTTCATGTCAAAGTTCTCATTAGCATGTTCTTAGTGGAATTAATTACATCTATGGTTGTATCAAGTATAAGCATATCATCAACATACAAGCATACAATCACACATGCATCATTCACAAGTTTAGTGTAAACACACTTGTCATATTCATTTATTTTAAAACCACTAGAAATAATTACATGATCAAATTTTTCATGTCATTGTTTAGGTGCTTGTTTCAATCCATACAAAGATTTTTTCAGTTTACAAACTTTGTTTTCACAACCTTTCACTACAAAGCCCTCAGGTTGGTCCATATATATTTCTTCATCTAATTCACCATTTAGAAAAGTTGTTTTTACAACCATTTGTTATATCTCTAAGTTATGAATAGCAGCGATAGTAATTAACATCCTAATAGAAGTAATTCTCGTAACAGGTGAATAAGTGTCAAAGAAATCTACACCTTCTATTTGTTTATAGCCTTTAGCTACTAGTCTAGCTTTATATTTTTCCACAGTTCCGTCTACTTTACGTTTTCTTTTGAAGATCCATTTACAACTTATGAGTTTACACCCTATAGGTAAATCTACAATCTCCCAAGTCTCATTCTGAATAATGGAATCCATTTTACTAATAGTGGATTCTTTCCACCATGGAGCTTCAGAAGAAGTCATGGCTTCTCTATAAGTCTGTGGATCAGTCTCAGCTAAACAAGTTATAAAGTCTGGCCCAAAAGATTTTTCAACTCTAAGTCTTTTGCCTCTTCTGGGCTCAAAAACAAGTTCATCTTCTTCTACAGGTAAGGTATGACTAGAATAAGGTACATCTAGGGGATCAACACATATCATGCGAGATTCAGATTTCAAAGGAAAAACATTTTCAAAAAACACATTATCCCTAGATTCCATAATGGTGTTCACACCAATTTCTGAAATATCAGAACTCACAACCATAAATCTATAAGCGGTAGTGTGTTCAGGATATCCTATGAAGATATAATCAACAGTTTTGGGTCCTATCTTGGTCCTCTTATGTGGAGGGATAAAAACCTTAGCCAAACACCCCCACACTTTGAAGTATGCATAAGAGGGTTTCCTACCTTTCCATAATTCATATGGAGATTTGTCTGATCCTTTAAGGGGTACTCTGTTGAGGACATAGCAAGCTGAGAGGACGGCCTCCCCCCACAAGTTCGCAGGTAGTCCTGAGCTAATTAACATGGCATTCATCATCTCCTTAACGGTTCGGTTTTTCCGTTCAGCCACACTATTAGATTGTGGTAAATAAGGAGGGTTACTTCATGAATAATACCATGTTACATGCAGAAATCTCCTATAGGGATTACATATTCACCACCACGGTCAGACCTAATGGTTTTAATGGTAGTACTCATTTGGTTTTCAACTTCTAATTTATATATCTTAAAGGCTTCTAAGGCATCATCCTTACCTTTAAGTAAATAAATATGACATTACCTAGTACAGTCATCTATGAATGTGACAAACCATTTTTTACCACCTCTAGTTTGAACTGATTTCATGTCAACTAGGTCTGTGTGAATTAATTCTAAGGGTTTAGAATTTCTCTGAATATTTTTCTTATAAGACTTTTTAGCATATTTTGATTCTATGCATATTTCACATTTATGTTCATTTTCCAAAGTTAATTTGGGAATGCAGCCTATGCTCGCCAGTTTGTTCATTGACTTATAATTAACATGACCAAGTCTACCACGCAAACATTCAATGACACACAAACATAAAAAGAATCAATTTTATTTATTTAAATAGAGGTTACATTTAATTTGTAAAGGCATCCAGTCTTATAACCCTTTCCTACATAGTCTTTACCCTTAGTTACAATAACTTTCATAGATTCAAAAAACTAGTTTAAAACCCTTATCATCTAACAAACCACAAGATACAAGATTTTTACAGATGTCCGGAACATGAAGAACTTCATTCAATGTGAGAGTTTTGCCAGAAGTGAGCTGATGTAATTTTAGAAGTGGTAAAAAGAGGTTCGATTCTCGAACTTGTGAAGGTAATGATTTTAGAAAATAATGATTCTAATTAACTCTAAATTTCAGGAGTAAGAAAAAGACTAAATAACCTAAAGATGATTTTT
>JAJJMC010011514.1:2247646-2304688 GCA_023531435.1 Papaver californicum
CTCACTAGAAATTAAGGTGCAATTTAGACACTAAAATGTGTCTATCATGAGCTTCAGCCTGACTTTGCCTTTTCCCGCTACCTGTGCTACAGACGAGTTACCCTTGTAGAGTTTTTCTCCTTCCCCTACCTTCTGATAGGAGGTGAACATATCTTTGTTTTCGCAGACATGCTTGGTAGCACCAGAGTCTACCCACCAGTCTCTCACATTGGTTACCAGATTGACTTCAGACACCGTACCAAAAAACTTGTTCTTGTTGTTTTCAAACCAATCATCATTATTTTTCTTATAATTAAAATCCTTACGATTTCTATAAAATATTGCCAAAATATAACATGTACATGATATATTTGTAATCATATAATCAACACCCCACGCATGCTCAATATATATTAATCATAGACATGATCCAAGTAAAATCATTTTTAGTGCATGATAACAACGTTTCATTATGTGTGTAATAATTGTCTTGATTTTAGTGCATTAATTTTAGTGCATTGTAACAACGTTTCATCAAACGTAACCTACGGTTGTTAAATTTGAGTGTATTATAATAACCGTTTTAATAGTTTCAAGACAACATGCATACGTTTCATATATTGTTGTATATTATGATTCACACTATAATTAAGACATCATACCTGTATATTATGATTCGTCCATATTCAGTTCATGTTGCTTCTTTTAGAACGATCAAGAAAACTACCTCCGAAATCCCATTTGGATGGTAGATATAATTCTAGGTAGGATCCTCCAAAATACTGCATAAATCCATTTTGAAGAATATTTCAAATTTGTTTTCTCTATAACAGAGACACGTTCATCTCTGCAGACTTTATCTGCCACCTGTTCATAACCTACATCAACTCCGTCTAAAAGATATCCTTAAAAAATGCTTTAACCCCACCATTAATACTCCAGCAATAACTTCCTCTTAATTGATATATAAATTCTCAAAATTAAATTTCTTTCAATCAATAATCTTCTTTCCAAATCCCGGCATGCGATCAATAACATTGATTTCAAACAATATTTCCCATTAATTTTTTATTGTGTCGTCACCTTATTCGCTTAGCCCAATAAAATGTCGTCACCACATTTTCCATTCGTTATGTTTGTACTCTAGCAGAGTAATAAGTAAGGAAATATCATTATATGCATGCAACAACTCATTTGACTGGAGAAGAGTTGACATCCAGTATAGTACAAACGTATGAAATCTTTTTGCTACACCCGTCCAAAATTAAATTTGTCTTCAACTTATTTACAAGTACAAACGGTTCCACAAATCTAATAAATCTGCATCTACTGCTTCCATGGAAGGGTCAAGCATGGTTAACCAATTAGGCATACTTTGTAGAATCTGTAATATCCCTTTTATCCATTGAAACAGAAGAAATAATATTGTGTTAAGATTGTTGGATCTGCAACAATGGAAAAACACTAAACAGAAGAAAATTGTTACCGTTAGAAAAATGATAAACACTCTGATATTGATGCACACACTAGGACAGAGTCACCTGCTCATCAAATTGTCCTTAACACAATAGTCCTCGGGTACTCCTCAAAAATGAGAGATGTTATACCCCAACAGAGGAGATGTGTCCAAGATAGAACTGCCCGTTATGACTAGTATAAGCACAATACTAGTCACCCTCTAGAATTTAACATCAATTTATAGTGGAAGGGAAATAGACACACAAGTGCACAAAACAAAGTGAGAAGAGGGGAAAAGATCTAGGGATAGTAGCCTGATATGGAGTGAGTTGAAATGAAAAACTTGTTTTTCTTTTATAGGCAAAACTTTGAGAAGAATTTTTTTTTTTTGAATTAATTAGAATTAATTTCGTGCATTAATCACGGTAATTAAAACGTTAAAAATATTTTCATTTTAGGAAATTATTTTCAAAAATGGTAAGTCTTGATTGAACCGTAGCCAAGCACACGCCCGCTCACGCCAAGCACACGCCAAGCTCATGCCAAGCACACGCCAAGCACACGCAAGCACACACAAGCACATGCCAAGCAAGTGTAAATCAACTAGCCCATTGCCTTAGTCCTCCCCCAACCACAAAAGCTTCTAAACCCTAAGGGTCATACCTTAGTTGCAAATTTTATGGTAATAAACGGAGAACACGTCTCTAGTTCGTCCAATATGGGACTAACTAAAGGTTCTTCATTCACAAAATAGTGAAAATGGAAATGATGTTTCCACCCAATAAATGAGCTAGTGTCTCTTAATGACCTATTGGTCCTAAGACCCATTCCTACCAAGACTAACAATTTAAATTTAACAAATCATTTCAAATTCATTTTCTCCAACACTATTCTCCAAACCAAAGTCATACAAAGATAATTATAAAGATGTCAGAATGATGGAACTGCAGCTATTTTGGGCATTCTAATGGATCATGAGAATTTGGTGGCTTGGTGATTTTATTAATGTAAACAATAACACCCAGAGACCAAAGATATGGACAACATTTGTGATATCCATATTATTAGAGCACCCACAGTGGTGCAATTAAACCCAAAGAGTAAAGACTAAAAAATTTTGGGTTTACTCCGTCTGAAACGCAACGGATAGAGCGTAAATTTTGATCAGGCGTAGCCCCAGACAACCGCCTGATGGAGCGTTCACCTAGACAACCGCCTGGTGAATCTTCAGATGCACGTCTAAGAGCACGCCCAAGTGACAAGCGTAGCCCTAGACAACCTCCTGATGGGGCGTTCACCTAGACAACCGTAAGGTCAATCTGCAGACGCACGTCTAAGAGCATGCCCAAGTTACAGGCGTAGCCCTAGACAACCGCCTGATGGGGCGTTCACCTAGACAACTACCTGGTCAATCTTCAGACGCACGTCTAGGTAAACGCCTAGCACGAGACGGAGAGCCAGCTTCACGCCTGACACAAGATGCCTGGGTAAGTTAACGCTCCACCATATTCGTGTTTGGTCCAGTTCTCGGATCAAATATGATCCCAAACAGTAGAAAAGTTGGACCATGACCCAAATTTAATCGCACCACTGTGATCCATTTTGGGATGACCAAAGATCAAATTTAGGTTGGGTCCATCATTTGGTCGTCCCACTGTGGATGCTCTTAAAAGCTCTAGTTGAGACTAAATTCATTTGCATTAAATATTTATAAGTTTCTTAGTTAAAATAATATGAACACTTGGTGATCAGGTATATTTTGAAAGCAGTTTACATTACCATATTGACCTCGTGTTCTTTACCGCAACCCTGAGCATTATAAATAAAATAAGTGGGTGAGGTACCCTTTTTTTATGTTTTGAAAGTCAAGTTAATAACAGATTAAGCGGAAAACAAATTCTAGTTAGTTTTAAAAACTTTGATCATACCTCGTATCAAATGGGCTCCGACCAGATTATAGGGAAATACATACCTCGGTTCAGTATGACCAACAAGCAACACCACTCAGATAAGCATGCAGTTTTCTAATAAGATATTCCGTAAATGTTTGGTTATAATCTTTGTTATAACGACAAGCTTAAAACATATATTCAGCCATGTCAATACCTATTTACACGGACACGCGTATTAATATTCCAATACTTCAAGATACAACTCAGTTATAAAACTTTGACTAAATTATTAGATATCAACAACTGTCAAGATAAATCAATACCTTAATATTGGGAAACTTAGATATTTTACTAGTCTATGAGAAGTTTTGACTCTAGTAACAAAATATTAGTTCCAAATCTGTCTATTGATCTTGCTCTAGAATTTCTCCCTTTTTATCCCGACTTCTTCTCTCTAGTGAAATTTATGTAATGTCTTTTGGATTAATCATACATATTATACACATATATCTTGCGAACTTTACTACCTTATATATTTATGTTAAACTACTAAATTTAATGATATTTATATTGTGTGTGTCGTGTCCATATATTTTAGTTTTTTAAGTTGTCGTATCGAAGTAGCGTATTGGATATAAGACACTGACACCGTGTCCGTATCGTTGTAACATAGGTTACAATTAAATTTCCCTACATCAGTCACATACAAATTTATCAAAAGTAAGTTTTTGAACTGCTCCATACTGAGAGAATTAATTAACATTTAAATAAGGGCATTGCTTGAGCAAAAAAAAAAATTTGCCGCATTTTTTGAAGAAACTCTTTGGCTTTCTCAACTTATTTTCTTTTAAGAAAACCCTTAATAATGGTTTCATAGGTTGCATCATTTGGTAAGTAACCATTCTTTTCCATTTCAAACATCAATTTCTCGGCCTCAGATAAAATACCTTCTCTGCATACCACTGATCATTATGGTATATGTTTTTACATTGGGAATTAATTCCTGATTTGGAATTTCATGGAACAATTTCATTGCATCTTTAAATTTTCTAGCCTTGAACAACCCATCAATAACTAAACCATAAGTCTGAATATCAACTTTATACCCCTTGAATTTTATAGACTGGAATAACTCTATCGCCTTATCAATATGTCCATTCTTGCAAAGGCCATCCAACATGGCATTATATGTAACTATTTTTGGAGATAAACCAGTTGATTGCATCTCGAGTAGCAGGCTTTGTGCAATTGTAACTTTTTTTGGCACGACATAGTCCATCCAGCAGAATAGTGTAAATAATTTGAGTTGGCTTTATTCCCTTTTGCTTTATTTTCTCAAAGAGCTGCAGAGCATCATCCAACTTAGACTTCTTGCAATGCCCATTAATAAACACACTGAAACTGTGTAAATCATGCTCAAGACCCTTATCAACCATTGAATCAAACAATTCCCGCGCTCCCTCTATCTTACCTGACAAAAACAAATTATCTATCATCGAGTTATAAGTAATTACATCAGGCTCCTTGCCTAATTTAATCATTTCATCAAATATCCGTTTTGCTTCTTCCGTCTCCCCTTTTTTACACAGAGAATCTATTAGTATATTGTAGGTAAATAGTGTGGAAAAACACCCCTTCTAGTCATTTTATCAAACATTTGAAGGGAAAAACGATTCATTCCTTGCACACAGACCCCTTTAACCAGAGTATTGAATGTTATAATATTAGGATCATATCCCCTCTTAAGAATTTCTCCAAACAAACAAAACCCAAAATTGACTCCACTTAACTGGCAACAACAATTTATTAAAATGTTAAATGTGAATATATTAGGTTGAATACCAATCCATTTCATCTTCTTATACAGTGGAAAAACAGAAGAATGACATCTAATTTTTGAGATTGAAATGAATAGATGATTAAATGTTTCAATAGATGGCAAGGGGTTCAATGAAACCAATTTGTCAAAGTATCCTAATGCATCATCAAGTTTCTTAATTTGACCATATATGCACTGATCCAGTAGTTGTATTTCAAATTGAGTTTTCTTTTTTCTTTTCACGATAAAGTCAAATTGAGTTTGTTTACTATCTAGTTGTGAAAAATAACTTCTTCTTCCGCTTCTAGTTGTGATTACAATCAAAGGAGGAGGCTGGACTGACAACAAATAAAGGTTATTAACATTATTGTTGTGTTCAAGAATTGAAGGTTTAGTAAATGATGAATTGGTGGATATTATCCTTCTAATGAGAAGGTGATTTATTTGTTTTTCTATGTCCAGTGATTTAAAACAATCATTGTATGTATAAATGATTAACTCAAAAACCTTAAATCCCAAACACAAATGAGCGGGTTGGTTAGAGGTATCAACGTGTAGATATCTGATAAGTGTCCGACGGATATTTAAAATCTATCTACGACTGTATAAGAACTGGTCAAACCATCCAGACCGACCGAAAACTGATCGAACTGACGGTTTATTTAGACCGACCATTTATGATGGTTCGGTTCACAATTTAAATAATCATAACCGTTGATCATACGGTTCGGCCTACGGTTTATATATGAAGGCCGGCCGAACAGAACTGAATAAATCAACTAAAATCTAGCCATTGATATTTTTAGATTTTAATCCTAGCCCTCAATGTCTATATAACCCTAAATTTTAAAAGAGAAACTCCTCCTTCCTTCTTCTTTATTTCCTCCGCGTTCACTTTTTTTTTTCATTTAACACTCTCACAGCACAACCATTTCTTCTCCTTATTCATTTTCTTTCTTTTCTTTAATTTTTCGAGCAGGAGCACCACCACCATCACCTTCACTTTCACGAGCAGAAGCACCACCACCTTCAGTTAGATTCACGTTGGTTCTTACGGGGTTAATGGCTTTTAGAAGCTTACTTCTCAAGTGGGTCTAGAGTTTAAGGGAGATAAATGTATAAGATGAATGCGTTAACGCTTCTTCTAATAAACTTTCATTTGTAAACCTATATTGTTTCTTCTACTGATGATACCCAAATTGCTGTTGATTTTATTACATCTAATACTGATAAATTCTCTTCTGAATGAAAATCTTCTTCTGATGTCATGGTGGAAGAGTAATTGGTTAGGGCAAGCATCTTTATTTCTTTCTTCTTTTGTTTTTCTTTTCCCCGTTTGTTGAAACAGTGATTGAATGAACTATATTAAGAAGTTTCATGGGATATTTTTAGTATTTTCCGTTAACAACTTTTATGTTCATTAATTGCTACACACGAGAAAGAAACATCAACAGGGAAAAAAAAATTCTGATTAGATAGAGGAAGTGGAGGGAAAAAAAACATGACTGACTGAATCTATCAGTATTAGATGTAATTTAGGGAAAATAGTAAAATCGGTTTATAACCGATTTAAGCAGTATTAAACCGTACCGATTCAGGTCGATCCAAAAGCCGAACCAGTCATTGGGCGGCTCGATTACAAATAAAATATAAACCGAGGTCTGGTCGATTTGGGTAAAAAATCAGATCGACCGACCGATGACCCCTAAATCTATTTATATCGTTAGGGTTATTTTATTTTTTATAAATCTTAGTAATATAAAGGAAAAACCTATTTTTGATTGGTCTAACCCTGACATTATAAAAATAACCTCAAACATCATTAATATCACCGTAGCTATTCAAGAGTAAAATTATATATTAAACATATCTTTCCATATTTATAAAAATACCATTATTTTAAATATAGATTAAAAAACTTCAAACTCTTATATCTTTTAAAATACAAATCGAATTATGATAAAATTTATATGTTTGGAAACTTTTTTAAATTATCTACTCAATGAGTAGATATAAGAATATTAAAATTTTATTATTAAACATATTTTTTTTCCGATTTGTGTTATTAAAGGAGCTCAAGACAAGCATGTGCATATCACATGCTTTCCTACTAGTGTACATAAAAATTTAATTGAGAATTAACTATTAATGTCTGACAAGAGAAAACAAGAAATGAAATTAGGAATCTGGGATAACTTCCGAGCCAAATGGATGAAGACCCATAGTTCCTAGTGTGCTTTGCTAGAACGTCAACACATTTATTAGCGAGTCTGTCTATTAGTTGCAAACAATTCCATCTATCAAAAGAATATAAATGAAATATAATATCCTCATCGATCCCTCTAAACTCCCATGGAACATCCAAAATTTTGCCTTCTAAACTCTGGTAGTCAGCTTGCAAAGTGACATTTCTGTAGCCCAACTCAATAGCCAAAATGACAGCATCTAGCACCACCGGGAATTACATCTGCTCAGAACTTGCTGCTACGGGGAAGTTTGTACACCTTGAGCCAATGTGTGTACCTGAAAAATTATGAACTAGACCATAGCCTCCAGCTTTAGTTAAATGACAAAATGAAGCATCACAATTAATCTTGACAAAGTTTCTATCAGGTGGATGTCATTTAGGAATGGAAATACCACACTAATACTATCAGGATCTTTACTAATAGTAGCAGAGCGTTCCAAGTAGAAGTCAGAAGCATATTTCAGAAGCAAAAATATTTTGCTTCACAAAAAGTTATTTTTTTTATTTCTAGAAGTCATTCCGAAATTACGTACCCAAACTAACTTCTGAATTTTTTGCTTCCAAAAGTCAAAAAATAACTTCTTAAGTAGTATCCAAACACCCTATAAGTGGTTTACAAGGGAGTTGCAGACTTGTTGTGAAGACTAGATTGCACTTATCTTTCTAAATAAACCAAGCTACAATAGTCATTTTTACCATATTATTGTTTTTGCAAAAATATATCTTACCCAAGCACCCACGTAAATGTTGATTATGCTGATGATCTCAGCAACTTTTTTCTTCACACGAACAGAATTAGGGGGTACCTGCTGTTTGCGGGTAAAAACGATTAGAGGGTAAAAAGGGGAAAAACGATGGAGTAGGTTAATGCTTGTAAGATCAAATCGCTTAAACACCAAAAATTTGTACTGTAGAAGTACTTTTAAGATTCGAGAGATCAATCTGTACAAAATTGGCCTAAATCAAGAAACGACCGTTCCAATTTCGCTTCGGTCACAAAGGAAGGAGAAGGGTTGATCTGTAGGGAGGGAAGCAGAGAAAGTATTGAGATCAGTGAGATTGAATGTCAATGATGATGAGATATATTGAACTGTTGTGAAGAAGAAAGTGAATTTTCTGAGAATCTCTAAGATGATAGATTTGTGATCATTCAAGTGTTATTATGGGATAAAACTCTTCTGTCCTTTTTTCGATAGGTGAAGAACCTATTTATAGAAGTGGAAGTTAACACGTTAGTCTTAACATATTGATGAGTCTAACATGTTGCTGGGTCTAACTTATTGTTGAGTCTAGCTTGTTGCTGAGACTAGCATGTTGTTGAGTCTATTTTAATGACGTGTATTATTTTGGACAGTTGTGACCTAGCTGGACTGTTAGTCTTAACATATTGATGAGTCTAACATGTTGCTGAGTCTAACTTATTGTTGAGTCTAGCTTGTTGCTGAGACTAGCATGTTGTTGAGACTAGCATATTACTGAGTCTAACAAGGATGCTTAATACATCATTGTGTTTTAGAGTATGAATGATATTTATATTGGTAGTTGAAGCATATCGTTATGCCAGTTGAGGCTGTAATATATTTGTATGACCTTTAAAGTTGTGTGAGTGGCAATGTTATGTGAGAATTATCCTCATGCGAGGGTTGGGCTTGTGCGAGAGATATACTCGTGTGAGAACTAAGATTATGTTAGCGCTAGGCTCATGTGAATACTAGCGTTAGTAATTGTGAAATAATTGTTTATTTCGTCTTACTGCGATTGACAAAGTAGAGAAATTCAGAATATTTTTGGTAGCAGGACCAAGGAGTGATAGAGGGACCGAACAAGGTGGAAGAGAGGGACCAACCAAGGTGGAGGAGAGACCGACCAAGGTGGGAGAGCGGGAACGACCGATTAGCACGGGTTTAGTGAAAGAATGAACTTGGTAGTCGCGACACCATGCTTCGTCTATCATATAGTCGCTTGCAGTATCTCAAAATATATTTAGTAATAATATTAGTGCGACGAATAATTAAAGAGAAGAGCAAAATTTTAGGAATATTAAAATAATGGTATTTTAATATATATTAGATGGTTGCAGGAACTTGTTGTATGTAGCTATTTTGAATTTTTCAAATTTTAAAGTTCTCAACTTTTAAAGTTTTCCAGTTTGGTAGAAGGAGCAAATGAGTTTTAATAGGACTAGGAAACCCTAAAATAAAATAACACAACCTAAAAGGGGGAGAGAAGGGATCGACCAAGAGTGGACGGTCGGCCGATTGGCGCCGGTCCCACAACTCTTTTTTTTTGTTTATTGTTTTTAAGTCCCTCCTCTTGTTTGCTCTTCGAAGCTACTTGCTCTTTGAAGCTATATGATCTTCGCAGTTACGTGTTCTTCGAAGACCATTATTGTTATTCACACCTACAGGTGTTAGCCTTTTATGCCCAAAATTTCAGACGTGACGTCCTTTAGTAAAAACCATGTAGATTCTTCATACGATGTCCGTTTTCGATGATCAGCCCCAATTCGGAATCACAAAATTGATGGATATATCCTTAGCGAAAGGAATTAGGTTTTGAGCTCTTTTTGGTTGTTTAAAGGAGCAAACAGAAACCTTTCAGATGAAATTCTGACAGTTTTTAGCTTGTAGTTCATCTAGGTTTTAAGCCATATCTATTTTACTGTTACTCGGAATCGGATGCCTTTTTAGTATGTCGTAGTAGACATGTAGAGGATCATATTTTGTTTAGAAAATTTTGCCCCATTCTATACACATTGGAACGTTTTTATATGATGATCATGATGATACGTTAGAAACTGGGCGTTGACCAATATTAGGTTTTATTGTATTTCGACCAATATTGAGATTTTAGTGCGACCAATATTGGAAATGGGTAATTATAGCTCAAAAAAAATTATGGATTGGTCAATTGGAGCTTTCATTTTTCACTTAGCGTGACAATGACTCAGTGCTTATACAAGACTATGATGATTCGAGTACATTCGTGTGCAACTTGTCGTGAATTATAATAAATCAGTATTAACCGACTAGGGTTTAAGTATTGATATAAAGTCACTCTATAAATTCAACCGGGGAATGTAGAGGGGAGTCAAGTTTCTCTATACTAGTAGGAAATCTATCTAGGAGGATTAGTATCCATTCGGGAACAAAGATGTGTTCTGTATGTATATTATGTATAATTAGAGATCATCTGGGAAAGAATTGTAATCAACACCAGTGATATTTTGAGGACAACATTTCTCTATACTAGTGATTAATTCATCTAGGATATTTTCCATCATTATGAATGAGTAAGCACAGAGTCGTACAGTACTAACATTGTATGTAGAATATTGAAAGCTCAACCGGGTGAGGCTCTAATATCATATGTGTACTTTCAGAGAGAGCACATGATCAGTGTGAAATGCCTGTAGCGAGACTTTGACATTTTAGTTCTCTTGCGGAATATAAAATATAAATTTTATGCTTTTGATGCCGGGTCAGTAGCGTATACAAAATTCTATTATTCTGCGCTTCTATAGCTAAGCAGAGGCGACTTTACTATTTTACCCTTTGTTAAAATCCATCATTTATATTAAGTCCCCTGCTTAGTGTGATACAGTAATGTGCCGCAATAAGTATTGGTTGGTGATTTTTACAAAAATAAAATAAAATAATATAGCATAATGTAGTCGGTTAGATTTTACCAGAAATTTTGTAATTGGCTTGAGTTGATACTTTGCAGTGTAGAGAGTTTCGCTTGAGGAGAACGGATTGGTGGGTACTGCTAGGTAAGACTAGCATGGCAGAAGGACCAAATCCACTTTTGACCAAGTCCAGCTGGAAAAATATTTATTTATTGTTATTTTACTTGAGCAAGTTTTGCTCTTTCTGCAATTACACTCTTAGGTACTTGGAGCGTTCTTCTTCTAGCGTAACAACATGAAGGTCTTTAGAACATTAGTTGATTATAGAGAATGTTGAGGCAATACTTCTTTCAGAACACTATAAGTTTTGAGGCAGTGGTGCAGCTGAATATTAAGATGATTAGAATCTAAGCATTGATACATATATAGAACAAGTTCAAGGAATTCAGCCGTGGAAGTTCTGCGACTTGAGACAAGTTCAATATTGCTCAATAGGAGACTTAATAAATAAAAAACAATAGTAGGTTCATGCAACTTAGCTGAGAGTGATCATGGATGAGTTCAATATTTCACTATTGATAAATAGACTTCAAGTACTGAAGGTCTATATAGATACTGTGAATACAATAATAAATCAATATTACTTAATATGATTTTCAACATTGATATGTGTATATGGAGAGTGTTCAATGGATTTAGCTGAGGAATCATTGCACATGGAACAAGTTTGAGTTGTTCTATACTAGTGGACAATCCATCTAGGAGCTAGGTTCAATATGATTTATACTAGTAGACAATCTATCTAGGAGCTTTGTTATTCAGGAACAAGGCCAAGGAAGAAAATGGCACAAGAGTATGTTCTGAATATTCTGTACATTCATAAAATATCTGTGTAGTATAGCAACAAGTACCAGTGATATTCTAAGGACAATAATGCTCTATACCAGTGTGCAATACATCTAGGAGCTTGAGACTTAGTATATGTATGATTTATAGAATATCTAATAGTATAACAACAAGTACCAGTCATATTCTGAGGACAATAGTGCTTTATACTAGTGTGCAATACATCTAGGAGCTGTCAAATCATTATAAAGGGACAATATTGCTCTATACTAGTATGCAATACATCTAGGAGATGTCCAATCATTACGCTTCTACCCGGGTAGATAAGTAAGCATTGAGTCATACAATACTAATTATATATATTCATAAAATACTGAAAGTTCATCGGGGTGAGACTCTAATATTTGTTAGTACCTAAAAATTGATTCTAGGAAAAACAATGTACTGTAGAAGTACTTCTTTAGATTCAGATATCAAAATCGTACAGGGCAAGCCTAAACCACGATTGTAGCCTTTCCACCCTGCTTCGACCACAAGGAGAGAAAATGGGTTGATCTTAGGGGAGGGATGCAAAATTTTTTGAAGGAATTCTTGTGTTGAATTGTGTGTAGAGATATAGAACTATTAAGAAAATCACAGAGCTTGAGAAAATTCTAAGCTTGTTGTGTTTCTGAAATGGGCTAAGTAGCATATTTATAGTAGTTGATATCACACACATTTCTTTGTAAAGTAGTGGACGTAGTGAAGAGATGGAGTAATGGGGATTATGGGGGTAATGGTGTAACCGACCATTATCCTTGGAAGTTTCTGGAAAAACCATGATTTCATTATCTCCGTAACTTCTATAACCATCACCACTATTTTGTAACTTTCAGATCATGAGGTGTTAGCAAACCACATGTTGTTGTAACCGCCAGACCAAAACCCCATGAATAATCCCCCCATGTAATATGATTTGATTTATCGTAGGAATTGGTGGAGTCATGGACTCAAAACACATGAATAACTCATGAATAGAGGATAATGCTGGCCTGATCTAGCATGAGTAGGCGTGAAAAGATAGCACTGGCACAGGCGAATAGAACGAAGAAAAATAGGGAAAAGGGGTGCTAGCAGCTAGCATTGCTGCTAGAAGCGCCAATGATTGGTCGCTGGTGCTAGCGCTAGCACAGTTGCTAGCTGTCGGCAATTTATCTTTGATATTTTTTTCTCTTTCTTTGATGGTGCTGGACCATTGCCCATGCGCTATTGGCATTTATTTGGCTTTTGTTAATGCTGGAAGTATGGCTAAGACTTGCTAGGGCTAGCGCCATGGCTGTTTCTCATGTGTCATTAGTACTGGCATTTGTTAATATCGTGGCCATAACTATGACCTATTTTAGGGCTTCTCAGTCGCATGAGATTTAATGTTAGCATTTATGCTTAATCTTTATGCACTGCATGCAGAACATTTTCAAGAGATTCATCTCTAAAAGTTTGCAACTTGAGATAATGTTTGATGTGATTCTTCAATTAGATGGTATGCATCTAGTCTGCATTTTCGTTCAGATATGGCTTAGCCTCTATTCTGAATGTTTCTAATTTTGTATAATCAGTATATTCTGTTTTATACAAATAGTTCGCATAGATGCACATAAAATAACGAGGATTTAGTTGAGTATAGCTCTGACATTTCTATGGTGCATATATATACGAAAGAGCTACAGGGCTAATTTAGCCAGGAGCTGAATATCCTTTTTCTCGATTTTCTTGCAGAATGTAGGATAGGAGTATGTATTCATAATTCTGATGCCGGGTCAGGAAATTATGCATATTTATTTTGTGCTTCTGCAGCTAGGCGAAAAGAAATATTAAAATTTTCTCCCTTGTCAAAAACTCACCATCAACATTAAGTCCCCTTCTTAGCACGAAACAATGGTGTGTTTCGTGGTAAGTACTAGATGGTGATTTTTTTTATATTATTTTAATGTCATAACCAAAATAAATCAACAAGTTTTAGTTTATCGTACATTACCAGATATTTTAATTTGATGATACTACGATGATGTCAAATGATCGTTGAGATAGCAATAATTGATGTAATCTAGCAAAGCATGGTTGATTTTTATGATGGAGAGACCAAAATTGACCCGTGCGCAGCACATGAGCATGGTTTCAAAGAGGAAGTCCTTGTTTGACCTATATTTGGAAACTAATAACTGTAAAAGGGAGTAATCCCTTGTTATTTTTATTTATTTTTTTCACCACCGATGCCTATTTCTTCTATCTCTCTTTCTCTTTTTTGCCTGAGAAGCAGCAGCAAGATCATAGGAGCTCCGATCATCGGAGCTCCGATCGTCGGCGGCGATATTACGGCCAATTTCCGTTTTTTTTATTTTATTTTATGTGTGCACTTGCTCACATTTTGTTTTTCTTTTTTTTTTTGACGTGAGTGTTTACTCACCCTTTTAAGTATTATTGCTTGTTTCATTGCATAAGCATGTTATTGACTTGATACTTGATCTTCCCTTGACAGCTTCTTGCAGGTGAACTCCAATTCCATAATTGTTGTCTCTGATCGTGATAATCCTTCGTTGGCTTCATTGCAGCATTGTTAAGCTTTAACCAAGTATGCAAGGGTTTGTGGTTATTTTCCTTGATGTTGGTTTAAATTTATATATATAAGCATGTATTTGCATACCAATACTATATATATATAAAATAGAACCAAACCTTGCACTTGATTGCCCAGTTGTTGAAGTGAATATTATTCGAACCCGTTGTAGATATCTAAGGATCATGAAGATAATGCTACCATTGCTTCTATCTATGGTGGAAGCAAAAATTATGATGTTATTTTTCTAGACGATGTGCCCAGTTTTCATGATGAGTTATTTGATGGTGTTGTTGAAGAGGTTGTTGGCCCTGATTATGTTGGAAATTTTATTCCGAACATCAATAGCCTTCCTCAGCTTCAGAGTATTTATCCGCGAGCTCTTGTCAGGTGTTGTTTGCAGAGAAGAGAGTACATGCCCTCATTTGTTGATTTTAAGACGTTCTAAATTCCTTTTTCTGAGTGGATAGGATGGGATAAAGTTCTGGTGAAGAATCCTCGAGTGAAGCTGGTTCTAGAAAATGCTAAGATACTCCATGCTGTGCGAGTGTCTGAGAATTTAAGAATTAATAAGGATATGAAGGGTTTGCTTGCATTTACTTCTCTTTGGTGTGGTAATTTTCTTGTAACTTCCCGTTGTTGGTAGCGTCCCGATGGAATGGTATGAGCAGGAGAAGAAAAATAGCGCCATACTTGTTCATAAAACAAAAGAGTTGCAGAAGTTTGGTCGTTGCAATAACAAAAATTATTCGGCTTGGGATGACTACTGGTGGAACGGAAGTATGGGCGTTAACAGCCTTTCTGTTGATGACCATTTATGCATTCTACATTCTTTATTCTTTGGCTGTCAAGGGACGTGTTCGAAGATGCTCCTGGAGGTCAATTGAAGCCTTCACTTGTTCCAATTGTTGTTGCGCTTTCTGAATGAAAGACTATTCCTCTTGGTAATTTGTTTCTAGGTTCTTTATACTCTCATTTGGATTCTTTCATTCGTTACATGAGGATTTCCAACGGCCATGCGAAGGTTGATTCTTTTATCCATGTTATGTTTATGCAAGCCTGGGTATGGGAATATTTTCATGAATATGTGTCGAAGACTAAGCCCTTTTTCCAAAGTACAAAAATAGAGTATGCTAGAATACTCCGTTGGAGTAAGAAGAAACCTTCTTCTGTTAGTCTTATTAGCTTAATGGACAATGAGAAAAAGGTGAATTTCAGACCTTGGGGTTTGAGGCTTTGCCACGTGATTCCACCGGAGTCTTTTGCTAAGAGCTCTGGTATTGTCCTACGTTCTGGCCCGAGTGATGAGGGTAATATTGCTACAGTTAGCGAGGCCACTTTTGTGAATAGTTACACTCCGGGGTATATTCTTGATGTTTGCTCCGATAAGTATGTTATGCAGAGTTATAACATTGATAGGGAGGCTCGGAAAATAGGCTTTTATCAGTCTATTCCTCGTTACCGTACTGAGGCGCCTCTTATAGACAAGCTTCAGCGATATGAGGGTGCCATACTATTCCTGGTCAAAGCATTCCTTTCTTCCAGGCCGATAGAAGAGGATGTGTCACTAATGAATATGTCGATTTCTGAATTACACAGCTTCTAAGGGAATTTATGTCTAGTGAGCCTTCTGGTGTGCGCGGTGAACCTTTTGAGAAGGAGTTAGCAGATTGGACGAACTTGAAATTACTTCTGGAGCGAGATGTGGCTCGATCGTAAGCTTGACACAGGTATCTGAAGTCATTCTTTGTTTAATCATTCTTCTTTACTCATCAATTAAATGTTTACTTCGTTTCTTGCAGTCGTGGTTCCCGAAGCACTTTGCGTCTGATATATGGAAAATGTCACTCCGCGGTCTAGGGATAAAAGACCACGGGTAGTAATGCCTAGAAGTGGATACCGTCCTTGGAAGAAGATAAACTTCTTGTGTTTCCTCTTAATCTTCCTTTATGTATGAAATAAATATGTATTTTTTTCTAAAAAGTATCTTTGCGTAGTCTGGGAGTATAACTCGTCAAGGTGACTTGAGCATTCAACCTTTCAAGTTTGGTGTCCCAGCTTTTATTGGTTCCTCATCACCTTATGCTATAACTGGAATTTATTTTGAAAATTCTTGAGTTATAAAAACTTTCGTCTTGTTGAACTTAATGAATTCAGATTCTTATGAATGATCATCATTCTTAGATGAATAGACGTAAGGATTCTCTAGTATCCGTAAGTACCGCTGTGGTTGGAAGTACTGAGGAAGAAGGCCAAGATGACAACGGACCTGAAATATTGTCCCATACTGAAGTAATTGAAGAATCCATATTTGAGAACGAAGAACTTGGTGGAGAGTCGCGTTATGAGATGCCTTCTGCTTTCGATGACTTATCACAGCTCTAAGTAAGTTTACTACATTATTTTAGAATCATAATGACATGATTATAGCTCTTAAACCACCCAATGTGTAGAATTATACATGATTTCATGAAAGAATTTAACAGTTTTCACTGTCAGAAAAATTCAGATTCTGGTCTTCTTACTATAACAGTCATAAAAACTTGACCTCACATTCTTTAGCTGACAGAAAGAGCTAACTTTTTGCAAAAAAAAATCTGGATTTGGAGTCCATTTACTATATGAAAAAGACCTGACACCGAGAGTCCATAACTTTCCAGGAAGAATTCTGTAGGTTTTCAGTTGTCGTATAGTTGAGCGTTTTGGCTGCCCTTATTAGCTTATTTATCTGATTGGCGCACCGTTTTAATGTATTGTAGTAGACATATGTACGAATCATTCGGTATATATCTCACTCCCAAATTACTTACCAATTAGGGCCAGTGTCAGTTCTCTGGAGGGCAGTGCAAAAACGTTTCTGACGGTATTTTTGCAAAACGACCCATAACATTTCTAATCCATATGCGATGACCCAAAACACTTTGTACTGAATGTTTAGGTTGATAATGAACATATTTTATAAATTTCATAACTTGTGCTGTAATTCCTTGTGGTTGAGGTATTTTAACTCATTATTTCTATAACGTCTCTGTTTTTAGGGGGGGGGGGGGATGAACCAAAACAGAGAGATGAACTTGTAGATGAAAGATTGAAGATTACCATGAATCGTGATGATGGTGATGTGTCTTCTACAACTCAGAGTCATGAGAAAGCCCTCCCTGACATGACTGTTGACGAAAGCACTCCAAATGGTGCCATTGTACAGAATGCTGATGTGATGGAGATTGTTTCAGTTGAGTATCCAAATACTGGAGTTAACTTTGACTTCAAGTTTGATAGGATCCGACACAAATATGCGTGCATTGGGGGATTTACTCTCCCGTCCGATCATGCTGAGCTCTATACCAAGATATGAAAGAATTTTGGCCATTTCTTCGTTGGTAATCCTGAAAACTATCATACTCTAGAGAGGAATGTGTCTGTGCTGTTTCCAACTGTGAATGAGATGATTGTTCTTCTCTGTAAAGAAATCTCCGAGATAGTTCTTCAAGACTGGAAGGGTAACTTGGAGGAGGCTGAAATAGCTGAGCTTAATGTCGCCTGGCTTCGTCGTTATTTAGAAGTTATTGAAAAGTATTTGCAGGAGAAAGGTGTATCTTATAACTTGTAGACCGTTTCCAAGGCTAAATATGAAGTTGATAGGCTTTCTTGGGAGTTGAGGATTGCGACTGAGGCGCTTGAGAAAATGTAGAAGGCATACACTGAAGGCGTTGAGCCAGTTTTCAAGGAATTTTTCCAGGTTTTCCTAAGTTTTCATTGGTTTTGATACATATGGCTTTTTTGTGGTTTTATTTTGGGATTTTTGAGTAAATATAGATTTCTGAATAATTTGCAAGGATATTTTGTTTTTTAAAAGAAACTATACTTTACTTGATTGAATGAGTGAATTGAAATCCTAAGTATGAATACAAGATATTGCAAACATTTTGGAGGAATTATAAATATTGCATAAAACAGGGAAATAAAACAAGATGGTTGTAGAATGATTTAAGCATTGTGAACTGTCATCCACTTGCCATGTATAACCACCACTTCTGGCTTGTCAGTATTGACAAGCTTGTAGTAACCGTCGATCAAGGTTTAAGTGATAAGATACGGCTCTTCTTCAGGAGAGGATGTTATCTTCTTCATCATATTTCCGACATGGAAGGCATTGGGTTCAAGCCCCTTAACTTCATGACATGTCTTCTGAATAACCGGGTTACTAATTTTCTTATCCCAAGTAGAGACAATCCATACCCATTTGATAAAATTTTGAAAAGGATCAGCTTCCCATTCACATCACAGAGTCAGAGTAGGGTTGATATCCGGGTCAAGTCCCCAAGCTTTGATAGGACGTGGGATTGCTGGTTTCAAAGGAGTTGGTTGAATGTGACTTACTTGTGTGCGAAACTTCGAACATACGACGCCATGTCATATTCTGGTAACCGGTTCACATCCAGATTCATTATGCGGTGAAACTCATCTGATAGTGAATCTTCGGGATTTGCAGGCTTGTTTGAGAGTCTTGGAGGTGTTGGCGGCAATAAAGGAGATACACTTGCTTTCATCTTGTTGTTACGGATCCACGGGCGTCCCAGAATCATGTCATAACTTGGATCCTCTTTGACAATGTGAAATTTGGCATGTGTTCGGGTATCACCTGTTTTTACCTCAAGAGTAATGTAGCCGTAAGCACTCTTGGAATTCCCCTCATAATTCTTGATTACAGTCGGCGAGTGTGTAGATTCGTGCCTAGAAATTCATGGAACTCTCAGAGTCTTGATAGTGATGATATTGACGTCGGTGCTTGTATCGATTAGTGCTTGCTCGAACTCGGTGTCCTTGAGGAAAACAGTGGCGAGAAGTTCCCAGCTAGGCTTCTCATTGTGTCGGATGACCACGTCTGAAGCGGACTTGGGATCTGCAGTATCACTTTCGGCAAAGAGTAGACGCGCAGTAAAAATATCTTTTCTTTGTGCCTTTAACAAGTAAAAAAGTTCACATGTGCGCTTCATCATGGATTGGACAGTTTTGTTAACAATGAGTCCCCAGAGAGAGTGAAGCTCCTGAATGGGAGTGGATCTTTGTGGATGCCTTCAGTCCCCATGCATAGTTCTCCTAAGTCGATCTTTTCTCTGAAGATAGCCTTAAATAATTGCATTCGCTGATGGGATGGTTAACAAATATGTGGAAGTGACAGTATTTTGGATTTGACATGTCTTTTCCGGTGGGTGGATATCGCACAAGTGATAACTTGATAACCCTATGTTGTACCTATATATCCAGCAGTTCGAGGACCTCTTCCATGGGAAAAGGGAAATATGGGATTGTCAGATCCGTCTTAGTTTGTCATGACCGACGCGGAGTCTCGGCTGACCCTTGTCCTTGAGTTGATGCTGGGGTTGTTGCTGGAGTTGACGCGACGCGCTTAGTCTGCGACGTTGATTGAGATGTTTCCTTTCTCTTGCCTCCTTCCTCAGTAAAAACACATATGGAATGTTGGGCAGAATGTTGTTTGTTCACCATACGTCTACTTTCACGGGTGTCTCCATGGCTTTCTTCTCTGGCAGGCCTCGTCCTCTCCAACAAGGATGGAGCAGTTGTTTCTGACCTTTTGGCAGCCTCGTAGCTCAGGGAAGATTTGAAATCGTAAATTTTCTAATAAAGCATGATAAACATGAATCATATCATTAATGCAAAGCTCCACCAATTGTTGCTCGGTTACGTTCTGGTCATGGAAGTCGAGAGCTTGTATTCTGAACCTGTTTACGTATTCGTTGGGGTGCTCATTGTTCCTATGGAACATTCTTCCCAGGTCCGAGAGAGTGATTTCCTAGGAGACAAAGAAATACTTTTTGTAAAAGGCATTGACCATCTGAGACCAACTAGAGATGTTGTTGGGGGAGAGATTGTTGTACCAGGTATAAGCTCTCCTCGTAAGAGATTTGGAAAATTCCTTGAGCCGTAACACTTGGTTATATTCATGCACTCTTAATGATTCCAAGAATCGAGAAACATGTTCTCGAGCATTCCCGGTGCCATCGTACAATAAAAATAGAGAAGACGAATATCCGTTTGGCATTGCAATCCTCAAAATTTCAGTTGGGTAAGGAAGTTGATGTTGATGGAATAAAGATGAATCTTCTTTTCCATGGTTTCACAAGAGCCTTTCCAGGTCTTCACGAGTGACAAATTTTTATTGTTGTTGACTTCTTTCTGGTACACGATCAATGATAATATATATCTCGTCATTTTCCTAGGTGTTAGCTCTCGATGTGCTGGCTCCACCGACAGTTTTGGATGCATTCCTAGCTTGCTCCATTTGACGATAACGCTGCTCCAACAATAACTGCTTTGTCAAAGTATTAAGAAAAGTAAGAACTTCTTTTTGGGTAGTGGCCATGGCTGCTTGAGTTTCGTCCAAGATATCCTACCGCTTCATCAAATCAGACATGGTAGGTGATGCATTCTCTTTGTTTTTGGCATCTTCAGTGGTATGGAGAGGAGTGTTGGTATTTTCAGTGGTGGTGTTTTGAGTGATGATTTTTGGAGTTCCACTACTGGTGTTGCCGGAGTTATTAGTGTTTATGAACCTGAATTTGGATTGGTTGCTGAACCCGACCTAAGATCCACCATTTTTGTGTAATTGAAAATTTAATTTTCAGACGGTTGAAGAATTGGATTCGTGACCGAGAAATTGATCTTCCACTGTGGTCGCCAATTATTAGTACCTAAAAAATTGATTCTAGGCAAAACAATATGCTGTAGAAGTACTTGATATGTTTTTTATAGTGGTAAATAAAGTCCGTTCAAGACTTGTGAAGATTTGTTTTTAAATCTAATTTCTTAGACTAAAAATAGCATAACTCAAATAAAATTATTAACAAAGTTGAGAGAGAACTGAGGCTAGGATTCCACTATTTTCTAATTTTTAAAGTGATTAAATTCAATAATTATAATTATGCAATTCTAACATTTAATTTGATTCTAAAATTTTGCAACAAGTAGATTTTCAGAATAACAATTGTATAATAAAAGCATGTATCATCTAAAACCTAGGCCAAAGCATGTACCATCTAACAAAATCACAATTGCTTAACAAAAATCATTAAATCAATTTTTAACCAAGGAAATTAATCATAAATGAATTGCATAAATTAATTAAATAAATATTACCACATAATGTTTGGAAAATTAGCGTCCTCCGTCGCCTCAGAAATGGGGTTTAGCTCCTCATTGTATTGGAAAAACCCTCAAAAATATATTTTATAGCTCAAAAGGTGCTTACAATTGTGAAATAATAGTAACACAGGATATTTGATACGCTTATAAGCGTTACAGAGAAGTGTTCTCTGCGTTACAGAAGAAAGAAAAGAAAACAGGAAGAAAGAACGGACTACAGGTGTTGTTGAAATACGAATGCTTCAGCAACACTATCAGCGACACTTCTCTGGCGCCTTATGTTCTTCATCTTCTCTTTCACTAGCAGAAAAAAGTATTTTTCCTGGATTGTTTTTTTCGATCTCTGGCTACCTTCTCTGCGTATCCTAAGCTCTCCCCCATACTCTCTGATCACTCCATGACCTTCGACACTCTTTTATACACCCATAACATCTCCCAAATATTCACATTTAATCTTCACAGAATTCTCTTTTAAATGAGAATAATATCCGGGAAGAAAAACTCTTCAATTTTCACGTAAATCTCATAAGATATGTTGATTCTTCCACGTATCTTTTGGTTATGTATATATGGCTATGATATTCTCTGATTTTAATCCCACAAATCCCGTGAAAATATCAATCAAAATCAATACAGAATATTCACGTATTTGAAATAATTTTCCCGCCTATTTCAAAATTTGAATTAAGTGAGGTGGGTGCCCTCATCCAATGTATGGGTGCCTTTAGTCATTCTTCATGAGTGCCTTTTATTGGGTGCCTTTAGTAGTTTTTCGAGCCAATTTTTTCAACAATGTTTATTTTCTGGAAATACCTATAAATACATAAAAACACAATATTAGTATAAAATGAGTTCCGACACTATAAAAGTTGAGAGCAAATTAGACACAAAAATTTGTCTATCAGTACTTTATTTATATTCGAAAATCAAAATCGTACAGGCAAGCCTAAACCACGATAGTAGCTGTTCCGCCCTGCTTCGGTCATAAGGAGAGAAAATGGGTTGATCTTAGGGGAGGGAAGCAAAGAAAGTTGAAGGAATTTTTGTGTTTGAATTGCGTGTAGAGATATAGAACTATTGAGAAAATCACAGAGCTTGGGAAAATGCTAAGCTTGTTGTGTTTCTGAAATAGATTAAGTATCCTATTTATAATAATTGATATCACTCACATTTCTTTGTAAAGTAGTGGAGGTAGTGAAGAGATGGAGTAATAGGGATTATGGGGGTAATGGTGTAGTCGCCCGTTATCCATAAAAGTTTCTAGAAAAACCATGATTTCATTATCTCCTTAACTTCTAAAATAGTCACCACTATTTTGTAACTTTCTGATCATAGGGTGTTACCACGCCACATGTTGCTGTAACCGTCATACCAAAACCACATGAGTAATCCCACCATGTAATATGATTTGATTTCTCGTAGGAATTGGTGGAGTCATGGACTCAAAACACATGAATAATTCGTGAGCAAAGGATAATGCTGGTCTGAGCTAGCATGAGCAGGCGTGAAGAGATAGCACTGGCACAGGCGAAGAAAACGATGACAAAAAGGGAAAAGGGGTGCTAGCAGCTAGCAGTACCAGCGTTGGCGATGTGCTAGCGCTAGCATCACTGCTAGCAGCGCCAATCATTGCGGTGGTGCTAGCGCTAGCACTAGCACTATTGCTACACTACAAGAAAAAAACAGTTTAAGCGACCAAAATATTAGCAAGAGCTCAGAATTTTAGTCGCTTTAAGAGTTTAAACATCCAAAATTGCAACTGCCAGAAATTTTGGCGGCTATAAACCTGTGTCCACTTATTATTAGCCACGAAAAAATATCTTTAACTGCTAGATCCTTTGTTCAAGTAATTTATAGCAGCTAAAAAAGTGATCATGTAGATATTCACTTTGAGGCACATACTCGTAGCAACATAAAATGAATTGGTTGCTCAAAATGTTAGCAAAAGCCTAATAATTTAGTCTCTTTAAGAGTTTAAGCAGCCAAAGTTGCAACTGTCAGATAGTTTGGTGGCTATAAACATGTGTCCACTTATATTTAGCCACGACCAAATGTGTTTAATCGCTAGATATAGCAGCTACAAAAGTGATCATGTAGCTATTTACTTTGAGCCACAGACTCGTAGCAACATAAAATGAATTGGTTGCTCAAAATGTTAGCAAGAGCCTAATATTTTAGTCGCTTTAAGAGTTTAAGCAGTCAAAGTTGCAATTGCCAGATAGTTTGGTGGCTATAAACCTGTGTCCACTTATATTTAGTCACGACCAAATGTGTTTAATCGCTAGATATAGCAGCTAAAAAAATGATCATGTAGCTATTCACTTTGAGGCACAGACTCGTAGCAACAAAAAAGAATTGGTTGCTCAAACCTCTCTCAGCAACTAAGTTTAAGTCACCACCACATGTTCAAAAGAGAATTCAGTTTTTGAAGTAGGCATTTGAGATCTTAGTATTAATCCAACAATCTTAATATGATCTATTTAATGGCAACATGAAAACTTATTCAAATGTTTTCATTCACTATGATCAAATGTCTAGACACACAGCCTGAAAAAAAATTGAACATGAATCCACTAGATTGATATATAATTTGAATCGAACTCTTTTACAAATACAACAACCCATATCACTCTAGTCAAAATCTGAAAATTTTAACACTAAGATTCAACAATTTCAAAAATAAAACCCAAGTTCTGCCTTATCCTTGCCTTCTCCAATGTTTGCAATTGACCCTTCCAACAGTTAAAAAGCTAATTGTTCAACAACATTTTTCAAGAATTACAACAATTTGCATATAGATTCTTGTACAAAAATATTACCCCATAAAAGGGGTGATCACAAGCAGTTCAATAACTGTTCTTTTTTACTTATAAACTCCAATGTTGGATTCTACAGATGTATGCACTTTGAGGTAGTTTAGAATTCTCTGTTTTTGGTTATCACAGAGCACTTTAAGCAAATCCTGCGTGAAGATTGGATCCTGCTGAAAGGGGGAAAATACATAATTTCAACTTGCTTGAGACTCGTAGAGAGGCCTTCACTGCATACTTTGTCGGTAATGGTAGATAAATTAGAAATGCAGAGTTTCGTCGACACCATTCTGCTAGCGTCATGTCGCCAACCTGTGAAAAAAACTATGCTTTGTTAAGCCGCTTAAATTGCTGACTAAACTGGTTATGCGCAACAAAAAACAAGAACTGGTCACCTTCCACTTATGATTCTCAACAGCCCACCTCCAATGCACGAATGCTAGCTATTATTTTAAGTATAAAATTAATAGCTACACGCAGACCCACCTGATTCTGCAACAATAATTTCACCCAGATGGTTTCTATCCATAAACCTATAACCTGCTAAATCTGGATTACCCCTAGAGGCACCATCACAGCACAAAGAACAACAGGGTCTTCAGGAAGTTGAAAAGTGCATTACACCACTGCTAAATCCAAGATGTTCCCCATCGGCTTGCGCATATAAACTACCACTCCCAGTAATTTCCTCGGCTTCGATGGACTGCACACTGCAAAACAGAAAAACGATCGTGACACTCATGTGTTGTGTCTCTATGAATTCGTCAACTAGAAAGCATGAAGGAGTTATTGAAGCGAGAATATCTTTGAGTATAAACATAGCCCAACTGAAAGGGTTGCTCATTTTCAATTGAATCCCCTCGACAGTAGATCTTACTGTGGGAGGACCGGTGTCTACCGGTAAAACCTAACTTCACAAAAAGAGTAGTCTTAAGTAACAACTTACTGTCTAGTTTGACCAGCAACAATGAAATTGTCGTGGGTTATCTGAAGGTCAAGACTGCCAGACATTCATGTTTACAAAAATAATCGTTACCACGGCACAAATAGAGGAATTAATAATTTGCTTGGAATCAACAGAAAAGATCATATGCCAAAGAAAAGGCCATAAGATAATAGAAACATATGCACCTTTTAGAAGAAACATTTTGCACTGATAGGTGTGTCCCGTTGTATAGCTTATGCATCCTAAAGATGAAATCATACCATTTGAAGTTCTGAAGGATTACAACTTGGAAGATAAAGTATAAAGAAAAATTGAAACACATAGGGATGGCAATTATTTCATGCAGCAGCAGAAAACACATAGGGATGGCAAGTAGAATGTTCAAAGCATTAAATGCATTTGATAAAATCTTACAGTCAAAACAATGGCACACAGAAGAATCTCTGTCACATTATATATTTAATAACTGAGAAAATCAATTCAAGGAAGTATCTTATTTGAGTTAATTAAACCAGCATGTCCTCTTCAAATTATTAAATGAGTTTCTTATCAGGTACAAATAATTATTACCTGTGCATTTGTGTAATCTCCATCAGAGACAGCAATTGCTGATCTAAGTGCTCACTCATGTTGGCAAACCAGTGAAGCCCATCTAGTGCTTTTTCTTGTTCTGTAACCTGCAGCAGAAATATTTGGGCACGTTAATGCCAGCCTCTGAAACTCCTGCACATATTTGATCAGAAAAACTGCCAAGCATTATCAAAATTATTAAAAACATGGCATGAGAAGCATATTTAGATTAAATTTTTTTCACTTAAACAAAAATTCTTTCATGAAACATAGTTACTTCTTCTTTCTTTTGCTTTTTTGCTAGATCAAATACGAATGAATTAGTAGCGCAAAATATATCCATTTGTGAAGTTTGTAGCTATACCGAGATTTGTTGTAGGCATAACGTGAACACCCTGCTTGCAGAACCCTCACCAACCCTAACACGTAACTGATATCGGTGATGGTACAACGTATCTGTTCCAAAAGCCGTAACTCCTCACCCACAAATGGCAACTTCATAGCACACCATACCTCTCCCCTTGAACTGAAGGATAACCATCTGTAGTTTCTTTACTGATCTAAAATATGAAAAAACATCACTCAAATTGTTATTGCACAACGATTTATAAAGTAAATACAGACGATTACATGAAGAAAATGTGACCAACAACATGAAGAGTTACCGTACGTTGGACAACCATGTATTTATGTATAAATAAGCTGGCTAACAAAGACAACATTGGGTAGTTATTGAAGAGATAACATTGTCTGGGCCAAAAAAACTGGAGGCTTTTCGACCATGACTGCTACTGCAAAGACAACAAATGAATTGCTGTTCAAAAGAATAGGAACCATTGACGGTGCTTTTCTTGGCATCATTGTAGTTACCACCAGGCACAGTAAAAGCTGCAGCAAAAGCTACTGTAGAGATAAGGGTTGCTACTAACATACATGAATGTGAGGTAGCTCTCATCCATTTTTCTCCCTTTATCACTAAATCTCTGTGTTTTTCTGTAAATATATATTGCACAGTTAGTCCAGCTTTGTTTCTCAGTAGCCTGCATCTCTCTAGTAAAATAGATTCCACCCCCTGATTGAAACGATAGAGATAAAAAATAAGGAGAAATCATATCAATGGACTTAAGTAATAAGACTAAGTTAGAAAGGGCCGATACCTTAAACCAATGTGCTTCTCGTTGCATCTGGAGAGGTGCGCTAGAGACTGAATTTAGTTGGTGAGAAGGTGCAATATCAGCAGCATAATGCAAGATAGTGTTTCCTCTATCATCAGCTCTGGAATTCAATTCATCCATGTCTTCCTCACTCTTTTTGCATAAGAAATTAAATATTGCAATTTGTACCATTGTTTATCCCTCCATTTCGGAGCAGAGGAGGTAAGGAAATTTGTCAAGACACTGCACAATGACTTTCGTTGTCTCATATGTTATTGCTGTCTTCATAAGGCTAGATTTTTCGAAAAACTCTTTAACATCTGACTTGTTCATAATATCATTTATTTGATTTAACATATTAGAGACCAGTTTAGAGGCTTGTTCGTTTATCAACTTTTGGTCGTACATACTCTTGATAAAAGAAACTGTAATAAGAATAAACCAAGTCAACGATAAATTAGATTCCTACATTTTGGGGGAAAAAGTAGCTAATAATGAAGTATCACTTTAATATACCTTGAGTTAAGTAGTTGATGAGGTAAACTGGGATGAGATATATTTTCCCATAGAACAATACCAAAACAAATTTGTTTACCTCTTCTGGAAAACAGTCTAGAGTTAGAATCAATTGAACCAGAGTTCGGACCATTTAACAAGCAGAACTCCTGCCAAAACCAAGTAAAAAGTGTTTAAACACAGCCAGTAAAGTAATCCACTGGATTCGAAACCATAAAGAGCAAAAAACATAACCAAAATCTAACAACCTTAGAGTAACTAGCTTGTTCAACTGAATCAAATGTGTAAACAATCATGATTTGAAAAAAGAACCCAAACTGTATGACATTTCATCGAACAAATTAAATGAGCAACTAGCTACTGAAAAAATTAAATGAGTAGTTGAATTTGAAAGATTAGAACTTTGCTTTTACAGAAGGTAAAAAACGAAAAAGAAAACAGGAAATCTGTTTCATTTGGTACCACAGGTTAACATGGATTTTAGTACCTGCTAATGATTTCATTTTGAACGCCTTTTGGTGACGATGATGGATGTTTTACTTCCTTAGAGATGATTCAAGGAGAATCAAACCTCAAGATTTCCCAAATTTGAAACTTTGACAACAACGTCCATACAACCATAAACAAAAAAAATAACACCTCTATTGACAAGCAAGAGAGAAATTAAAAAGCCCTAATTTCTTTTTTATTTTTTGGATCTTCACTGCTGAATCAAAATTGAGTGAAAAATATCACCTCTATTGACTGGTTGGTAATGCTTTTGCAAGACATATATAGGGGGGACATGAAGAAAAATCAAAAATAAGAGAGGCCGATACCATCAGAGAGTTGGAAAGGGAGAATAGAGAGTAAGCGGCGGAATAAGAGTTTGAGCGTAGAGAAACCAGTCTATGCCAAGATGCGGCTAGGGCTTCACGTGGAGGGAAAAAAAAGTTCGATGGAATTCTTGGTGGGAAATTTTGTGCCAAAAATTATTTTTTCCGCTAATCAATCTAGCAGATATTTTCGTGTGGAGGGAAGACAAGGTGGCAATTTTTGTGTCATTTTGTGTTTGCATATATTCGTGGATTAAATATCCTTGGTTTTCTATTGGCCAAATAAAAATCATACGGACCATCAAAATGATGGTTATTAGGTGGGGGGATTTTAGATGATCTAACGTCTGGATTTTAGATGATCCGGTAAGATGACAGATAACATGTGAAATTAAGTGAAGTTGATGAAATTTCGGTTTGAATTGATAGGTAACCATAAACCCATGGAATCCATGAGAAATTAAGTGAGGTCGAGCGGTATTGGATAAGATTGATAGATAACGGGTAAAATTGACTAAAAACGATGGACATTCATAGACAAAATAAAATTGGAATCTTTCATACACATCCATGGTGGCATCAACATCGAGGGATATTATGTGAATCGATTTATAACATATAAAATTGACTTAGGTCGAAGGATAACAAGTGAAATTGAATGATATCCATAAATTTTATGGATATTGTCTGAAATTGAGTAAGACCGGGTGAGAAAATGAATATCAGGTGAAATCCGTTTTGTTCCATATCTGGTTGATCGGAATGTATACCGGAGGTCAATATCTAGTTGTTTGAACCAAAATATGTCTTTTTCGATCTAATTAGTCTGAATATCTATACCATAACTCTAGACCTAGCAATGAAACCGTGAGAGAAATTGAGTTAGGCCAATCGAAATTCCCAAGGTCGACGAGCACTAGGTCAAAATGATAGATAATGGAAGAAACCGATAGAATCTGAGAGAAATTGAGTAAGGTCGACTGGCATAGGGTAAAATTGACGGATGACAAGCGAAATTAAGTGAACCAGATGGAAATTCGATTTGAATTAACCGAAAACTATATAAACCCATGGAATCCAGGAAAAATCGATTAAGTGAAGTTAATGGAAATTTGGCTTGAATTAATATATAACCATATAATTAAACTCATGGAGTTCAACAGAAGTTGAGTGACATCGAGCGATATTAGATAAAATTAATATATCACGGGTGACATTATCTAACCTCGATCAATATTCGGTTAAAATGGTAGATAATATGAGAAATTGATAAGTATATCCCATCAATACGAGGAATCCCCACCGGATCTCTAAATATATCATTTATTGTCATATTATGCTTCATAATGAGTCAGAATCTTCACCGGAACTCCAAAGATACCATTTGTTATCATATTATGCTTAAAATTAAGTCAGAGTCCTCACCAGAACTCTAAAGATACCACGTTTTGTCATATTCTGCTTCAAAATAAGTAGGCCTCTTCACCGGAAATCTAAAGATATTGTTCTTGTCATCTTCTGATTAACAACCTGTTCCACTAAGTTGGAATCTTCATAGGAACTCTAAACTTACGAATGTTCGTCATATTATTATAAATGACCTCTTCGTCTAGGTCACATTAAGACTATGGAACAATAAAATCGAATATCACGTTGGGTAATTCCAGCTGGAAAATGATAATCTTCTTCCAATTGTGATCAAATGGTATCTTTTATAATAGACTTTGTTGATTGCCATTCTTACCAAACTCAACTTTCTCTAGATAAGAATCGTCCATAATAAGTTGGAGTGTACACTTGAACCTTAAAAATACGACTTCCTGTCATATTCAGATTAATGACCTCTTCCACTAAGTTGGAATCTTCATTAAAACTACGGATGTTCATCATATTATCCTTAATGACCTCTTCGTCTAAATCGAAATCTTTCCCGGAAACTTAAACCTTCCGATGTTCGTCATGTTATCCTTAATGACCTCTTATCCAAATTAAGAATCTCCACCGGAATCTATAATCTACGATCATCCGACTTCAAAACTTTGTCTAGTGGAAAATCAATGACAATTATCGAATTCATTTCTTATTTTTATGATTTATTCTTACGTATTCAAAATCAAAATTTTTGTATAATCTAAGGTCGATAAAAATATCCAAAATTATTATAATTTTTACTATTCTTTGTATTTTTTTCATATTGAAGGTTGATAAATAAACTGAACACACAAGTTGGTTTTAACACAAAAAGAAACACACATACTACTCACGTACTTTTCTCAATCCGTATGAGAGTCCCAAACATAATCTCCATTGTCCAAAAAATATTGCAATCCGTATGACCTACTTTATCCACCGTTCAAAATATCTTTACAAAAGCCTAAAATTATTTTTTCATTTTACTTTCCCATTTTCCCTTTCTCTTTCTCTTTTTCGTTCATCCCTCTAAACCTAACTCACAACGCCCCCCTTCAATCACCACCCCTGAATCACCCTATCTATCTCTATTTTTTTTTTCTTCAGAAGCTTCTATGAGTAGCGAGTACTCAACTCATCAACGCAGTTTCTGTTTTTCTGTATTTCTACTACCACCAACAACTTTGAAAATGGAAATCCATTTAACAACTAGAACAACATATGTTTAAGTTCAGATCTTCCTTCATTAGATGGTGTTTTGCAAAACTTATAGTTCTAGATCTAGGGCTTGTAATACACCTAAATTTTTCTTTGTTCTTCTTTTAGTTGCAGTGGCGTACTTCATCTTTGTACCACCATCGGCATAAAAAAAACCCAAATCCCTTTAACAACCACAAAATCATCGATTAGTTTTAATATTTTCCTTCATTAAACAGAGTATTGTAACCTTGGAGTTCTAGATTTAGGTTTTTTAATGGGTCAAGTTAGGGTTTATACTGAGAATTACTTGCTCGAACTAACCTTGCTTAAAGTCGGGATAAGAAACACCACTGAAGTTCAAGTTAAGGTACGATTTCTGAACTTTTACACTTTTGGGTATTCTGGTATCTTAATTCAAAGATATTGGGTTGAATTTTTAGGGTTTGTTTCAGAATATGATTCTGGTATTTTATCACTGTACTAGAATACCTAGAAACTTCGTTTATATCATGAGTCAGAAAAATCACAATTCAATTTGCAGCTGAATGATATAAACGAGGCTTGGCTAGAAATTTCATTTATACCATGAGTCAGAAAAATCAAATTTCAACGCATTTTGCATACTTAGACATGTCTGTAATCCAATAGGAACAGTGATTTCGGAAGAACCTTAACTTCAAGCCCAAAACACTTGTGGGTACAACCAGAAACAAAACACGTGTTCAGTTTGGACCGTTAATAACAATGTAAGTCAGTCAGAATTGTTATTCTTCAGTTGATTTTATAAAGCAGCACACATTTTAGGTTGAATTTAGTTTACCCAAGATAAGATCAGAGCTACAATGGCTACCTACAAGGTTGCTAATTCTGTTTCAATTTATGTTTCAATTTTTCCTTTGCTTCTTGTTTGGTTTTTGATTTAACTTTTGTTTTATGATCTATGTGTAGGTTGAAACTGAAATGAAAAAATAACAACAGTTGAAGTATCTATAGTTTTTTAAAATTGCTGATATTCATGGCTTGATTTTTTTATAGAATCTCTATGAATATGGAAAGCAGAATACTTTTGGGTCATTGAGATCTACAATTGAAAAAGTGGAGGGTACTGTCACTAGTGTTTTCAGTCCTGTGTGTCACAAGTTTAACAATGTATCCTATGATCTTCTATTCTTCTTTGATAACAAGGTACATTTTTATTCATTTCTTAACTCTCTTTTGTGTTACACTGAAGAATTTCATTGTTGTTTTTCTTGATCATTGATTACATTTATGTAGTTCGAATTTGGATTAGATAAAGCATGACTTTTATTTTGATGTGGTGTCTTCTTGGTGTGCTCAGACTTTTTTTCATTTCGTGATTATGAAGGGGTTAAGTCCACTATGAATTTTTACCTACAAGGCTTTGAAGTTAGTGGAATAGTTTTTATGATGCTATTGCGATGAGCCGATGACATGTTTTTTTTGGAAGCTCTTCACATATTTTATGTGCTATCTTATATAACATATATGCCGAGTCAATCAAAGTAAATTTTAGAATTCCTGCTTCTTTCTTAATGTGAGTATACGCGGAAAGAGTTAACCTATTGAAACAGTTTCTCATTTGCATTAGATATGGAAGATTACTCAAGCACAACTGTTTGAGCTTTTACAGATTTTTTCCACATGTTTTTCACGAAAAGTTAGTAATTTCAAACTGTATGTTCATGCTGTTATGTCTCGTATATATGGGTGATGTGAATATTCTATCTCTAGTAGAGTTGAGTACAACTTGCTTTGCTTATTAGAGGATTTAACTGTGAATTTGACGAATGATCAAAACTCTTATGTTCACAATTGGTTGCTCTTGTGGTGCAGTTGGATGAAGCCTCAGCGTATTATATGGTACAGGTAATTCTGGCGTTCATAATGTAGCTATTGACTTATGTCTACTGCCTACTCTCTTTTTTTTATCCATTTTTTGCTTTCAGGGATGGAGTGAGGGTCAATTTTATCAGTGAGACACTTTCTTTGCTCAACCGAGATTCCTAAAGGTAACACTTTGATGATTCTATTCAGTGTTGGGATATGTTGACAACTCTTTTAATTAACCTGTGCAAGTGGGTTAGAGAAGCAAAAGTATCAGATGGTTTTTTTTTGTGTGAAGATTTATCTGTTATAGACCATTGTGCCATAACACCAGTCCATTCAATTAATACTACTTTTCTTGTTTGATAAAGTCTGTCAACAAAATTTTGTCTCTGTCATGTTATTTCCTTGGTAAAGAAATAATCTTTTACACTGTAGTGTTTCTCTTAAGTAGTTCCCAATTACATGTCAAAAAAAGGTGTCAACAGATGTTTACCCATTTCGTTGTGTTTGAAGTTTAAAATGATTTTCCATTCATTATTAGAGTCTCAAATTATGCACTGATTAGAATTTTTAAGCCGCTTCAAGAATTTATAGTATATATACACTGAGACTCTGAACTGGTTTGAATGGCCATGACTTCACTTCCTGGATACCACTTGTTACCGCTATTGTGTTTTTCATGGCTAATTGTTGGTTGCCTTTAAAGTGTTGCTTAATAACAGTTTTTAAGTTTCTTTAATCCTAGTTACCGCCTGTGGACTTCATTCTTATCTTTAAATTTTGTTCTATATAAATTGCTCATGGTTTTTCATGGAATATGTACAGGTTCTAAAATTTATGGAATATAATTTAATATATTTACATATGGAAATGAAGCAGACTTCTTTAATTCTCTTAGCAACTTAAGTTGCCATTCTATGTCATCTGACATGAACACAAAGCATGTCACTCATAGAATTTCCGCATTAGTTCTCAAAAATCGAGATGAATCTTTTTACTATAAACATCATAGTTGTAGAGGTTTATTCTTTTTCTTCAAATTTCAGTGCAGGAATGCAACATTTTAGTCTTGATTTCTGATTCTTCCTTTCTCAGGTGAGGCAATTCCGCTCGAGTACAATCTTGCTGGGTTGAATGCTATAAGCTTCGACAAAGGATGCTATGTCGGATAGGAGTCAGTAGCTCGAACTCACCACTGTTGTGTCATTCGAAAACGCCTCTTCCCTTGAAATTTCTCGACAGAAGCGGAAATGGTGAATTTTTCTTCTTAGTTTCGTTTTTTTATTCAAGCAAGATAAAGTTAAACTCGCATAGAACTTGTGCTTTGTTTTGGCAATTTGCAATAAGTATCTAACTCTAGAGATGGTGATTTCAACATTATGTGATCCTATACGATCTCACATTGATGTTCGTAACTGACATGAGCGTACTAACACACTAACACTGTCAGATATTTGGAAAGGATCACACAATATAGCGTATAACATGCTTCACTAAACATTGTCAAATCACATGGACGAAAGTTACGGATTCTCACACATTCTTTTTTATATGTGGTTCAGAAGTAGAACATGAGGTAGCTCCAGGATCAGAAGTAGTGGGAGTTTCATCCGACAAGAAAGTTGGGACTGTTACAACTGCACTTGGGTCTCGTGGTATGGGTCTGTTGAGGCTAGAAGAAGCCTTTAAAGGATCAGGTTCCTTGAGTATTAAAGGGCAAGATGATGTAAAAATCGAAGTTATTCGACCAGATTGGTGGCCTTCTGAATGGTTTCCAGATCATTAACACAGTTCAGTTGCTTCAAGAGCAAAACCAGACCAGTCAATCATTCTAATTGTAGAATCTTAATTAGAAGGTGCCATTTATAATTAAAAGTGGATAATTATAATTGTAGAATCTTAATTAGAATGTGCCATTTATAATTATATAATTTTAATTAGTGATAACGTCCATTATTAATTTTTAATTATAATTATATTTTGGGATTATCTAAATGAGAATTTGCTTTTAACGAGCAAAGAAATTTGGTAGTTTAAAAACTTAAGCAACCAACTTCAGGCTAATCAAAATCAGAATTCCAAAACAATTTGGTAGCTTAAAAATCTAAGCAACCAACTTCAGGCTAAGTTGGTCAATGTATCTATCAACTAGGTATTTTAATAGCTCAATTCGCTTTTAGGGAGCAAAACAGTTTGGTAGTTTAAAAATCTAAGCAACCAACTTCAGGATAAGTTGTTCCATGTATCTATCAACTAGGTATTTTAATATCTCCTAAATCACAAATCGCTTTTAGAGAGTAAAAAAATTCGGTAGCTTAAAAACTTAAGCAACCAACTTCGGGCCAATCAAAATAAGAAATCGTTTTTTTAGCGAGAAAAATTATTTGCTCGCCTAAAACCTTAACAAAGCAATTTCAGGCCGAGTTGTTCCATGTATCTATCAACTAGGTATTTTACTTGCTTTAGGATGGTTGTTCTATCTGAAGCGATTGGTATTTTACTTGCTCTATTGGTTGGTCTAGCTATTAAACGATAAGAATTTTACTTTCTCCCTGGTAGTTGGTCTAGCTCTGAAGCAATGAGAAGCGTACTTGCTTTAGGTAAGTTGGTTGATTACTAGAACGACTGCCTAGCTGCTCTAGAACTTTATAAAGCGGGCCTTTTGCAACAAGCGGAGCGAGTGCCACTTTTAGTCGCTATAAGGGTTATAGCGACTCAAAGGGGGTTTTAAGCGACTTAAAACGACTCGTCGCTTAAACCGGTTTTTCTTGTAGTGCTAGTTGTCGGCAGTTTGTCTTTGATGTTTTTTTCTCTCTTTTTGCTGGTGTTAGGACCATTTACCGTGCGTTATTGGTATTTATTTGGTTTTTGTTGATGCTGGAAGTATGGCTAAAACTTGCTAGGGCTAGCGCCATGGATGTTTCTCATGTGCTATTAGTACTGGCATTTGTTAATGTCGTGGCCATAACTATAACCTATTCTAGGGATTCTCGGTCGTATGAGATTTAATGTTAGCCTTTATGCTTAATCTTTATGCAGTGCATGCACATAAAATAACGAGGATTTAGTTGAGTATAGCTCTGAAATTTCTATGGTGCATATATATGCGAAAGAGCTACAAGTCTAATTTAGCCAGAAGTTGAATATCCTTTTTCTTGATTTTCTTGCAGAATGTAGGATAAAGTATGTATTCATAATTCTGATACCGGGTCAGGAAATTATGCATATTTATTTTTTGCTTCGGCAGCTAGGCGAAAAACAATATTACTAATTTCTCCCTTGTCAAAAACTCACCATCAACAATATTATATATGTATTTATATATTTGCAGAGTGGATACAGGTTCAGTGTGATACACCAGAAGCTCCGTGGTCATCTTAAGTTGATACTGATGTCGAGTGATTGCCTAAGGAGCAATGACCGGTGAAGTAGAACTAGCAAGGTTGAGAGAGCATCGTCTTGCTAGTTTATGATAATCTTGAATGAAATACGAATATGCATTGTTGTTGTTGCTTTTAGGAAGAGACTCCCACTAATAATCAAAGTAATGATGAACCTCAAGTATCTTCAGAAGACAAGGATGGGAGTTGACATGATTCCGAATCAAGTGAAGAGGATAATGACTCCATTCGCAATAAGAGCAATTCTAACTTCCCGAATGGTTTGGGGAGCAGCCAAGTGAGTGTTCATCTTGTATTATCTTCATAATAGTATAAACTTGTCCCTCAATGGTGAAATGGATGAAAATTTATGTGAACTAGGAAGTAACCTATGCAACGTACCGGGTGACTACCCTTTTTATAACCCATGCTTTGCGGACAGTTTAACTTTTAAGTTTTAGTAACATGTGCTCAAAAGGAGCGCAGTACTGGGTGTGAGTTCCTTCGGAAGTATGATAACGTACTAACTCAAAAACTCATTGCAATTGTATTAGCAATAAGTACAAAATCTCATTTTCTACTAAATTTTTTCTGTGCAAGGAACTTTTCAGCAAAATATGTACAGTTTATCAAATATCTTATTATACAAATCCTGTGAATGAATCAATCGGAGCATTTATGGTACCTATTTTCTAAGAAGCTGAATAGCTTACAATACTCCGAAAGAAGAAAACCTCAATGGAAAAAATATGTATGGCTGAACTTGAGATATTGAAAGGGAACTGACTGAATCTTATACAGGCCAGGGAGTATCTAAACATTTTAACCCATTCTTGATCGTAGAAATTCCATGCAGCCTAGATGGACACGATGACTAAGCATACAGGATCCTTGTCTTTATCTGGCAACTCAGCGGAAATAATATGCTCGATATCTTTGGATGTAGCCATAGTAAAATGTAAGCATGCGACAATCTTCTGTTCTGGAATTCTATTGTATATAATGCTGCATTTTCGAAGATAAGAGTTTTCTTTAGTGCAGCTTACTCAGCAAACACATAATTAAGAAGCTTACAACTATTGAAAATTAAGAACAACAAAACTGAAAAATCAGAGATAATGAAAGAAACAAATGAAATAAAAGTAAGAATCAACTGGAGGAGGATGCAGAAGAAGCATAAGTTTTGGATGTAAGCTTGATTTTTATATGCTTATGACATTATGATTATGTTTTGTTGATGGGTAAACTGGAAAAAGAATAAAACACGAAGATGAATAATGCATACCTTCTCATGCACACCACACATCGACCACATACAACCTACGTATCCATTTTGGTCCCTATGGTCTATTTAATACTGCGGAAATGCAGGTTTATGTGTCATTTAATAGAACTGCTTTGCAGTGGCATATTAATGTTTAGGGGTAAAGAGCAAAGATAATGAGAGAGTAACTACCTTGTCATTTATGTATAAAGCTATAGAAAGGGCTTCTGCAGGACCACTTCCATGCTAAAATCTTTTCCCCCCAATACATCAGACAATTATGCAAACAGATCCTTTTAGTGTTGCTGCTACTTTAAATATTTAGCCTACTGCACTTGGTCCTCATGAAATTTTGAGGTAATTATCTTATATGCCGCAGAACAACAATTCAAACATATGTATCAACTCCAACTGGATATGCCATATAATCCACAGATTTCTAGGCAAAAATACTACCTTAGCAATTACTCTTTGTAACTCTGAAATGCTACTTAAAGAGACTTGTGGTCATTTTCAAGTAGGTCAATGATTTCTTATAGTAAAAACCTCATCTATAAGAAATCGAAATAGCTCTTTGTGGCAATAGAGAAATAATTTTTTTATGATGCTTACATTTCTAGCCATATGTAGTCGAGACAGCTCTTTTTGTATGATACAAAGCACTTGTGGCTGCTAGCACATTTTGGATCTTCCCACTTGGGGTCAGCCCCGTTTCAGAACAAATGGAAATCAACACTTCCAAAAAGAAGTTGGGTTTTTCATCTTAGTATAAGAAAGTAGGAAACTACATGTCAGAAAAAAAGATAAAAAACAGCAACATTAAGGTTTTGATATCATTTCTGAAGCAACCTTGCCAAAGAAAGAAACAAAACAAAGAACCCATACTCCCACATTTCTTCTACTGCATGCATGAAAGAACAGGAAACCAAATTTAAGGAGATAAGAGTTAATGGAGACATAATAGAAAAAAGAATATCAGTTCAGAATCTATCAGTTCTAATCATACCCAGTGCGATTACGAAGACTCAATTTTGAGAACACAGATCAAATCAAATAGGGGATGCGAAGAAGAAAAGTAACGATACCAGTTTGGAAAATGCGAGGTTGTCGTGGCTGTTTTGTTGGATATCATCAGTTACCGCCATCTAACGAATTTCGACCACAATTATAGCAAAACTGGGTTCTCAATCCGTAAAACACAAGGAAAACAAACCAATTAAGTTAGCCATGTATAAAAGCTTTATACTGTCCACCATGCACATTGAAAAAAAAGTTGAGAAACAGATCAAAAGCCACTTCCACGTAATGACATGACAACCACTTATACGCTCCACATAATGTTTGTAAGTTGGGCATCTAATCCATGCATTTTGCCTAGCAGTTTGCATAAGCAGAAGACCATTTTTCTCTGTCATGATGATTGAGCCTCCGCTCCTCTTTCCAGTACACATATGACTCCCCCCCTCAAACAAGGGGGCATACAACAAAAACAAAAACTTTGTTGCAATTTGGACACTTTGTTTTTGTAACACTACTATCACCACAACTCATTCAGGACACATTCGAAGCAACGAGGACAGTAAGATAGTTTAGTAGCATACTTGGGTAAAATTTCTTACTCACAAAGCAACGCAGACCATCTGACAAATACTTTCGCCGGCACAATGGACTGGGCATGACAGTATATCCAAGTTTTTTTGACAATCCAAATGAGGGCATACAATATCCGATGAATTGTTGTCGACGACTTTGCTTGGGTAACGCAAAAGCAATTTAACAAACACTTACGCTTACCTAACAAAAAGTGTAGAAAATTCAGAATGATCAATGTAGAATCCAAAATTTGTGAAGCCGAAATCTGTGAGAGATCAAAAACCAAATTTAATAACTCATTTGATTTTGGTTCCCTGATTGTAGATAAATATTTCATGTTAATCTTAATTTTGATTTTAATTATAGTAAACGCAAAAGAAAAAAAATCAATTTAAAGCGTAAACACGGAAGCAATTTAACAAAAACTTAGGCTTACCTCAAAAAACATCGTAGAAAATTCAGAATCATCATATGCAGAATCCAAAATTGTGTAACCGAAATGGTCAAGAGGTTCATAAGCAGCCACTATATTCTGGTCATTGGAGAGATGCCCAACCTGTAAACCAAGCATAAAAGCCGCATCAACAAAATCTATATCCTCTGTTTTGATAGACTCCTACTTTACCAACCCAATTTCAAAAGTAAAGAATCAAAACCCAATGATTTCATGAATACTTACGGTGATTGCTTAATTGATTCTTCAAGGAGAACAATAATAGACACCAGATTTTTCAGGTTCTAGTCATACCAATTGCGATTACGAAGACTCAACTTTGAGAACAGAGATGCGAAAAAACAAAAATAGCAGTTTGGAAATCCCGAGGTTGATGTAGTTGTGTTGTTGGATATCGTTAGTTACATAGAGAAAGTGGGTCGAGGCGAAATGGGTTAAGTGGAGGTGTAAATGAGGTGTAAGAAAATATTAAAGTTAACTGTGTGGGGCTAGAATGAATGAGAGAGCTAAATTTTGTAATACTCTCACCAGACTTGTCCACATCAGATTTTGGTAGGGCTAGAACAAAGGATAATTGAGTGTTCTGTTTCAATTATAATCGGGGAAACTAGGAAATGCTAGTTTCCCCGATTCATCTCCCGAATATTTTCCCGAATAGGGGATCTAATGGTCCTTATCCAAACTCTCTATCATTGGGATGGTAAAAGATAAAGGTGGGTCATCCTTTTTATCTCAGTCGGGAGAATCTTCGGGAAAACTAGCATTTCCGATTATAATCTAGTTAGATGAATGAAGAATTTCGTCATAGTTTGTCGTCAGAAAATTCAGATTGAGGGTCTTTACTGAAAACGCCGTAAAATCTTCATACAAAATCTTTTTTCGATGATCTACCCCATATTTTTTATGCCCAGGAGATGAACTATCTCCTTATGCGGAGGCATTTGAGCTTTGAGTTCATCCAGGGTCTCAAAAAATACGAAACAGTAAAAAATCAGGAAGAATTCTGGAACTTTTCACCTGTTAGATAGTTTACCGTTTCGATCAGATGTCTTAGCTCGTTTATTCGATTGTTGTGATAATTTGATATCTTGTATATGACATACATACGAAGAGTTTGATATATAAATCACCCTTAGATTGATCACCAGTTGCTCATAGCTCGCGTCTTTGTACATGATAGTGCAGAATTGCGCCTGACAAGCTTGATGCAAAAACGTCTTTTTATGTGCTTAGACCATTTGCTTGTGTCTTGGATGCTTGATAATGAATATTTATTTCATTAAGCAGTCCCCAAGTGTAGGTCACTTGGAATCCATCACTATAATATATATGATATGATTTAACAGAGATATCATGCTTCTAGCCACTTTATCATCTTCACATAAAACAGGAGAGACATCAAAGTTTCCATTATTGCATTGTTGGTTGTCGCTAACGCACTAGGGATTAAGCGAGAACTTGAATGAAAGTCGGAGTTGAAGCCGGCGTCATCGTCGAGTGTACGAGTTGTCAAGGATTGTGAGATAGACGTCTGCTTTGCATTTCATAGATGATTGAATACTGAATGTTTGTTGATGAGATGAAAGATTTTTATTTGGTTTGATTTTTGGGTTTGAATGAGCAAATGATTGACAAATGGATTATGAAAACTTTAAACTAATGGTTTTTGAATTATAATTGAGATTTTAATTGTCGAATGCCTATGTATATTGCATATTTTTGGGGATATATGTTTTAAAAATATTAATTAATTTCAAAAAAATCTATCTCTCATTTAAATGGTTTTAATATGACCATTATTCTTTCTCTTAAATAATAAATTTATTTTGTTTTAAGGCCAAAATACCATTTTTTGTTGAATGGGTTAATGCTGCTAATTAACATCTTAATAATGTCTTTCATTTAATCCCATATTTATTTCTTGGAAATTAGAAATCATATTTTTGAAAAGTATTAGAAGAATTGTTGAGGCCTTACTTCTTACGTGAGAGTTTTCTTTTATGACTCTTTGTTTTAAAGAAAATGAACTTTTGTGAGAAGGAAAAACAATTGTGTGATCATCCTTGGTTTTTTCTAAAATAGTTTATGAGAAAGAATGAAGTGTATAAGTTTTACATCCTCTCATCGTGCAAGAGTGATTCTGTAAGAGATTGAACTCAGCTGTTTTATCCTGGGGACGACGTAAGAACGATGAATTGCTTGCACAATCTTGGGCAGAGCCGCGAAACGTCTTAAAGAAATCGACCTAATCCGCGACTCATCCATAACATTATTTTATTTTTTTGGTTGTATTTATTTTGCAGGTATTATTCAGCAATTGTTTCAACAATTTTAAGATGCTTTATTCTTCCATAGAGATCAAAAGAAAGACGATTGATGAAACGCGATAAGTATCATTGTTTATTTCGTTTTGTTAAATCATTAACGATATAATTTTAATTTAACGATTTAATATGATGCTTGGAAATTTAGGTTACTAGATACTTACAGTTAACATGAATAATAATTTTCTTCATGAATATTCAACATAGAAAAATATTGTTGATGATAAACGAATGTTTTTAACATATTGTAGACTTTTATGTGCATCTATTTAACGAAAATGAATTGGGTCTAGAAATTTTTACCGGATATACTAGACATCAGAAGGATCATCCACATCAAATTTCAGAATTTTTGGAGTCCAAAAAATATTTTTAAAGTATTTTACAAACTGCATAACGTTGCTGAAAAAATTCTGACGGGCAGAAATTTAGTCCTGATTGAAATCGTGTTTTCTGATTTCTTAAATACATATTTCGATTTTGTGTGCAACATAAAACTTGTATACCATGAACTTATTTCAAAACCCATTTTGAATTTTTCCATTTGGATTTTTGGTTTGAGAGATGTGGTGATTTCAAAATCGTTGTGTGTGTCTATCCAAAATATGAGATGTGATACTTGAGCTTAGAGATTAGAGATATAAGAAATTACGTTAAGATCATGTTTTGGTTCTAGTACATAATATTCTTGTTTTGTTAATGAAAAATAAGATCATTGTTAGCAATCAAACTAGTGCGCCATATATATTTGATAATATGCTTAGTAGAAAGTCATAAACATATGATGTTATGACTATAAAACTTTGAATCTTTGTTTGACACTTAAGAGCAACTTGGAATACTAATGTTTTAATTGTTTCTAAGTAATTTTATATAAGTGCATACCTTACTTTTTTTTTTAGTTTCAAATGCTAACATGTAAATGGTTGTGACAGGTGAGAATTCACTTACTTGAGCAAGTTTATTATTTCCAATTAAATAAAAAACTGAGAGCAAATACAGAGATTAATTGATGTGTGGATCAATGGTTTTGCTAATTTCTTTGTTGGTGTGAAAAGAGTGGACAATGGTTGATGACCAATTGATCTTTCAAAGAAAATGGGGTATGTTTGATGAACTATTTGTTGTTATTGTAGTGATCAAATAATTTCATTAGATTGAAATAAACTGATATGTTGTTCAATCTTAGAATAAATTGCACGGAAACAAGATATTGAGAAAGACACTTATTGTTTACGACGATAAATGTGTGACTCATATAAGTTTGAAACTTATGAAATAAAATTTGATCCAAACCAAAACCGAAAGAATTAAAAACCTAGTCAAGACAAATGTGAATACCAACTCTCACCAAGAAATGAACATAATTTTAGTTATGAAGTTATTTGTCATGCTTGCATTAAACCAAAGATTATGACTCGGTATTGCAAGGATATCAAATGTTATTAAAAATGCTTTTCAAGCAAGTTAATGTGAATTGTGGATGCGGTGAGAGGTTGATTTATATTGGTGTTATACACCATGTTTGTTTTGATAGGTTATTGTTCAAAAGTTAAATCGAATACTTTAAAAGAAAGTGGTGTTGAGATATACTTATATCTCTAGGATTCTCGGTATTGATATGGTTTCAAAGTTTACTTCGGGTAGAACTATCTTGTTAAAGATGTCCATACTTCCGAAATGAGAAAAAATCTAGTTTTTGCTAATCTTGTTATTAACAAGATTGAAATTAGAAAATTGTGGAATTTGATCATTGCAGTAAAACCTATATTTTGCTAATCCTCGAGCAAAACCTAATCTAAAATAATATAATGAAATCCTAACTCACTTTCGCAGGAATCGCGACTACACTTAGCATGTGTAACAAGCCTTTAAACCCATAGGTGTCCCTATCGGACGAGCTTTCTCTCGTGGGGGTTTACAAGAGGTATACCCACAAAACCTATACTCCAACTTTTGGCTACTTGAGGATAGACACTAAACAAGATATTTGGTTAGCATACTAAATTCTTTGGATATGAGAGGAATTACCCTGTTTTGAATCCAATTGATGTACATGAGTTTTCACTCAAGCGCACTAAAAATCATATATAAGAAAACAAAGCACTACTCAAAAAGTCGTACAATGGACCATGATACTCGAAATTTAACATACCAAAATCACAAGAATAGATTAAGAAGATGGATATGGAGATGGAAGTATGTGCATGTTGACTAAGTTGAACGGTGTTTCCAGAATATTTGTATGATCGTTTGTCCCTAATAGATTGAGACACGCACCCATTGGTCTGAATCCTAATTCTAATATCAACTCAGCTGGTATATACAAGGGCACCAACAGTTGATTTATTGAATATACACAATTATTTTTTTACTTTTTTTTTATATTTTTTTCGATAACTTAATTAAATCTTTTTGAACCTAAGCACATGCTCCTTGTCAGCAGATTACATGACAGTTCCTATGGATCCTGCATTCCACGATTGCTTAGGAGACGGAGACAGGGAGAACACATACATATTGCTATCCAACTGTCTTTTTTTTTGGTCAAGTTCAATTGAACTAATAGGGCTTGATATCAATCATTCTACTTCATCCGGGCGACAACAAGGCGATACTAGTGCCCCACTTAGAGAAACATAAAAAGTTGCAAAAATAAAAACAAAATGTGATACGGTGACGATTCCGAGATATGGTGACGACTATCATGTTATTTCTAACACCTGAGCTTTGTCCTTTTATGAATAGACCATTTAATTGGGTCCTTCAACTCCTACAGATAAGAATTTTGTTTCCATCTACTTAGAATGTTTAGTGTCATCCTGAATAGTTCACAAGTTTCTAAATTTTGGAGTTTCTTATTGGCATCAATTTTGGGAAACTCTACCCCCAAACCTAAATCAACCATTTTCCTCAATGTTTCAAGATGTGCAACCTGGTATGGCATGCAATAAATATAAACATGAGAAACAAATATAGATAAAAGAGAAAGGATTAGAATATTTCACCTGATCGACGTAAGAAAAGTAGTATTCTCTGTAACACACATCAAGCTCTAGTAATAACAAAGAACACTGAAATAAAAATAAATAAAAAGAAAATAAAAATCTACCTACTGGATATATACAAAAAGGATCTCCATAAATTAACAACCTGAAAATTTGGGGATCAATCCAAAATACAATATATGCAACCAATGATAGTCTCAAACTCTCGCAGTAGCAACGTAAAGATGATGAGACTATCAAAAGAAAAGAGCTACCCCCAAACCTGGTTTTTGCAAAGGATATATCATTGTGAACAAAAATAACCGAGTCTAAGAATTCACTAGGGATGAGAACTGAAACTATTTGGGAAACATGCATAGGTAAAGAGAAGTCACGAGAAGGAACACTATATTGTCAGTTAAGTTCACTTTGAGCAATACTAGCAGCTGACCGTTCTTCTTCGATTTCTCTAAAGGTCTCATGAATTTGTTCTCACACTAAATCTCTCCTATGTGAATTTTCATTCAACTGGTTGAGTGAATCTTCTAAAGAAAGACTTACATCATAAGAAGTATTAGGTATCAATTGTTTAATTAAATCCTCCAAAGACGGAGAACACACATTATACTCATTACAATATTGCTCATTTGCCGGTTCATGATAATGTGAATCTCTACAAGCATATTCTTCAATTGTTTCAGTAAATAACTCCTTTTCTAACTCTTCCCTCTGGAACTTTTTGGATGAGTTCCAAAATGCCAGAAAGGATGTCATGTTACCAGACTCCATATATACAAAGAAAATACAAACAAAAATTTATACAAAATAAAATTGGTGTTAATTCAGGAAGTAAACAAACAAGCAATCACCAATTCATTTATTCCATAAATCACACCACAAAAGGAAAGAAAAAAATTGCTCTTACCCTTATAATTGGAACGGAAGAGTTCAAAGAACTCAACTAAGTATTTTCCCACTTCGAAAAGCAATAGTAGTACCTTGTATCAACATTCATAATTTCGGATAATGAGCGTCCAACCAGTTCAAATCGTTCAATATATAACTCACAAGCAAGAAACTAGTAAGTATTTTGCAGCAGACGAATGTTGTTGAGCTAGACGATCAAGATAAACCCCAAAAGTACCTGAAACAAAATTCTAAGACACAAAACTATTCAAAAAGAACTAAAAATCCTAAAAATAAAAATACTATACAAATAAAATAAAATAATAATAAATAGAATAAAAACCTAAACTATGATTAGAAAATCAAAAATACTAATTACAATATTCCTCAACCACTCTCCGGCAGCGGCGCCAAAAATTGATAAGATTCTGAGAAACCTATTTATAATAACCGCAATCACATAGTGTCTACAATGTAGAAGCGGTAAATACGTGTCGAACCCACAGGGAACGGGAAAAATTACTATAATTAATATCTCTAATGAACTAACCAGAAATAATATTTTTTTTATTTTTAAGAATACGAAAGAAACAAATAAATTTAAACTAAGTTAATAAAGTATATAAATCGAGAGAGTCAGTAATCAGGGTTTATAGTATCCATCACTATTTCTATTTAGTTACTGAAGTGAAACATAACTCCTGAATATTCGTCTATTGTCTGTTCTATCGACATCATCTAATATATGTATTAGAGTCGCAAAAATATCACTGAGACACCCTAAGCATGACACATCAAAATATTAAACCCCAAGCATACAACATCAAATTGCGTTAGCGAGAAAATTATGTTAAACTAAATAAAGGTTCACAAATAATACATGTCTATTATAAGCATACCCCATCAAAGGATTTAACCCAAGCATTGAATATCAAATAAGTAGACAAATATATTTACTATCCTATTAGTTATGCGCAAAGGTTACTGTATTGTACAGAACCGGTGAAGCACCAACGAATTCCATCATTAAATCAATAAACAGTAATCAAGAATTAATCTATTCAAATCATAATAGTCTATTGTCAAATATTTTAAGTTAATAGGCCTAATACTCCAAATAGTTTTAATATAAAACCCTAGTTACAAAGTTTAGCAAGACATGATAATAAATTTCTTAAAATCCATAAAAATAATTAACAAAAAAATAAGAAATTAAACCGTTATTATCGTCGTCACCCGACAATAAAAGTTCTTCCTCTTCTTATTATAATAAGCCTCCAATCTGCACAAAAGGCAGCCTCCGGAAAACATTTTTCATCCGTAAACCAGAACTCTCCGTCTGTACTAGAAAAATCACCCCCTCTTTCACCTCCTCGGTCCTCCCCCTTCTTCTCTTATGTCATAGTTTACCCCAACTTACCCCAACTCTACAATCAACTCCGTCCAGAACCCCCTCTCTCTACTGTCCACTTCTCTCCTCCGTCAGAGTTCAGACTTTCACTTTTACATTTAGAACCTAATCAACTTCTTTTCTCTCCAAAACCACCGACCACCTCATTCTCCCAGACCTTGCCACGCCAACAAAGCTAACATCACTGGCCCAGTTACTCTACAGCTAGCATCCCATTCAACAAGATAAAATGGGCTACCATCTGTACACGTCCATATTCTTAATTATATATGAAATACTCCCTCCGTTTCAGGAAAAGAGTTACTTTCTCTTTAAATTTTTGTTCCAACAAAAGAGTTACTTTCATTTTTAATATAACAAACTTTCAAAACTACCCTTATTATTTTAAGAAATGTTATTATTCTCATTATAAAGATATATGTAGTATTAAATTTTTTGTTAGGGTAAATCTGGAAATAAATTATAAAAGTTATTCTCTCTCATCTTGCCTTAATAATTGTGCAAATAGGAAAAGTAACTCTTTTCCTGAAACGGAGGGAGTATCTTTCATGTGCTACACATGAAATTATGACATTATAATAATAATGTATATGCATGTTACTTCCCAATTTCATGGAGTGTAGCTATTCTATAGTACATTGACCACTTCTAGCCACTTCTTGCCATGACTCTTCTCTTGTCAAGCAATTCCACTATTAACTTTTCTCACTTCTTTACTTTCTTCTGTTTGTTTCCACCTCTGCACCTGTTCCATTTTACTCTCCAAGACCGAACAGGATCCAGAGGAAGTCTCCTTCTGACTCGAATGTTGCTACCAAAAGAAGACATCCACGTCCCTCTCTTGCTAACGTAATTGGACATAGGGCCATAGTCACGGTCTAAAGAGATAAGTAGATGAATTCAGATAACAATTTAACCTGTTTAACCATATTTCTTGATAACTTCGGATTTTACGCATACCATCTATCAAAACAATAAAATAATTAATTAGTATAAAAATAATGACTAATAAATATAAATTAAGAGGTAAATATGTATAAATTATGTATTTATCACAGTACTACAAATGATATGTTATGGATGAAATGGTTTAATCTAATATTGCAATCTTATCATAACATGAATTGAATCTTAAATGTTTGAATTATGAGATTTGATCATGATTTCACGAAGTTAATGAGTTAGTGATGAGTATGAGCATGATATGTTTTCCTCTAAACTTTATAAAATTTTGATCCACATGTATGTAATCTTACCCAATTTACCAAAGCATTTAGACTCCGAGATCTTGGTAGCTAGTATCAAATGAAACAAAATGATTAAAAAATTTATAAATTATTTTTTAATGCTTCACGTAGTCTGTCTTGTTGGAAAAATTTGATCGTTTGAGTAGAGAATTAGGAAATATTATCTTCATGAAAAATGTTTGCCTTGTTGTCCTCTATATTTTTTCAAAAGAATTTTTGATTTGGATATTTAGTTCATTAGTTAGGACTAGAAGTGCATAGCGCATACGGTCTGAATTTTTTCTTTTAAATCTTTTAATATTGCTTTGAAATTCTTGATTGAGTCAAAGAATAGTGGGATTCCATATTCTATGTTTTACCTAATTTGACTTAAATTAGAGGAGCTAGAAAAATGAAAAATGTGACAATTAATTCACTAAGAATGATCCTAAAAAAATATATATAGTGAGACAAAACTTTTGTCTTGAATATTACGTTGCTTAGAAATTTGGAGGATAACTTCTCATTGAGAGTAACTATCTTCTTCAAATTTTTAAAATTTGGCAAAAAGTTTTAGTGAACCTGTTTTTTTTTAATAAGCAAAAAGAGAGTATATATTTCATTGACACTTGCATTCACGTCGCTAAATTAACTTACATTCTTGTTTTGTTGATGTTGTTTTTACTATGCATGATTTGTTATAATCATAAGTAGAAATATATACTTGGTTGTGTAAGTCAAAAATAAGAAGAATATATGTAGACCAAGTATGGCAAACTGTGTAGTTTCTAGAAGAACATAATGCATATAAGTTAGACAACTCATCATATACATTCTGAAATAACTTTGAAGCATCTGAATGAAAAACTTGTTTACTTGATTAGTTCGAATGATTTCAGAATTGATGAAAGTGAAATGCATAACACTACTTGTTTTATATGCATAAGTGATTTGTTGAATTTATAGTCTAACTTATATGATGTTAATGAAAATGAAAACATGCTTAGTTTACTATTTGACATGAAAGACTTGAGTGAAGATAGTGTATATATTTGAATTGAATTTTTTATTGTTTTGGATTTATTTCATTACAATGAAAAAATGGATTCAAGAAAAAAATAGAAATATATATAGTCTGACTGTAAACTAGTTTTCACTTAATTTATTTAGTGCTAATGCTTTTGAGATTGTGTGTGCTTGCACTAGACATGAATATGGTAGCTTAGTATGTTTCTTTGTTATGAGATTGAATATATATTTTTTATAGTGGGGGTTTAATATATTGATTCCGTAGTGGGGGTTTTATATGCAGATTAACCAATCTTAATATGGAAATTTGGTAAATTATTGAGAAGGTCATGAGATAATTGTAATGCATCTTACACCTATAAATACACTATCTAAAATATTTACCGCAATCCAATATATAGTATTGCGAATCTGATTGGACATCCTTTCAGATGAATCCTCTAAGGGATGAAGCGATTCAGTCCTCTACTAGATAGAGGAATAAGAGACATATTATTCCAATGTGATAGTACCCGGCTATTGCCAAGAATTGAGAAGTGTAACTACAATTATAAGAGTTGATGTTATGAGAATGGATTATATTGCGTCTGAAAAGAGTTTTCATTAATCCTTTGATGAAAGGATTAATAAGAAGGTGTGGATACATCTTATGGGATGAAATTAATCCCCATTGAGATTGAGTCATCTTTCATGGATACCCAATCTAGAAATAGGTTCAAAGGGACTATATGAAGTCATCGATGATATGCATCATTGAGATTGAGTTATTTTTAATGCGGATACCCAATCTATAACTCAAGATCTCAAAAGTAGGTCCAAAAGGTAACTCTTCCTATGGAGTGAGATCCCAAAATATAGGTTCAAATGGGGCACCAAGTCATAGACAATATGGAGATACGGGAATCATGCTTTTGAAGAATTCATCCCACGACATGATATCCTGAAGCGAGTGAAGGTTGAGTGCAGTTTTTAATTTTAAACTCTTAGTGATGTTTATACCTCTATTTAGAGTAGGGTACTTAGCTACAGGAGTACTCTTGATAAACTCACCTATATGAATGTGAAAGGGTGGCCGCTTTCTATGTATGGGAAGTTCTCTAGATCATTCATTAAACTGGGATACAAGTGCAGGGCCGTAATATGCGGGATTTATACTTTACACTAGTATAGTCGTGTGTGTTAAGCAATTTTTTTTATCTCATAGAGTTCAAGACTTATGTTCACTATATGGTCAGATTTTAAAAGAGCCTATTGACGCTACGTAAAGGTTCAAGTCGCGAGACACCTTTGCTTATGCACAACTCTATACGTTCTTGCTCAATTTTTTGAAAAATATAAGTGGGAGATTGTTGGGGATATATGCTTTAAAAACATTAATTAATTTCCAAATATTTTATCTCTCATTTAAATGGTTTTAATGTGACCATTATTCTTTCTCTTAAAGAATAAATTTATTTTGTTTTAATGCCAAAAAACCGTTTTTTGTTGAATGGGTTAATGATGCTAATTAACATCTTAATAATGTATTTCATTTAATCCCATATTATTTCTTTGGCAATTAGAAATCAGACTTTTGAAAAGTATTATAAGAATTGTTGAGGCCTTACTTCTTATGTGAGAGTTTTCGTTTATGTCTCTTTGTTTTAAAGAAAATAGATTTTTGTGAGAAAGAAAAACAAGTGTGTGATCATCCTTGTTTTTTTCTAAAATAGTTTATGAGAAAGAATGAAGTGTATAAGTTTCACATCCTCTCATCGTGCAAGAGTGATTATTTAATAGATTGAAATCGGCTGTTTTATCCTGGGGACGACGCGACAACGATGAATTGCTTGCATAATCTTGGGCAAAGTCGTAAAACGTCTTAAAGAAAGAGACCTAGTCCGCGACTCATCCATAAACTTTTTTTTTTGGTTGTATTTGTTTTGCAGGCATTATTCAACAATTGTTCCAACACATACATTTTGGAGGAAAAGAAATTACAAGGAATTAGAGAAATAATTAGACGTAGTAAGTAGGATAACTAAACGTCAAAGGATTTCAGCCATTTTCCATGTATCATCACTCCTACTGGGTCGTTACCATAGTGACTAGCTTGTAGTATCCACCAAATATAGTCCCAACAATCATATAAGGCCCTTCCCAGTCATAAGAGAGATTTGATACGGACGAATGGTTGAGTTTGGATGCCTTCACTACGAGATCTCCAATATGAAAAATACCAGGCTTTGCTACCTCAGTGTGGCACATCTTCTTCTTGCAAGACTCTTCTTTCATCTATGGAGTGTCGTCTTCAGTGTTGTTCATAAGAGTAGGCATCAATTGAATTATAGACGTCTCATACGTACCTCTTTTATGTCCGGGAATAATTCCATCCCATTTGATAAAACGCTCGAAAGGAATAGCTTCTCACTCGCACCTTCGAGTTATGGCTGAGTTGGCTTTACCAGTAATATCAAGTCCCCAAGTGTGAGGGGAGTGAGGTGTGTTCATAGGTAAAGAAGTATTCTGAGTGTGACCTACTTGATCATGGTATTTCTCAACATATGTTTTCACTTCTTCTGCAGGCTCCTGTTGCACTGTCATCAAATCTTGAAATTTTCCTGAGTGTAAGAGAGGGTTGGCCACCACAGTTCCCTTGTGAAGTAGAGAGTTGTCTAAAGGAGCAAGTGTGTTACTGAAGATATTTGATGAGCTTCCATCTTGTTGATGTGTGGCCATGGGAATCCCAGGATCATGTCGTAACCTAGACCTTACTTGATTATGCGAAATTTGGTGTTGTTGTAAGCAGACCCTATATGTACTTCAAGAGTAATGTAACCGTAAGCATTTATGGACTTTCCTTCCGGTATGTGGATCACTGTTGGCGTATGAACAACTTCATCGCGTGAGATTCCAACTGCTCATATCATCTTGATTGGGATGATGTCGACAGTAGTGTCTGCATCGATCAAAGTTCTTCCAAATTCAGTTTTCTTGAGACGACCGACAACGAGAATTCCCAATCATATTTTTCTTCATCTATACCTACTTGTGTGCGTTCAACATGTGCTTTGTCTTTATTAAGCGGAGGTAGTCTTCTGTTAGATACAGTATGGTTAAGAGCAGTGAATATGTCTTTGCGCTGCGCCTTTAAGAAGTAAAAAAGCTCGCATACGCGCTCTATTAGAGACTGAACTACTTGATTGATTGGTTCTTCAGACATAGTGAAATTCCCGATAGGGATAGGGTTTTGGTGTACACCTTCAGTCCCCAGGTCTAACTCTCCTGATTCGATCTTCTCTTTGAAGATCTACCTCAGGCTGTTGCAATCACTTATGGGGTGATTAACAAATCTATGAAAACGATAATATTTTAGATATGCCATTTCTTGTTCTGTTGGTGGACGTGGAACATGAGGTAAGTAGATATCGCCATTTTGTATCTAGACTTCAAGAAGTTCAATAACGTCTTCAAATGGAAATGGAAAATTTGTGGCAGCCAGAGCTTCTCTTAGTTGCTGCTGAGGTTGGCGTTGAGCCGGTGGCGGTGCTATAGTTGTTTGGTTGGTTCTACGAGGTAGTCGAACCTGTGGTGCTGGAGTTAGAGTTTGTACCGCATACTTGAGCGGTTGCTTTAATGTTGTAGCTTTCCTTTTGCCTTCTTCACTTACAATACTCACATATGGTTGAGTGTTTCATGGTTTAAGAGCTAAACGTGTACTGCTACGAGTCTCACTTGATTCTTCTCTCCTGAAAGGCCTTGCCCTTTTTAGCAGAGAAGGTGCAGTCGTGGTTGATCGCTTGGAAGCTTTATGAAAATCATAGAATGTTTTAAAATGCAGATTCTCCAGAAGAGCACGATAGACTGGTACCATGCCATTGGTGCAGAGTTCCACCAACTACAATTCAGTCATATTCAGGTCATGGCAGTCTAACGCTTGAACTCTGAATCGCTTCACGTAATCATTGGGATGTTCATTGCTTCGCTGAAATATCTTTCCCAAGTCTGACAATGTAACTTATTCAGATACAAAGAAGTATTTCTTGTAGAAGGAATTGACCATCTCACACCAGTCATCAATATTGTTGGGAGCAATGTTGTTGTACCAAGTGTATGCTCTTCCAGTGAGAGATTTGAAAAACTCTCTGAGTCGGAGTACATGATTGTACTCATGTCCCCCTAGTGACTCCAAGAATCGTGAATAAAGGGGATGAATATCCATATGAAGAGGGATTCATTGTATTTCAGAGGTGTAAGGGGGTTAATGTTGATGAATAACAGACAAAAGAATTTGTCTTCTACTTCAGAGAAGTCGTTCCAAATCTTCACGAGTGATGAAGTTGGGTTGTTGACGGTCAACGAGAATGCGAACTTCATCGTCGTCTTGAGCATGAACCCTTGAAGTATTGGCATAAACAGTTGTTTCAGAAGTATTTCTAGTCTTTTATGTTGGTGATAATTTCTCTTAAGGGTCTTAAGGAAGGTGATGACCTCTTTCTGAGTCGCAGTCATCTCTGTTTGAGTCCTGGCAAGGATTTCTTGTGTCTGCATTAAATCGAAAATGGTAGGAGGAGTTTTCTCATCCTTTGTTTTTTCAGTGTGTTGCTCAGATAGAGGAGGAGTAACATTGTCAGCGTTGGTAACCAGATGATTATCACCCGGAGTACCATCATTACTAGTACTGACAGAATTCACGTTGGGAGTGGTTACTGAACTCGACCTCAGATCAACCATCTTGAAATTGAGAAAAACTGATAAAACCGAAGAATTGACTTTGCAACCAAGAGATTAACCTCCCACTGTGGTCGACAAAATGTTTGTGAGTAAAAATATTAGAGGGTAAAAATAGGAAAAAATGATGGAGTATGTTAATGCTTGTAAGATCAAATAACATAAACACCAAACATTTGTACTGTAGAAGTACTTTTAAGATTCGAGAGAGTCTTTACCAAATTGGCCTAAATCAAGAAATAACCATTCCAATTTCACTTCGGTCACAAAGGAAAGAGAAATGTTGATCTGTAGGGAGAGAAGCAGATAAAATATTGAGATCAATGAGATTGAATGTCAATGATGATGAAATGTGCTTAACTCCTGTAAAGATGAAAATGAGTTTTCTGAGAATTTCTAAGATGATAGCTTTGTGATCACTCAAGTGCTATTATGAGATAATACTCTTGTGTCCTTTTTTGATAAGTTGAAGAACCTATTTACAGAAGTGGAAGTTAACACATTGATCTCGTAAGTGGTAACTCAAGTGCTATCATGAGATAACACTCCTTCAACTGCCGACAGAACTTTTATACTTTCTCGTCGTGGGTGTATTGTTACACCACACATGCTGTAGGCCGCCAGACAAAAACCCTAGTGAATATCCCCCCATGTGACTGTTGATGTTTCGAACATGGTTTGAGTCTATTTGATAGACGTGTATTATTTTGATTGTTGACCTAGCTGGACTGTTAGTCATAACATATTAATGAGTCTAACATGTTTCTGAGTCTATCTTGTTGCTGAGTCTAGCATGTTGATGAGACTAGCATATTACTGAGTCTAGCAATGAGTCCTAATACATCATTGTGTTTGAGAGTATGATTGATATTGATGTTGATATTGGTAGTTGAAGCATATCGTTGTGCCAGTTGAGGCAACAATATATTTGTACTACCTTTGAAGTTGTGTGAGTGGAAATGCTATGTGATCACTATCCACGTGAAAGTGTTGGGCTTGTGCGAGAGATATATTCGTGTGAGCGCTAAGCTTGTCTGAGCGCTAAGCTTATGTTAGCGCTAGGCTTATGTGAGCGTTAGGCTCATGTGAATACTAGCGTTAGAAATTGTGAAATAATTATTTATTTCGTCTTACTGCGATTGACAAAGTAGAGAAATTCAGAATATTGTTGGTAGCAGGACCAAGAAGTGATAGAGGGACCGACCAAGGTGGAAGAGATGGACCGACCAAGGTGGGAGAGCGGGACCAAGGTGGGAGAGATGGACCGACCGTGTAGCACGTGTTTAGTGAAAGAACGAACTTGGTAGTCGCGACACAATGCTTCCTCTATCATATAGTCGCTTGCGATATGTTGAAATATATTTAGTAATAATATTAGTGCGATGACTAATTAAAGAGAAGAGAGAAATTTTAGGAATATTAAAATAATGGTATTTTTTAATGTATATTAGATGGTTGCAGGACCTTGCTGTATGCAGCTATTTAGAATTTTTCAAATTTCAAAGTTCTCAACTTTTAAAGTTTTTCAGTTTGGTAGAAGGAGCAAAGGAGTTTTAATACGACTAGGAAACCCTAAAATAAAATAAAATAAAATAACAAAACCTAAAAGGAGGAGAATAGGGACCAACCAAGAGTGGCCGGCCGGTCGGCCGGTTAGCGCCGTTCCCACAACTCTCTAATTTTTTTTTTTGTTTTTAAGTCCCTCCTCTTGTTTGCTCTTTGAATCTATATGCTCTTCGCAACTACATGTTCTTCGAAGACTATTATTGTTACTGACACCCATAGGTTTTATCCTTTTATGCCCAAAATTTCAGACGTGACGTCCTTCAGTAAAAATAATGTAAATTCTTCATACAATGTCTTTTTTTGATGATTGATGCGTCAGAAAACCGACTTTGTTTTACCGCAAGCGCACAGCGTCGAAAGATGTAGACAATAGCAAATACGGTTCGTTCCCACGAGGAGTTTGGATTAAAATATTTTTTAGGTTTTTTTATAAAGAATTTAATTAACTAATGAATTAAGATTATTTAATAAAGTTTGAAAACAATAAGAGGAAAATGTTAAGGTTCCGGGAATCCGTTGTAGATTAGGGTTTAATTGCGTTCGTCACATAGGGTCTCGATTTCAAAAAGAATTGTTTGTTCTCAAACTAAAGTAGAATTTCGAAGTACTAAGTATACGGCGCATAAAAAGTCAAAGAATATTCATAAACGATTAAATACAAGGTTTCAACGAGTCCTTCTACTAATCAAACAATGAACTATACGTGGCATAGAACATGAAAAATCGTCGAGACGGTAAAACGTTGAGAGAGAGACAAATTAATGATATTTAGTTCATATAATTGAAAACCCTAGTTTTGAAACACAAATAAAACCATCTCTACAAGTACATCCTTTCGCCCTAATAAAGGATTTAGCCCAACACGGTTTTCTCAAAAGCCATAAAAATTAATTAAGAAAAGAAAACAAATTAACCCGGTGTCTTCTGTCCGTGAAGCTCTGTACGTCCAAGTCTTTTCGTCTATCTATCTATCCAAGTATATCAAGCCCTCCTTCTGTCCATGAGAGGGTCTCTATTTATAGAAACCACTAACCGCTTCTCTTAGTTAGAAACAAATTAAGAATCTTGTTACCAATCCGTGTACAACACGGATGAATTCTTTCTTAACTTCGGCTGAAACATCCTCTTTGCTAACTTCTCGGCCAAGATCAATTTACCTATCTTCACGGCCAAGAACCCAGACATCACCGAAAAACCATTAAACTCGAGCTCAACTCAAAATGTTCCTTTACTGCCGTCAGTCTCCATCAATTTCACAAGCAACAAATCCTTCCCAGCTGCCAGTTTGAACTCTAC
>JAJJMC010011514.1:2304698-2409179 GCA_023531435.1 Papaver californicum
CATCAGAAGTTCATGGAACCTTTCTAAATAATCCTGGAGAGATTCTCCATCTTGCTGCGAGAAACTATTAAGACTTTGACGTAAGGCTGTGATTCTATGCCTAGGAAAAAATTTATGCACAAATAACTTAGTCATCGCATCCCAAGTATGGATGGATGAAGATGGTAAGGCATCAAACCACGATTTCGCCTTATCTTTTAAAGAGAAGGGAAACAATCTCAATTTCAAATACTCATCGGTCAAGTCTTTAATCTTCAAAGTACCACATAGTTCCTCAAAGTCTCTAATGTGGGAGTAAGGGTGTTCATTTTCTCTGCCATAGAAGTTTGGCAAAGCCTGGATGGTATTAGTCTTAATTTCATAGTGGGCTTTTGTGGTTGGAAAGACAATGCATGACGGTTGAGAGACTCTAGTCGGGTACATGTAGTCTCTCAAAGTTTTAACTGGAGGGTCCACACCCTCATTATCGGTTCTATCCATGAATAATGGATTATTTCTAACGAGACGATTATCATGATCTCTATCCCAACCTACCTGTGTGTTGGGCATATACTAAAACCAAAAAAATAAAAATAAATCCTAATTGGAAGGGAATTTTTAAACAATCACAAGCAAGGCTGACTCAACCAAATCACCTATTGAATCTAGCAAACAAAAAGCATGATGGCTCCACTTAGATTGTTTCTAGACCAGCTTCTATTCTTTCGAAATAAAACTAGTTACAGTTCTAGCAAACCTCTTAGAACGATCTGAATTAGATTTAGTCGAAGAGAAACAGGATAAGCTCTAAGGAGCTTTGATAACCCTGTCTCTTTGGCAACTTTTCCCTGGGTTACAAGGCGGCTCTAATCAACTTAAAATAATCTTCCTGAACTTCGAGTTAGGCTAACAAAGTAACCAATACAGTCCTTTTGAACGAGTTTCCTTTAAGCTCGTTACCCTATCAGTCTCTTTCTAGTCAAAATTTTAAGGTTTAGGTTCGCGTTTGGTAACGTGTTCTAAAGCGGGCAAGAAGGAACGGTGATGAAATCCGAGTCCTTATCTTATATGGCCAGTTCTTGCCCTTTACTAGAAAAGTAAATCCGTATTCAGGTCCTCAACATATATGCACACAAAGGAATACAGTAAACCCACTTGCAAGGGATTCGTGGGTTGATCAAATCTTACATCCCGTAACAGACGGGGGATGAACCGTTGAAGTCGACTCAGGCCACTGACTCCTGTATCAGTGTACGAACCCAAGGGGCCAAGACAATATCGTAATTGTCGTCCTTCCCTGTGCAGTTTATATTTAATACTACCTTCCGTAGGGTTTAAAAATAATAATAATGTCCGTAATGTCCAAAACTAAAAGAAAATCACAAAAATAATCAAAAATTTCCTACTACAGTTTTCTAAATTAAATTAACTAATAAAAATCCTAAAAAGTAAAAATTAACTATTTTTCTTCTTCTACGTTCATTCAGCTTTAACTTTACTCCAAGTCTTTTAATTACCAAAATCTTTGGCTCTATTTCTTTTCGTTTTCGTTCCCAAAACCTGCAGCAGAAGATAAATACCAAAAAGCGTAAAATCGAACAAAATAATAAAAATTAAAAAAAAAAAATCTAATTGAAAAACAACTCCCCGGCAGCGGCGCCAAAACTTGATGCGTCGGAAAACCGACTTTGTTTTACCGCAAGCGCACAGTGTCGAAAGATGTAGACAATAACAAATATGGTTCGTTCCCACGAGGAGTTTGGATTAAAATATTTTTTAGGTTTTTTTATAAAGAATTTAATTAACTAATGAATTAAGATTATTTAATAAAGTTTGAAAACAATAAGAGAAAAATGTTAAGGTTCCGGGAATCCGTTGTAGATTAGGGTTTAATTGCTTTCGTCACATAGGGTCTCGATTTCAAAAAGAATTGTTTGTTCTCAACCTAAAGTAGAATTTCGAAGTACTAAGTATACGGGGCATAAAAAGTCAAAGAATATTCATAAAATGATTAAATACAAGGTTTAAACGAGTCCTTCTACTAATCAGACAATGAACTATACGTGGCATAGAACATGAAAAATCGTCGAGACGGTAAAACGTTGAGAGAGAGACAAATTAATGATATTTAGTTCATATAATTGAAAACCCTAGTTTTGAAACACAAATAAAACCATCTCTACAAGTTCATCCTTTCGCCCTAACAAAGGATTTAGCCCAACATGGCTTTCTCAAAAGCCATAAAAATTAATTAAGAAAAGAAAACAAACTAACCCGGTGTCTTCTGTCCGTGAAGCTCTGTACGTCCAAGTCTTTTCGTCTATCTCTGTATCCAAGTATATCAAGCCCTCCTTCTGTCCGTGAGAGGGTATCTATTTATAGAAACCACTAGCCGCTTCTCTTAGTTAGAAACAAATTAGGAATCTTGTTACCAATCCGTGTACAACACGGATGAATTCTTTCTTAACTTCGGCTGAAACAACCTCTTTGCTAACTTCTCGGCCAAGATCGAACAACCATTAAACTCGAGCTCAACTCAAAATGTTCCTTTACTGCTGTCAGTCTCCATCAATTTCACAAGCAACAAATTCTTCACAGCTGCCAGTTCGAACTCTACCTCCTACGTCCATTATCATTACTTAAGAGCTACTCTTCTCTCAGCAGCAACATCACATGTCTTCTTCTTGACTAAAACCCATATCACATCCTTGAACCTCTCTTCATAGACCTGTTGCTTCTATTAACTGCAGTACCCATGGCTTATCATTAATCACTGCACGTCTTCCATTACGTTGCCGTGAACCAATCCCAAAGCTTCACTTCTACTTCTCTGCCATATCTTAAACTTCCGGTCTCTCCCTCACGATCAACTCACTGCGTCATCTCTCACCGCCAACTAAACACTTGATCGTGTTTCTCATCATCTCCGATTCCATCACAGCACAACAAACACCATCGTCTCTGGCAGCAACATCATCTTTTCTCTTTAACTTCGATCTTCTATACCTCCTAGCTCTTCTCTTGATGTTACAGCCACCATTAATGGCAAGTGAAACTCATCAAAGTGTCTTCCAAACACCAACGAGCTCCAACGGACACCATCTCCGATCATCTCTCTTCTAACCTTCACTGTCCGCATAAAGAAGATGAGGTTGGCGCCTTTAGTTAAATTTGAACTATTGGCAGCCCCAAGTAAATAGTGCAGGTGCTTAGTGTTATTTGCATATAGGCAGCCCTGAGGAAATGAGAAGGTGCTTTATCAATATTTGAATTCAAGTTGTCCCTTAACGTGTGCCAGGTTGTCAATAACAGTCTTTCTCTTGAAATGACCTTTTTGCCCTTAGTATTCGTTTCGCTCATAACTTTCTCATACGAAGTCGGAATGACTTCGTTATTTCGCCGTTGGATTCGTAATCAAATTCTCTACAAGATGGAATGAGTCCCTATGGGTATTTGGAAATTCTTCTCTTGTAAGGCTCAAGTTTACTTGTTTCCGAGATGTAACCTAATAATACAAATAAAATACGAAAGTAATAATAACACACGGTAATTCACACAAAATCTAGCAAATAAGTATAAGGAAATGATACTTAAAATGTATAAATTATGCACTTATCAATGATCAGGCCCCAATTCGCAATCAGAAAATCACTGGTTATATCCTTCCGCGAAAGGAATTAGGTTTTGAGCTCGTTTTGGTCATTTAACGGAGCAAACAAAAACTTTTCATATGAAATTCTGACAATTTTCAGCTTGTAGTTCATCTGGTAAAGAGTTGTAATCAGCACCAGTGATATTTTGAGGACAACGTTGCTCTATACTAGTGATTAATTCATTTATGATCTGTCCCATCACTATGAATGAGTAAGCACTGAGTCGTATAGTACTAACATTGTATGTAGAATATTGAAATCTCAACCGGGTGAGGCTCTAATATCATATGTGTACTTTCAGAGAGAGCACAGGATCAGTGTGAGATGCCTGTAGTGAGAGTTTGATATTTTAATTCTCTTACGGAATATAAATATAAATTTTATGCTTTTGATATCGGGTGAGTAGCGTATAAAAAATTCCATTATTTTGCGCTTTTATAGCTGAGCAGAGGCGACTTTATTAATTTAGCCTTCATTAAAATCCACCATCTACACCTACAAAAAACCTCTAATACCTAAGTTAGCTAGAGTTTTTCACATGAGATTGCGTAGAAAAGATTGTGTACCTTTTAGGGTTTAAGTTCCTTGTATTTATATGCTTCTGTCTTGGGGATCAACCCTAATTTCGAGATAATTCATGACTCATGATGATTTATCCTGCAAGTCATCTGGAATATTCCAGAACCTTCATTTGTATGCCTTGGCTAGAAAGTATTCCAGAAACTTCCATAACCTTTTTTTAGGATCGTGGTATAAGGGAAAGGGTGCAAATGGCCAAGCCCTAGTAGAGGTACAAACGACCAAGCCCAAACATAGGGATGTAAACATTTAAAAGAATACCTCATTTGGGTGGAAAAATCCATCCCCAATGAGCTTGGCTTGCGGCTTATCAAGCGGCTCGGCTTGACTTGCCATCCAGACAGGCTTGACTTCTGGCAGTGGTCGTAGGTCATGTCCGGATGCATTGGCCGCTGGTCGTGGTTTCTGGCCATGGACGGATGCAGGGGCCGGAAGTGTTGGCCGACGGTTCATACCGTTGTCTGTCGCTGGACGATATTTTGCCATAGTTTGGTTATTCAGTTTGACACCAGCTGACGTGGCAGGGATGTTGACGTGGCATATTATAATTCTACATTTAGCCAATATTTAGTTCTAGAATATTAGGGTACACACATCGCCCTTCTTAATCAGTTATTGGTTTAAGAAGTTTGATTTTCCTTGAATTCTGCATGAGGTGCTAAGAAAATCGCCCCCAAACATGTTGGTTGGAGTATTCCGAAGCTTTCCCTCAAATTACTATTTGTTTGCGCTGAGGTGTTATGTATCTCGCCCCCAAGTGACTATTGTCGCAGTCTCGCCCCCATCAAATAAAGAGTATCATGCTGCTCAATGCTCGCACAAGGGTGCACTTCCTTACTGCATTTCGCTCGCGCATGGGGTGAGGATTAGAGGTTTCAGCTATCTCAAATTCGCGTAGGGGGATAATCCTACTATTCAAGATGTGCGCAGAGTTGAGAATTGTGCGTCTTCGCATGCCTTGGTGTTGCATGTCATAGGTGCACAAATTAATTCTCTTATCTTCTACGTTACTAATGAATAATATAGCAGTAAATAGATTTCGTTCCCACAAGGAGCAAGGTGTTCTAGTTATCAAATGTCACAAGGGGGGGGGGGTGTTTTAGGTTGAAGTTAACTAACAAAGCAATTAAAAATGATTAAGATGCAAGCAATTGAGATAAATATTATCAAGGAATCCTTCTTTGTTACTAAACAATCATTGAGTTAATATACTCATCTATTATTTATTCATCACAGATTATCACCAACCGTAGAATAACATGTATGTTTAGTTATCCCCAAAACTTCTACTATCACCGGATAACATGTATGCTTAGTCACCAGTTTCTATCCAACTGAGCAGCCTTGAGGTACGCTTACAAGGTGTAACTCAATCGAATGTTTTAAGGTTTTTGCATTTAGGTTTGATCCTTGTAGTTAGACTCAGTACGCTTGATCCACTTTCTAGTGCTGTTCTTACACGCGATTGCTCTACAGAATCCCTTTGTAGGTCTCACTTTCTCTACTTAGGTAAGATGTTATGATACAATTACGGATATCGAACTCTTACTAGCTTTACATTACTTAACAAATCAATTTAGTTGGCCACCTAAACAATCTATCAATCAAGCATAAGCATTCGTATTAGTAAAAACAAATGATAATCATGTGACGAATTTCAAAATAGATTCATATATGCATGTTTAGAACTTAGAAATCATCCTCAATAAATTAGGTGCTTATATACTCATGGATGTAGAAGCATCCATGATATACATATTAGAAAATAGTTAAGAAATCGTTTGGATAATGGAACCGCTTTGAAACCCTAGCTTTCTCTTCTTTTGGTGTCGTTGATCTCCTTCAAAACTTGCAAAGTAATGTAAAGGTTGTAAAAAGATGTTTTTTAATGTCTTAGGAATCTTCTTTTATAGTACTTCATGATATTTAGGCTTAGAATCCTTCGGGGCCGGGTTTCATTTTTTTAGAAGTTAAAAAACGCGTCAAACGGACCTCTTGAACTTTCTACAGTCGGCATATATATTTCCTCATTAATCATGCTGACAGTTGACTAAACTTTCTGCCACTAAAATATTTTCAGTTGGCATAGATTGGTTGCTGATGAGCAATGCCGACTGAAAGTAAAACTTTCTGCCACTAATTTTGTTACAGTCGACATAGATAAGCTGCTAATGACCAATGCCAACTGTTGAGCCAATTTTCAACCACAAAAAGTATTACAGTCGGCATAGATATGTTGCTAATGAAAAATGCCAACTGAAGGTGTGTTTGTCTTCCCTTTTAAGCGACACAGTCGGCATAGATGTGTTGCTAATGAGCAATGTCGACTGTTGAGTTGTAGGTGACCATTTCTTCGTCTCAACTGTTTTGTCCATAACTTCTTCGTCTGAACTCTGAATGACCTCATTCTTTTGCGTTGGCTTCGTCTTCTCGTTATCTTCCAAATGGTATCAAGAACTCCTGGATTTGAATGCTTAGAAGTTATCTTTGGCCCTTTTTCACTTGTAGAACTCAATTTCCTTAGTCATTTCATGTCGCAATGAATTCCTTTCTTCTGCTTTGGCCTTGGAATGATTGAATACTTGGAGTACTTCACTTATTATATCTTTTCTAGCCACTTTCACTCTTATTGGGATGATTCACCTAATATAATACATAAGATAGAAAACAAACATAATAACAAACAATATGCAAGAATTATAGCTAAAACAAGCATGGATTTGACACTAAAAACATGTGAATTATGCACTTATCAAATTCCCCCACATTTAGCTTTTGTTATTCCTCGAGCATACTACCATATGAACTATCCTAACTAAAATACAACAACTCTATTTCGTCGACAATACGGTTACACTTAGCATGTATAACAGGCCTTTAAACCCCTAGGTGTCCCTAGTGGACGAGTCATAGTCTCGTGAGGGTTTACAAGAGGTATACCCACAAAACCTAAGTTCTAACTTTTAAAAATTCCACAACACATGCATCCAAAGAGCTACGAAGACATAAAGTTTCTGCACAGTAACAATAAAATCTTAGAAATTTCAAAGAACATTATTCTCATGCTTAACTCTTGAGTTAGGAGAAAATCACCAGATGAAAGAATCTAGGTTCGAGAGCAACCGAATAAGAGTTTTGCTTCACTAATAGGATTTTATGATTTTGACACTCAAATGACACACTTTTTGGTTCTCACATGTGTACAGGCAAGAGTGAAGATAGAAATCCTACACACGTCGAATGGTGGAAGGAAAGGTAACCTTCAGAATAATATGAAGATGTTATCCCATAGAATGTAGGACGACAAAGAACCTTTTTTTTTTTCTGATGATCTCTAAGATAGGAAATCAATCACTATGCAAGGATTGGAACGCTTACTTACCTTCTCACCCAATTCACAATCAACACCACTCTCACATCATCCAATAGAAACGTCTTCAGTCTTCTGTCTTCAACTGTTGATGATGAACTCTTGAACTTCGTAGAACCTTGACAATTGTAACTCTTTTCCTCAATTCCTTATTGCTTGAAACTTCTTTATAGATTTCTTCTTCCCCACGACCTAGTTTAATGAATATTAAAAAAATACTAAAGCAATGATAAACATTATTCTTTTCTTTTTCGATTTTTTTTTCTTTTTTTTATAATAACTCAAAATACAAATTGAAAAATAAAATGAAACTACTCTGCCCGTGGGATAAGGACTTTACCACTTGATTCTTCAAAACTTGTATTATCTCAATATCATGAACTTCACTAACTCACGTCTTTTGATTTCTTTCGCTCTTGTACATAAGTCTTCAACATGTATATATAATTCTGATCATTATATTTTTGCTTCACTTGAATCTGAAATTTGTTTTCTCTTGTACCGTTGCTTGTAAACCTTGAACATCTTCAACTTTCCTTCAAATTTGTAATGCTCCGCTTGTTGATGATGATATGTTTTTATGGACCTGTTGTTGTCGAGAGAGAGAATGGTGCCGACTGCAAACAAGACTACAAGATAGAGTTACCAATTCTGATGACACCCTCATGATTGATAGAAATAGCACTCAAGAGATCAAAAAGTAGTGCTGAAATTGGTGCGAAGTTGGATAACTCATCATTCTACCTGGAATTTGCGCAGATGATACACTCTAAACAGAAAATTGAAGGTTTGGTGCCTCACTCAAGGGTATTGAATGATCAACTTCTCAAATAATGCATTCTCTACAGGCAGTATAAGTCCATTTTATCGGTATTACCTCTCAACAACTAAGAACTCCGAATATAGTTCTCTAATACTTCTAAGTTCAGTTATTTCTATGAGAAATCCGTATGCAATCTTAGCTAGAAGTATACAAAGTGACTCTAAAATCTCTAAAAGTTGGAGGTTTTCATGCAAATATATACAAAAACTTTAAAAATTCTACCTACAAAAGCAAATATTAAAAATATATATGCTTAACCACTCCCCCACACTTAAACTTTACATTATCCTCAATGTAAATTGACTCTTCCAATGTAAAATCAATGGAAAATCCTAACATGATTTGCCTCCCATGCAGTGCTTGGTTTAAAGTCGTCAACCCGACTCTCTACTTGCCCGTATTACTCCTACAGAGGGAGCAAATCTTCAAGTCTAATCATGTCTACATTCTCCGTAGGGAATTTTTCGTAATAAGGCTTCAATCTATGGTCGTTGACTTTAGAAATTATTCTTGTTTCCGTACTAGTAATCTCAACTGCACCATGAGGAAAAACATTAGTAACAAAAAATGGTCCAACCCATCTGGACCTTAGCTTACCAGGAAATAAACGAAGACGGGTATTAAATAAAATGACTTTTTGTCCCACAACAAAATTCTTTCTAGAAATCATCTTGTCGTGAAAAAGCTTAGTCTTCTCTTTGTATATATGTGAACTCTCGTAAGCATCGTTACGTATCTCCTCTAGCTCGCTAAGTTGTAACTTCTTATGTTTCCCCGCATTGTCATAATCCATGTTGCACATCTTTATCGCCCAATTATGCTCAAGTTCAAATGGAAGATGACAAGCTTTTTTATAAACCAACCGATATGGAGACATACCAATCGGTGTTTTATACGCCGTTCTATACGCCCATAATGCATCATTAAGCCTAAAGCTCCAATCTTTCCGTGTTGTGTTAACGATTTTCTCCAAGATGGACTTAATCTCACGATTTGAAATTTCATCTTGCCCACTAGTTTGTGGGTGATACGGCGTACCGACCTTGTGAGTTATGTTGTACTTCTTGAGGAGAGCATAGAAGGATTTTTGAAAGTGCGAGCCTCCATCACTGATAACCACACGTGGTGTGCCATGTCTAGTGAAAATATTTTCGTTCACAAAATCACAAACAACTTGAAGGGGTGGCTTTAGCTTCCACCCATTTCGAAACATAATCCGCAGCAAGAAGTATAAAATTTTCCATTTGAATTGACAAAAGGACCCATAAAATCAATTCCCCACACATCAAATATTTCTACAACAAGAATTGGTGTGAGTGGCATTTAATTTCGAGCACCTAGATTGCCCGTTCGTTGACATCCATCACAAGATTTACAAAAAAATATATGCGTCCTCAAATAAAATGGGCCAATAAAAGCCACTCTCAAGGACTTTGAGAGCGGTACATTTAGTAACAAAGTGACCACCACATACATAAGAATCACAAAAAGATAGGATGGATTGAAATTCAGAGTTAGGTACGCACATGTGGATAATTTGATCAAAATCGTATTTCCACAAGTAGGGCTCATCCCACACATACTGCTTGGCTATCTTCTTAAGCTTAAGCTTTTGAAAATTAGACATTGTACTAGGTATTTGCCTTGTAACCAACTAGTTTACTATATCAGCCTACCAAGGTGTTGAAACATCAATTGAGAAAAGTTATTCATCTGGGAATCGATCATGTAAGGGAAGTTCTTCTTCAGAAATAATAAGTCTACTAAGATGGTTTACAACTGTATTCCCAACACCTTTCTTGTCTCTAATTTTTATATCAAAATCTCGCAACAACAGAATCCACCGTATAAGTCGTGTGTTAGTTTATTTCTTCTTAAGTAGGTACCTAAGTGTTGCGTGGTCAGAATAAACAACAACCTTGGTAACCACCAAATAAGATCTGAATTTTTCTAGTGCAAAAACTATAGCCAACAACTCTTACTCCATGGTAAAATAATTTATTTGCGCATCGTTTAGGGTCCTAGATGCATAGTAAATCACATGGGACAATTTGTTCACCCGTTGACCCAAAACGGCTCCCACTGCATAGTCACTCGCATCACAGATCAAATCGAACAGTAAACTCCAATTGGGTGACTTGATAATTGGTGCAGTTGTTAACAATTCTTTCAATTTTTCAAAAGCATCCTTGCACTCTTGGTCGAAGTTGAAAGTAGCCTCTTTTTTCAACAAATTGCAAATCGGCATTGAGATTTTGGATAAATCCTTGATAAACCGCCTGTAAAAACTTGCATGACCAAGAAACGAGCGAATCTCCCTCACAGAAGTAGGGTATTGTAAGTTTCTTATCAAGTTTATCTTTTCTTCGTCTACTTCGAGCCCTCGAGAGGACACAATAAACCGAGCACTATCCCATGGTTTACCATAAAGTGACATTTCTCCAAATTTAAAACAAGGTTAGTGTTTATGCATCTTTTAAGCAGAGGTTCAAGATTTTGTAAGCAATTATCAAATGAATCGCCATAAACACTAAAATCATCCATAAATACTTCAATGATGTGTTCAACGTAATCATAAAATATACTAACAATACACCTCTAAAAAGTAACATGCGCATTGCAAAGACCAAACGAAATCCGTCTATATACGAACGTACCAAAGGGACAAGTAAAAATAGTATTTTCTTGATCCTCTGGTGGAATAACAATCTGATTATAGCCCGAATAACCGTCCAAAAAGCAATAGTGTGAATATCTCAACAACCTCTCTAACATCTGATCAATGAAAGGCAAAGGAAAGTGATCCTTCCGGGTCGCAAAATTAAGCTTTCTATAGTCTATGCATACTCTCCATCCTGTTTGAACTCTTATAGGAACAAGTTCATCATCTTGATTTCTAACAACAGTGATATCAGACTTCTTTGGTACCACTTGTACCGAACTAACCCATTTTCTATCAGAAATTGGGCAAATCACCCCCGCAATTAGTAATTTGAGGATTTCTTTCTTTACGATCATTGGGGGATTAAGCCTATGCTGAGCATCACATACCAGATTGACATTTTCTTCCATAAGGATTCTATGCATGCATATTAATGGACTAATGTCTTTGATATCATCAATTGTCCATCCAATGGCCGTTTTATGCTTTTTTAGAACCCTAAGTAGACGTTCTTCTTACGTTGCAGTGAGGTTCTTTGAAATGATCATCGAAAGATCTTCTTTATCACCCAAGTAAGCGTACTTTAAGTGATCGGTAAGAGGCTTCAATTCTAGTTTAGGTGCCTGCATAATAGAAGGTAAAGGAACCTCATCAGTTACGGGTAAGGAAATATAAGAAGTATTACCCGTTTTAGCTTCTTGTAATGCCGTTAAGGCACCACACATCTCCACTAGTTCTTTGGCTAAATCAACATCCAAGTTCGGATGGCCATGAAAGTCCAATTCAATGTTATTATACAACACAGCTCCAAGTTCATCTTCATTGTTCAAATCAAACATTTGTTGTGCTAACGAACCAATAACATCAATAGAAAAATCAGAACGAACTTTACAGGCATATTTTTTAACAACATAGCCGTAGTACTCTCGCCCACCTTAGTGACTTCATTAGGAATCAAATTATCCTTACATTCGGCATAGATATGTAAGGATAAAACGCCAACTGAAGGTGTTTTTCTCTGCCCTTTTTCGCGACGCCGTTGGCAAAGATGTGTTGCTAATGAGCAATGCCGACTGATGAGCTGTAGGTGACCATTTCTTCATCTCGACTATTTTGTCCATAACTTCTTCATCCGAACTCAGAATGACCTCATTCTTTTTGTGTTGGATTTGTCTTCTCGTTATCTTCAAAATGGTTTTAAGAACTCCTGGATTTGAATGAGTAGAAGTTATCTTTGTCCCCTTTTCACTTGTAGAACTCAATTTCCTTAGTCATTTCATGTCGCAATGAACTCCTTTCTTCTTCTTTGGCATTGGAATGATTGAATATTTGGAGTACTTCACTTATAGCTCTTTTGTAGTCACTTTTACTCTTATTGGGATGATTCACCTAATATGAGACATAAGATAGAAAACAAACGTAATAACAAATAATATGCAAGAATTATAGCTAAAACAAGCATGTATTTGACACTAAAAACATGTGAATTATGCACTTATCACTTGGAATGTGAAAACGCTCGTTACATCTGTTGACGTCCCATACTTGCTATGAGGTAAAAATGCTCAAACCGTGCATATACCTTATCTTTCATATTACTCGAACCCTCCGTAATAGTTCAGAAAATTAAACATGAACAACCGAAATATGAATTACCAAAATAATGTTGAACAAAATATCGGAACATGAATAACAAAACAACTACCCACTTCCTGACAACAACTGACTCGTTAAAACCTCTGTGTGGAAAACCCATTGGGATAAAACCAACAAAGAGGAAAAAGAGTGCAGCACAATGGGATATTAACAAAACTACTTTTACGAAAATTTAACTAATGGAAAAACCTCTTAAGGTGGAAAGAGTTCAAAGGTTTCCATGATTTTGGGTCTTCAGTCCTATCAAGATTTCTTAGGTAGTAAGAACCGCCAAATGCAGGTCTATCTACTACATATGGACCCTCTTAATTTGCTCTGACCTTCTCGTAATTGGGTTTCATTGTCGTCGCTCGAGTTTTCTTCATCATCTACTCTCATGATTTAAATGCTCGTTCCTTGACCTTTCAGTCGTAGCTTTGCTTGACTGTTTGCTGGTATCGCACCAACTGCTGTAGTACTGCTTCTATCTAGTCTTCCAACAACTTTTTATCCAAAGCCAGAATTCTCTCATTGTTTCCTAACCAGACTTCTCGAGTCTTGGTACTGCTTAGGTGCATCTCAGTGGGTATGAAACAGTTCTTTATGCCAGTGTAAAGGGGGAAAAACCAGTTGATCTTTTTGGATTTGTTCGGAAGACCATAGGACTCCTGGAAATTCCTCCGTCAATTTTCCCTTGGATTTTTCTAGCCTTTTCTTGAGGTTGTCCATGACACATTGCTTTGAGTGTAATAAGGAGCTATGAAATTGTGTCCAATACTCAAATTCTCGCAAAGTCTTTGATCAATCCAGAATCGAACTGCTTCCCGTTTTCTGATACCAACTCGTGCGGGATACCAAATCTGCAGATAATGTTTCCCCAAGGAATCTCCGTACATATTTTTTATCCACATGCACTAATGCTACTTCTTCAACCCATTTGGTAAAATAGTTAGTGGCATCCAGTACAAACCTTACCCCTCCAGGAGCTCGGGGGAGCGGTCCGACGATATCTAGTCCCTACTTAGCAAATGGCAAGGGACACAAGATCGGATGCAATTCGTTGGGGGGTCTTTCCGGAGTTAGAGCATGCTCTTGGCAAGCCACGCGCTTCTTTGCGTACTTCTTTCTATCTTTTTGCATATACGTCCAGAAGTATCCTTGGGTAAGCACTCTATGCGCGATACTGCGCCCGCCAGCGCGGTTGCCACATATTTCTTCATGAGCCTCTGCCAATATCGTCTGCCATTCCTCGGCGTAAATACATCGTAAAAACGACTCCAAAGCCATTGGATTGCTGTATAACTCTCAATTGATTATCGAGTATCTCCATACCTTTTTGGTAACCTTTGAAGCGAGATACATATCGTCTGGGAGTTCACTTTTTTTTAAGTATCGAACATAGGGTTGACGCCATTCTAGGTCACTATTGGAAGGAACACTTGAATCATCCACTGTTTGTCTATAAATGTCCATGATGTCTATGTTGCCAGTATCTTCTGGCACCGGTGTAGTTACCATCTCACCCCTACTAGCTTGTTCGAGAGTTAAAATGGAGTGACTCTCGGAGATGCTAGGTAACTCCTGGAAATCTATTACGATGAAACGAGTAAATTTTGTGTTAACTGGTGAAGAAAGATATGCTAGAGCATCAACATGCTTGTTCTCCATCCTTGATCTTCGCTCGATAGTGAATTGGTCGAAACTGTTTACCAAATTATTAATATGGTCTAGATATGAGATCATTCTCTCATCTTTGGCCCTGTAGGATCCCAGAAACTAATTAACTGCCAACATATAGTCAGTTATAAGCTTTACATTATTTTCCCATAATATTAGGGATGCACATCGGGCGGTCGGTTCGGTTTTGAACTAAAACCATCTACCAAACCGTCTATAGACGGTTTTTGAAATTCAAAACCATATACCAAACCGTCCATAAGCGGGTTGGTTTAAAACCGATCCGTGTCGGACGGTTCAGTTGCGGGTTTTTACGGTTTAAACCGTATCAATACCCAACTCTTACTGTGTACGTCAAATTCATAATTATCATTGGAAAGTAGTGATTCTATATTATAATGTTATGGAACTAATTTGTGGGAGCCAGCAACAAATATCTATTACATGCTTACAACCAATATATGTGTAAAGAAACATGAATTCAATATTACTTTTAAATCTCTTGTCTCCCCATAGTACCCAACAACTGAAACCCTAAAAATTCCAAAATCACATCTTTTCCACCACTAATTAGCTTAAAAATATCAGATTTGATAGAAGACAAATCTCAGGAGAGAACTGAGGGATAGTAATTTATTGGCGCAGTAGTGGTCGAGCAACAACGAGAGAAGAAGATTAAAATTAGGAATGAAATTAGTAATTTAGTTTTAGGTATTGATAATATATGGAAGGCTAGGATGAATATTAATCAATGGTCATAATCAATCGGTTTATACGGGCGGGTTCGGTCAGTTTTTACACCAAAACCGTGAACCGAACCATCATCAACGGTTATGTAACTTTGAAACCGTATACCAAGCCGCAACGGGCGGTTATGGTTAAATAAACTACGGTTATGTCGGGTTCGGTTTGGAGGGTCGGTTCCTGTGTATCTCTACCCAATTGTTTGACGGCTTTCAAACCAACAATTGCTGCTTCATATTTATTTTCGTTATTTGATGCACGGAAACCCATCCTGGTCGCTTATTCGACCTTTGATCCTTCAGGAGTAAGGACAATACATACAACACCATCCCCGCCAAAATTTGAGGATCTATCAGTGAAAACAGTCTATTGTGGTTTGGAAATATCGACCTCTATCACAGACTCGCCGCCATTTAGATTAGTGGTTGAATCAGCGGGTTTCCTCAATTGTTTCTCTTCATCAATAACTATGTCTATATAACAGTGCAGCTAAAACATGTCCTTTCTCAGCAGTTCTGATTTCGTATCTGATTTCATAAGCTCCCCAAAAAATTTGACCATATGGCCAAACGGCTTGAGCCGTCAGCTCTTTTTAAGACTTTCTTAATGGATATTCAGAGTATACTAAGATTTATATTCCATAGAAATAAGGATTGAGGCAGCAAGATGCGTGAAGAAAAGCAAGTGTTACTCTTTCAATTTTGATCTAGCGTGTTTTCTCCCCTGTCAGAAACTTACCAACAAAGTAAACACGCTTTTCCTGTGGATCGTTAACGAATAGCATTGCATATGCATCATTTTTAGTCACCACCAGATAAACTCCGTTTGGTTTCCCAGTTTTCGGACTCACTGGAATTGGGGGAGTAGAAAGATTCTGCTTGATTTTATCGAACGTCTCTTCACACTCATCTATCCACAAAATTTATTATTTTTTTTCAGAACATCAAAAAATGGTTTGCACTGATCCGAGGAACGTGAAATGAATCGGTTTAAAGATGCTAACCGCCCTACCAACTTGGGCCTCCTTCTTAGTCTTTGGGGATGGCATATCCCTAATGGATCTGATTTGTTCCAAATCCGAATCGACTCCTCTATGGATCATCAAGTATCCAAGGAGCTTTCCTGAGAATTACCCAAACTAGCATTTTGCTGGATTGAATTTCATTTGATATCTCCTCAAAATATCGAACGCCTTCTTAAAATCGAGCAAGTGAGACTCCTTTTGTTCAGACTTCACCACCATATCATTGATATACACCTTTATTGTTTTTCCAATCAAATCTTTGAACATGTCGTCTACCAAGTGTTGGTAGGTCGCTCATGCGTTCTTCAACCCGAACGACATTACAGTATAACAATAGACTCCTCTATCAGTAATAAAGGCAGTATGCTCTTATCTTCTTTGCTCAAAGGTATCTGATTATATCAGAAGTATCCGTCCATGAATGACATTCTCTTGTATCCGAAAGTTGCATCCACCATATCGTTTATTCGCAGAAGTGGGTATGGATCACTCGGACATGCTTTATTCAGATCAGTAAAGTCAATGCAAACACGTATTTTATCGTTCTTTTTTGGAAAGGATACGATGTTAGAAAACCAGCGTGGGTATTGGACTGGTCGAATAAAAACTACCTCCAATAGCTTCCCGATTTCTTCTGCTACTCCGTAATTTTTGCTCTGCGCTATGTTTAGAATTTTCTGACGAACAGGGTGGAACTTCTCGTCAATGTTTAGCTTGTGACACGTTATATCTGGATCTATCCCTGATATCTAAGTAAAACTCAACGTGAAAATTTCAACATTGGCTCTTAAGAGTGTAAGCAAACCATCAAGTTCATATGCGGTTAAATCAGCCTTTAGAAACATGGTTTTGTGTTTTTCGCTCGCAATCTGGACCTCCACAAGTTTTTCGACTGTTGGGGGGTTTGTCGCATCCTCCCCCACATATGATTCCGGTAAAACAGGATTATATAATTGGTATTTTTTCTCGATCCCCTGGATGTGGTTCACGCTCACTTAAGATTTCCGATATTCGTCCATTGTATTCTAATGACATTTATGGGATGTCATCTGGCACTGCTCACCTTTACGACACCTTCAGGGTGACGAACTTTAAGTACAAGGGATATGAGGATGTGATTGCTTATATAATGTGCAACCATACTCATAGAGGAACATGCTTCTGAAAATGGAACACTTACAGAGTTTCCGGTATCCACCAGAACACGGTGGACACGGAATATACAAACGGTTATAAAAATAGCGCCATTATAAGGAAAATACACACATTTCATCTCTTTGTCATTGAACTCGGTCGTCTTGCAACCCATCTCCAATATTTCTGTTCCTTGTCCACTAGAAAAATCAATAAGATTTGCCACGTACCAATCTTTTACTTGCCTTCACTTTTTCCTGGTTTAATCTCCAACTGCTTGTCTTGATATCGAGTGGATCCTGGCATGGATGATATTAATCACACATGTTATGGTCAGCTGTATATGTCCTAAGCGTTTACTTTGATCGTTTTTGACGTATTCCTGCAACTTTCCACCATCTATCATCCTCCGGACCTCGAACTTCAGAGATCGAAAACTTTTAATCATGTGACCAATGTCTTTGTGGAAATCACAGTATTTATTCTTGTCACACTTTTCCACGTGTATCCGCTTTCAACGGCCGAAGGGGACTCAACTCTTTACTTATTCTTTTATACGTCTCAGTTAATCGAATGTTCAAGGGTATCAGCTTTGTGGCATGTTATTTCTAATTCCCAGCTTCTCCCCTTTCACAGTGATTTTTCTCTTGAGCTTCGCTTTGATCGTTTTGATGTCCATTAAAATGGTTCTTTGACTTTTCTTTTTTCCCATCATGTGGATGCTGGGATGTTTTTTCTATATCTATAGTCTCTCAGGCCTTTGAATTGTCCTCCACCTGAGCATATTCTTCTGCTCGGTCATACAACTTCTCCAAAGTTTTGGCTGGCCTACGAACTAGAGAGTTGTATATACCTACTCGATCATACGGGTATGCCTTTTTTGTAAGCTTCGATTACCAACTGATCGTTAGCTTCATCGAACTCGTTCAAATCCTGCTTAAAGCATTAAGTGAACTGCCTGATGCTTTCGCCCTTTTGAACTTTCAGAAGGAAAAGTGAATGAGATACCTTTCGATTACAGCGATTGTGCTTGTAATGAGAACATAATTTTTTGATCAACTTCCGGTAAGTCCCGATCGACTGTGACCGAAGCTAATTGAAACATGTTATTACCCCACCCATCAACGATTGCAGAAACATCTTACAGTTCATTACTGTATTCCCAGAGGGTCATTGCAGTTTTATAGTGCCGGACGTGTTGATCTAGATCGTCCACTTTCTCATCGAACTTTGGCAGCTTGGTTACTTGAAAATTTCTTAGTGGACGGAAATCCTTAATATTATATTAAAAGGTGCTCCAGTGGATTTGTTAAGTCTGTTTAGCCTATCAACTCTTGAATGATTTCTTTTTAGTAACTTTTCGATCATTCTACAGAGACGAATAACAGTTATTGCATTAATATCACTGTCATCTGAGTCAACTTGGTGTCCCGTACTTTCATACTTAGGGACCTCCACTCTAGATCTGGGTCTTATTCTCTTAGGTTCTGGAGTCTCGCTCCTGATCCAGTTACTTCTGAACAAAAGTAATAATCATGTGAGGGTTCACTCCCCGTCATATCGATCTCGAACCGATTATACTTCATTCATTTGGTGCTTCAATCCGGTGACGGTCTTAGGCATACTCTGTTGAGTTTCTGCTGGTCGTGCTCGAGTGCTTTCTAGTTGGACATGATTGCGCTTCGTCAAGGAAGATTTCCAGTAATAACTGGATTGGTCACTAATGGGACTTCCTTTGTCTTTTCTTGGTCGATCATATCCCTTCATTGGTTAGCACCTTGCGAGTTAATCAGTATTCCAAGATGTTGAAAAAACGATCGAGCATGCTAGTTCCGTTTGATGTTTTGTAAATCGATCTTGAATGTGGGGATTAAAAGGCCTTGAGAGAAACTTTTTTTCAAGTTCCAATCTCAGACGAGCGTTTTCCTTCTCCACCTCATACAAATGGTCGCGCATAAACTCTGAATCTGATCTAGGAGGTTTTGTTCGTCCATCTCGTCGATCCTGTAGGTTTCTCCTGTCCTGTGAAGGGATGCACAATGTAAGTTTCCTATTCAGCGAAACATGCAGCTTTTCCTTGTCTGGAATGGAATCATCGACTCTTTCAATATCATCAAGTGTTTGTTGTTTTCCATTTCTTCGAGTGTTTCGAACTGGGGTTCTATTATGAATATGATCATATACGACTTCTGTATTCACCGCGGGTGATGATAAAACTTTTTCCTCATTAATTGTTAATGGAGTTTCTTGTTCAATTGATTTTATCTGTCCCTCGGTGATGGGGATTTCCATTAGAAACTACCCTTCTAGCGGTTTGTCTAATTCTCACCATACTTCAGTAAAGGGAAAATACAATCTTTTTTATCACCTCCTCTTAGTCGGCGCCAAGATATTTGTGCAAAAATATATCTTACCCAAACACCCTCTTAAATGTTAATTATGTTGATGATCTCTGCAACACTTTTCTTCACATGAACGAAATTGGGGGTGGGGGTGGGGTACCTACAAAAAACCCTCGGATGCCTAAGTTAACTAGAGTTTTTCACAGGTGATTGTGTAGAAAAAATTGCATATCTTTAAGGGTTTAGGTTCCCTGTATTTATATATTTCTATCCTGTGGATCAACCCTAATTTCGAGATAAGTCATGACTCGTGATGACTTATCCTGCAATTCATCCAGAATGTTCTAGAACCTTTTGTGTGCCTTGGATAGCAAGTATTCCAGAAACTTCCAGAACTTTCTTCTATGGTTGTGGTATAAGGGCAAGGGAAATGGTGCAAATGTCCAAGCCCAAGTATAGTTGCAAACGACCAAGACCAAAAAGAGGGGTGTAGACATCTAAAAGAACACAACAATTGGGTAGAAAAATCCAGCCAAAATGAGCTTGGCTCACGTCTTAGTTAGCGTCTCGTCTAGACTTTCCGGCAGTGGCCGTATTCAGTGGAAGTCGGTCGTGGCCGCATGCAGTGGCCGGACGCGTTGGCCACCCGCTATGGTCATTGTTCGTGGCCGGATGCATATTCTCCGGACGTGTCCTAATGAAGTGGCCGAAAGTATTGGCCGCCGGTCGTGCCCGCTGTCCGCAGCTTCGGCTTGGCCGTCGGTCACTGTTCTGGCTACGGCTGGACGATATTTTTTCCATCCGCGGCCGGACTGCCTTTTTGTCATGCCCGATTATTCATTTGGACACCAGCTGACGTGGCAGGGATACTGACATGGCATATTATAATGCTACACTTAGGCAATATTTAGTGCCAGAATATTAGGGTACACATAACTATCTTCACCATGATCATTGAACCAACTATGTATCCACATTTGAATTAAAGACCATGTATCTGAATTGTATATGTAACCCAACACATTGAACCAGACATCATTTTGAAAAGGGAAGTCAAGAATAATATGCTTAGTGGACTCAATAGGGTGATTACATGTTCTGCACCCATCATCAGAAAGAGGAAGGGTCTTATGTAGTCTATCATGAGAATATATAACATCTTTAAAGCATTTCCACAAGAATAACTTAATTCTTAAAATTACCTTAAGTGACCAAATCATTGTCAGATTGCGGAGTTATAGGTTGCCATCAAAATGATACTTCATGTTATAAAAAGTTATATATGCATATTTGACTATGAAATAAGCCATTCTTAGTTTGAGTTCAGGCTATTTTTCTCCACTTTTAGGGATCCTTATTCTCAGAATCTTCTCAGAAATACCATTTTCAATCAGATTGAGAACTACAACCTGCTTCCATCAATGATTAGTGTCGTCAAGAAGCTCGTATAAGTATAATAGTAAGGATTAATAATTGGTCCCGATGATAGAGGTGGAGAATCCAACGGAAATATCCACTTGTCTTTCCAGATCAAAATTTGTTTCTCGATTTCCAAAGACCAACAGTTAAATCTTTTGACGAACTCAAACTCAAAACTTATGTTTTTCTAGGACCAAGTGAAGTCTTCTTTATTTTTTACATGAAGAGGAAGATCATTATTGAAGCATTTAACCTATTAAGAAAATATCCCATGAACCACTATTTTTCCTATAGAGTCTCCAAGAAGTTTTTGTAAGAAGTGCATAATTAATTATTAAAGCAACTTAGATCTCTGAAGTTTAGACCGCCCATCTCAAATGTCCTTACATATATGTTTTAGGATGAAAACAAATGTACTGCAAAAAAGTACTCTATGTAGGTTTGAGAGATCATAATCGAACAGGACGAGCCTAAACCAAGAAATGGCCGTTCACGCCCTGTTTCGGTCACAAAGGTGGAGATGATTGGTTGATCTTAAGGAAGGTAAGAAAAGAAGGATGAGAAATCACTTTATGATGAGAAAGTGATGGTGTGTAGTTGAAGACTGAATATAGGATTGTAGAGTGAATTATCTCTACGATAGATTTCTTGTTGTGCTCTTAATTCCTTTATTCCTTGTTTTGAATAGATGAAGCTATCTATTTTATAGCCTTGTCGTGAATATACTGATTTCTCGTAAATGATGGAAGTTATGAAGAGATGAAGAAGTGATGATTGTGGAGATTGTACTGGAGTCATGTCCGAAAAATAAGAAGGACTGTATGACAACTACTCCTCATCCTCTCAATTGCTCTTAATCATCCCACTATTTTTTACCTTCTTATCGTGGATGTGTTGCCATATCGCACGTTGCCGTTAACCCCCAGACCAATACCCCATTGATAATCCCCCCATTGTTGTATTTGATATCTCGTAGAAAATAGTGGAGTTATGGACTACTACTATTTTAGTTATGTCAAGTGAGTGACCTGTTAAATTAGTGAGGTAAGTTGCTCAGTTTACTAAGTTGTTTTAGTAGACTAACCAGTGTCAGGTCTAGTATAAATAGTAAGATTAATATTCATGTACTAGCTTAATAGTAACATTGACATAAGTTTGGAAGTGTTTGTAGTCAAGATTTGGTATTGGAAGAATATTGCTTCCAAATGTAATGACGCGTCCCTAAGGGACGGCGCTGTGAGGAGGTCGCGTCCTCAGGGAGCGCCAAAGACGCGTCATTAGGGACGCTTCGTAGAAGGCTGACGCTGACCTAGACCAGCACCGTAACGACGCGTCCTTGGGGATGCTTTAATAGGCATGACGTGCTTACTCGAGGACTGGACATTAGGCCATGACGCGTCATCGAGGGTAGGTTGCTGGTCTTGGACGCGTCCTCAAGGCTTGGTTATTGGAACTAAGTTGCGCTTTTTGAGGACCAACCATCAAATTAAGACGTTTCTTCGAGAGCAGATCATTAATCTAGGATGCGTCTTCGAGGATCAGGCATCAGCTATTCCCATAATATAAATTATTTGGATTTCATTTAGACATTGATGCATATTCGAGATAAGTTTAATGAATTCAACCACGGAAGTTATGCGAATTGAGACAGGTCGATATGGCACAAATATTGTGCATATTCAAAGAGGCTACATGATCATTATAGAATGCATGTAGCTATTTGTAAAGACTATACTCTTAATTCTTTTTCGGAATATATATAGAGATACATAATTTCATATTTTGAGGAGCGGTGCTAGGGAAACGACGCTTCCTTGAGGAGCGGGTGCTAAGGCAACGATGCTTCCTCATATTTTTAATTTAAAGCCAGAAATATACGCGAATATTTCTATATTTCTATTAATGGGTTATAAACATATATTTTGTGTCTGATTTTTTCCCAGTTTGTATATTGTTGGAACTCAATTGTGTACTTATATTGTGTTTGTATGTATATTTATAGAGTAAAAGTTTATGAAGAAATCGTCTTAAAAGTTATAAAGGCACCTTAAAAGTGTTAAAGGCACCGCAAAGATTGATAAAGGAACCCACCTATTTTGAATTCAAAATAAGAAATAGAAGGAAAGCCTATGGTTCAAACTGTGAAGGGTTATAACGAGTATTTTGGGTAAATCTTGAAAGAGTTAGGACAAGAATCTTCTTGCCTTATCAGGAATATAATATGCTCGACCACAAGACACAGAAAAAAATCAAAGAAAATCAAAGAAAATCTCGGGAATTTCTTATAACAGGGAAAGAACTTAAACACATTCCTATTATCTCACGATTATGTTTCCATATCTTTTAGTTAGTCATGGAAACAAATAGAACTGAATCAATGAAACATCATCACCGAGATTTTGCTTAGAAAGAAAATCAGACTAAGAAAGAAAATAATTTTTTATTTTTTATTTATTGCCGAGGGGATTTGGAAAATATATTCGAGTTGATGGGTATCCTATTATAAATGGGGGAGTCAAGGGAAGAATCGGGGAGGCTGGCTCTGCCAGATTCGAAGAAATAAAAGAAATCAGAAATTAAAGTTCTTTGCAGGCGGGAGGAAGAAGAAGAGTAATAAGGTGTCACTGAACCGTCGTAGGAGACCCTGGTCTTTTTGTTCATACTCATTATCATCCGCAACGGTTCCTGCGAAAGTTGCGTTTTTAATACACATCAAGTCTATTATTTATTCAACATCTACTGAAATCTGTCGTTAAATCGACAGAAATTAAAGAAAAATTGTGAACTTTTCTTATTCAATAAATTTAATTGGTCTAATCAATTTTCTTTTATTATTGTCTATATGAGTAGCTAATATTCTTTTCTAGGGTAGAGGAGGAATCTATTTTTGATGTGTAATTTATAATATTTAATTTCTTAGAATAATTTTTATTCTCAATTTGTGTTATTAATTGTCTAGCAGATTCTCTTCTAAAATTCTTCATGTTAATTATTCTGAATAGTCTTTAGGTTTTTGATCTTTTATAAGCAAAGGAAGTTATATCCTTGTGAGATGACGTAATTCGTATAAATAGTTTATAAAGTTAAATCTTCCAAGGCATGAGATTGGGTTCGAAATGGTCTTGATTAGTATGAGAGTATTGTGTTTAAAATATTAATTTTGAGTTACCAACATCATAAGTAGTGGAAACCGAAACCTCTAGACTTTTCTCTTCCTTGTTAATTAATTTTTGTAGTTAGTTTATTTTATTAAATTCATAACAATTTCATCCATAACAATCTTTTAATTTTTAGCACATAATTTCTGTAATAGCTAGTTATAATATTATAAATCTTCATGGGAACGATCCGTACTTGCAGCTTCTACTTTGTAGACGTCGTGCGATTGCGACCATAGGTTTTTACGCCTATCAAATTTTGGCGCCGCTGCAGGGGATTGAAAGTATTATTTTTAGTTATTTACAATTTTTGAGCTAAATAGGTTAATTAAGATTTTTTTTATTATTATTTTTCTTTCTAGATTTTATTTTTTGTGTGCAAGTGATATTTTACATTTATTGTGGAATTGAAATTGCCTACCAAAATAATTAAGTAAGATAATCCTAATTTTTATTTTATTATTTTCTTAGATTTTCATTAGTTTATTTTATATTTAGAATAGTTTATTTTAGGAATTTTTATTTTGTTGTATAGTTTGTTTTCTTTTGTAAATTTATTTATTTAATTTTATATATAAAAAAAACATGTACGCACATCAATTCCATCTTCCGGCACCGATTATTAGAAAAACACCTGGGATATTAAGCTGAACCTTCTGGGCGTTATCAGCCGAACCACTAGGAGGCCAGTCTTTGACTTAACGTATATTCTGCTTAGGTAACCTGAGCCTCCCTATTTTAGTCGAACCTGCATTTGCACGTGCACAAAATAAAATAAAAAATGTCGAACTGATATTATGAGGACCAATACAATTCATATTGACTTGAATTTCAAAATGGGTATTATCGGTACTATGACCATAGTGTGGATAGTACTTGGGACCATACCAACCTTCTAAAGGTTATGGTTCATACCATAGTGATCCCAATTAGTATTCGCACGCTCACCAGTCATACGAATGGGTAAATGAGCAATTTTATAATAATGTGTGTTCTCCATCTTTGGAGGATTTAATGAAGCAGTTGCAACAAAATACATTTTATGATCAAAGTCTTTCTTTAGAAGATTCACTCAAAAGGTTGACTGAAAGTTCACGTAAATCTGAGATAATAATGGAAAACTTTCGTGAAACTTTTAGGAAATATGAAGAATATTCATCTGCTAATATTGCTCAAATGAACTTAATTTCCAAAATGGTATTTCCAATTTTACCCTTAATAATAATGATGAATATTTTTACCTAATTTAGAGGGCAAGGTTACAATTGAAAACACCACTTGTTTAGATAAGGTTCAATCATCTTCATATTATTATGATGATGAGGATATTATTGATTAAGAATTTGAAATTTGTATTCATAATGATCATGAAATTTTTACATCACTTGAGCCTCATGTTGATAATGTTGTTTCTAGTTTAAATCCTAATAATTTTGATAATTATTTACCTATTCAACAGGAAAAGGATTTAACTAGATATACCATTGTTATAAATGATGAAATATTTCCTTGTTATTATGAAGATGATAATGGGTTAGAGGAACGAGTTTATCCTGAGACCAATGTTTTAGAGTCCAACGATTCAAAGATATAGTCTATGAAAAATATGATAAACTCGTAGAGAATTTAAATGGGATCGAAGGTACCCCACCTAATTACAACTTAGATGAAATAATTAACCATTTTCCTAAATCTGATAATTTAGAAATTATGGAAATTGTGACTAGTTTGTCCAAGGATACTGACTATCCTAAGTTTGGGGATGAATATCATTCTCCCCGTGGTAACCCTTTGACTCTTATTAAGGTCCCTCACTTGGGACTTGACTTATGTGCCTGATAGACATATTTTAGTGTCTAGTTTGCACCTTAATTTCTAATGAGTTAGTATTCGATTTTGTGTCTATTACGTGTTTTTATGCTTTTGTAGGTACATTAGAAGAATAAAGATTTATGGAAAAATTGGCTCAAAAAGTGTTAAAGGCACCCGGGACAAGTGTTATTGGCACCCCAAGAATGGATAAGGGATACCCTAGAATCGGGCCGAGTTGAATCGGACCAACTCAGCGAGTTGGATCGGCCCGAGTCACCAACTCATCGGGATCTTCCTGATACACGAACTGTCAACTAAATCAACGTGAAAAATGGGTTTTTTTCGATTCCAATTTGTTCCAAAAGCTACAAGAGTTCAACACAAGATTAAACACATCGATTTGGAGTGATTTACGCCGGAAAATATTGTGCAATCGTGAATTTGGACGGAAAAATGGAATCCGGCTTGGAATCGGATTTGTGAAGATTTGGATAGATTTTAAAGAGTTCTATTAGGTTTAGAACTCTCCCTAGGGTTTGTAGAGCCTATATATATGAAGAGAAGCCAAGAAAAATCAGGACGGAGGCCTAGAGATCGATTCAGAGAATTCCGGCAACTTCTGGTCGTCGCCGGTAACTGCTGCTGCACCGGCCGGCGAGTTCTTCACCCAGCCATCACCGGAAAAGAAGACTCTGTAACATTTATTTCTGTTGCTGATTCAAACTGCTCCTGTTACCTATTCTTTTAAACCTTTGTTGCTTAGAAACACTTCTGTAACGGCTGAACCCTGTTCTTCAACACTTATAAACGTATCTGTTCAGCTGTTGCACTATTCTTTAACCTTGTAATCAACTTTTTGAGCAATGAAAAGGTCTTTTGAGCAAGTTTTCTCCACCATGAGCTAAGTCTATTTACTGGGATGATGGATAAGGTACTTTTCTCAATTTTATGTGATTTAATTATTTTCTAATAATTTTTTATAATTCTTTTGTTATTAGAATTGCATAGTTTTAAATAGTGAAAACGGTTTTCTTTCAACAATCGTGCTTTTGCTTGATGGATTATGCTTGGTTAATTAATTTTGATAGTCCATGCTTGTGATTTACCTCTGTTTGTTAGCATAACAAAACCAATTTTGGCAATTACTTGTGCTTCAATTAATTTAAAAAGAATTATCTGATTAATCACATAGGTTGTTAGAATTACCTGATTCCTGATTCCTGGTCCTTTTAAAATTATTCAAAAATCATCTTTAGGATATTTAGTCTTTTTCATACTCCTGGAATTTTCTAGAGTTAATTTAAATCATTATTTTCTAAGATCATTACCTTTACAAGTTCGAGAAACGATCACCTTATTACCACTATTAAAATTACATCAGTGCCTCTACCATATTAAGATATTATCTTCAAGAACTATTTCCTGAGCCTGATTGTGTCCAAAATGAAATTAAGGTGTTAGAAACCCATCATCCTATTAATGTGGTTTACTCAAACCATAATACCATAATTGACTTTGTTGTCCCACCAAATTTTTATTTACCAAATGTGGGAATGTTTCAACTTCAAATGTGTCAATTTTTAAATTTTAAAACTAAATCTGATTACTTTAGAAAATTTGAATCAACAAATTTTCATGAGAATGACCATATATTTCATTTATTCCATTGTGGTCGACTGTGTAAGTCAAATCCGATTGACTTTAAGGATCCACAATTATTTCGATTATTGTTATATAATTCGTAAATTGTGACTAATCCTTCTTGGTCTGGCTGAAGACTTTAAACTTAGCACTCTATAGGAGGTAACCTATATGATTTTGGTATACAATGCTGGTAATATCTTTTCATATCTCTTTTAATTTGTTCATTATTTCTTTTTGTTCATGCTTTCATCTTAAAACACCGAGGACTATGTTCAATTTAAGTTTGGGGGTAAGGGGAGAAAAATTTAAATTTTTGTTGTACCAATTTCCAATATTTAAAAAGTCACGTACTAGCCTTTTAGCTAAGTTTACATACTGATTCTCTTCAAAAAGATGGAAATTTGAATTACGAGAGAAAACTACATCTGCGTTCTTAACCTATGAGGGAATAATCATGACAGACCCAACCATTCATGCTGGAGACAATTAGGTTAGAGGGAAATGTAGAAAAACAGAACTAACCAATCATTAGTATAGACAACCCTATTGAGTGAGGCACCAAACCTTCAACTGTCCTCTTAGAGTGTTTCATCTGCATAAATTCCGAGTAGAATGGTGAGCTACTTAACCTCGCACCATTTTCAGCATTATTTGATCTCTGAGTGTAAATTCTTACCACAATGAGGATGACATAAGAACTAGCCTCATCTTGTAGTCTCAGTCACAACAGTTACAACTCTATCTCAATAGAAACTCAGCATCATCAACAAGCGAAGCAACATCAATTCATAAAGAAGTTAAACATGTCCAAGCTTTACAAGCAACAAAGGAAAAGAATACATTACATATTTAAAGTGACAAAGACAAAAGATGTAAACTTTTGAAGATTTGTGTACCAACAATTGTGAAGATTCAAGTGCAAAAGTTCTTCTTTATTGGCAAGTAAAGTTTTTTTTTTTTTTGTCATTCATTTTTTGTTTCTTATTTTAGTATCAAATGTTTATTCAAAAAAAAAAAATTAGATTGTATTAGCTTGTATCTCTTTTTGTATTCATTAAATAAATCCATGGAGAAGAAGAAATTCAAAAGGAAGTTTGAAAACAACAAGCGATCGAAGAAAAAGAGGAAAGTTATACAAGTTTCAAGGGTTTATCATCAAGGATTGAAGCCGAAGACTGAAGACAGAGTTGTTTCTATTGAACACCATTAGAGAGTTATGAGAATAGAAGGTGAGAGTATATTCTCATCCTCATATATGGTCGATTTCCCAAGAATCAGAAAATGATTTTGGTTTGAGATCTTCATGAAAAAGTGTTGCCATCAATAATGTGTAAGTATTTTCTCTTCAATCCTGCTTAAACACCATTGTGACCCTTAAAGTCGTCTTCTGAGTTCATAAAACCCTATGGTGAGGCATATTCGAGGCGAAATGCTTATTCGGTTGCTCTGCTTGTTTGATGTCCATCTGGCAGAAAACATCTTTGGCACTGGTTCAACTCATCACAATATATCTCTCACTGATTAAGCATATTAGCATGTATTTTCTCTGGCACTTCTAATTACTTAGCATTTGGAGGAGAAACTTTTTGTCCTCATAGCTCTTTAGATACTTATGACATTAGAAGTTGGAAATAAAAGGTTTTGTGGGCATACCTCTTGTAAACACTCACGAGACAACACTCGTCTGCTAGGGTCACCTAGGAGTTTAACGGCTTGATGCACGTGTTAAGTATAGTCGTGATTCCTACAAAAGTGAGTTAGGTTTTTGTTTTATTTTTAGAACAGTTTTTCTCGCGGACTAGCAAATAATAAGTTTGGGGGTATTTGATTGACACATATATTATGTCAGATTTGTTCCCAATTTGTATATTCTTAAAACTCAATTGTGTATTTATTATGTTTGTAGGTAATTTTGTTGAATAAACGTTTGTGAAGAAATCAGCTTAAAAATTTATAAAGACACCCTGAGAGTGTGAAAGGAACCCCAAAGATTGATAAAGGCACCCACCTATTTCGAATTCAAAAGAAGAAATGGCGGGAAAACCTACGGTTCAAATTGTGAAGGATTGTAACGAGTATTTCAGGTAAATCTTCAGAGAGTTAGGACAAGAATCTTCTTGCCTTATCAAGAATATAATATGCTCGACCACAAGACATGAAAAAAATCAAAAAAAATCTTGGAAATTTTTATAACATGGAAAGAACTTAAACAAATCCGTATTATCTCACGATTATGTTTCTATATCTTTTAGTTAGTCAAGGAAACAAATAGAACGTAATCAATGAAACAATATCACCGAGATTTTACTTAGAAAGAAATCAGACTAAGAAATAAAATAATGTTCCCGAGATTTTTCTCATTTATTGCCGAGGGGATTTGGAGAATATATTCGAGCTGATGGGTATCCTATTATAAATGGGGGAGCCAAGGGAAGAATCAGGGAGGCTGGCTATGCTAGATTTGAAGAAATAAAAGAAATCTGAAATTAAAGTTTTCACAGGTGGGAGGAAGAAAAAGAGGAATAAGCCGTCACTGAACCGTCGTAGGAGACCGTGGTTTTTTCGTTCATACTCATTAGCCTTCGCAACCGTTCCTTATACAATTCCAGCGACAGTTGCATTTTTAATACACAACAAGTCTATTCTTTATTTAACATCTACTGAAATCTGTCGTTAAATCGACAAAAAATGAAAGAAAAATTGTGAGCTTTTCTTATTCAATAAATTTAATTGGTTTAATTGTCTATATGAGTATCTAATCTTCTTTTCTAGGGTAGAGGAGGAAATTATTTTTAATGTGTAATTTTAATATTTAATTTCTTAGACATAATTTTTACTCTCAATTTGTGCTACTAATTGTCTAGTAGTTTCTCTTCTAAAATGCTTCATGTTAATTGTTCTGAATAGTCTTTAGGCTATTGGTCTTTTATAAGCGAAGGAAATTTTATCTTTGTGAGATGACGAAAGTCGTATAAATAGTTTATAAAGTTAAATCTTCCAAGGCATGTGATTAGGTTCGAAATGGTCTTGAGTAGTATGAGAGTATTGTGTTTAAGATATTAACTTTGAGTTACCAACATTAGAAGTAGTGGAATCCAAAACCCTAGACTTTTCTCTTTCTGGTTAATTAATTTGTGTTGTTAGTTTATTTAATTAAATTCATAAAAATTTTATCATTAACAATTCTTTTAATTTTTAGCATATAATTTATGTAATAGCTAGTTAATAATATCAATCTTCGTGGGAACGATCCGTACTTGCCGCTTCTACTTTGTAGACGTCGTGTGATTGCGACCATAGGTTTTTACGCCTATCACTGAGTAGAGGGTAATTTTATAATTTTAGCCATTGTCAAAAATTCACCATCTACAATATACTGGACCATGAGGTAAGAAAAACACCTTTATTATCAGGCTTATCCCACCAGAATTTCAACTAAATTGAGTTTAATTTGTTGATAGTTTCTTGGGGAATCTTAAAAAAGTTCATCTGATGCAATAGGATGGTATTTAACATAGCTTTCACCATGACTCACCTTCCATCTTGAGCCATCATTTTCTAGCCAATCTAACTTGCATATAATGTAATGGCATTCAGATTTGCAAAAAAAATAAATTTACTAAATATATGGTTCAAACTATTGATTACTAGATTTGCAGCTACCCCTTTGTTTTCATGTGTATGCTTTCTTACTGTAGACATCCATCCCTTCCATCTCAGATATTTTCATGCCATCAATAAATTTATTATTGGAAGTAACCATATTTCAGTAGTTTTTTTTTGTCTTTTGTTTTGCCTATGGTCATTAGGATCCGTGTTGTTATTTTCTTTGTTGCTTAGAGGAGAATCCTCTTCACCATTTATATCTTCCTCATCATCTAACATCTGAGTTTCATCTTGCTCCAAACACCAACTACCTCCAAGGATAGATTGTAATTACCAACATCCTCACAAGCTTAATCAGAGTGATCAACAGTATAATAACGGTCAAATAAGACCTTTTACTTCTCGAGATCTTTTACTTATTTTTTATCATATGGGAATTAGAATAAATTCATGTTTACCTACTTTTATGCATGTGGGGAGGGAATAACTGTTTCTACTCAGTTACAAAGTTTATTTTGTACACAACAAATGGTTTTATTTTTCTGTTAACGGGAGTTTTCGGTATGGGTTTATATGCCTCTAACATACCAACATTGAATTTTGAAACATTAATGAATCAATCATATCTTATGGCATTAGCAATAATATTCTATCATGGTTTTCTTATTGTTTATATTTTTAAATCACGATTATACCTCTATATACATGGTTACCAGATACCAACGAAGAAGCACATTACAGTAGATGTATATTTCTATCCATAATCTTATTTAAAATGCGAGCATATGAGGTTGTTCGGATCAATATGGAATTATTACCACATGATCATTCCATTTTCTTATCCTTGGTTTATTATTGTAGGCACAACGCAAATAATATATGATGTTTTAAGATCTCTTGAGCAACGCAATTTAAAAAGGAGAATAACTTACTCTTCTACATCTCATATGGGTTTTACAATTATAGAAATAACATTCGTAACTGATATAAAACTCAAAGGGGCCATTTTGTAAATAATTTCTCATTGATTTATTGGTGTGTCACCTTATTCTTTTTTTTGCAGCTACGAGTTATTGCAGAATACGTCTCGTTTATGTCGACGAAATGAAAGGAATAGTTATCCCAATGCCAAAATTATTTACAATGTTCAGTAGTTTCTTGATGCTCGCGAAAACACCATTAGTTATTTGCAAATGAATAAAGCTATTTCCTGAGGTTACCTTGCACAGGCGCTAGCACCAACGTTGCAGCTGCTGCCAGCACTTCGTGGCTTTGGTGCTTTAGCTTCGTGACTTTGATAGTTTTATTGTTTTGATTGACTTTATTGCTTTGACACATTTGTGTTACAAGTGTGGCTAGGGATTACTAAATCTTGTACTTGTTGTTGCCAGGGATACTACCTACATGTTATTATTTATTGACACTGACTAATGCCATGACCATGACTATGGCCTATTTAGGGTTTCTCAGTCTTGTGAGATTTAATTGTTAGCATGGGGTGTTACTGTCTTGTGAGAAATATGAACATTATTGTAATCTTATATTCCGCAAGAGAATTAAGAATGCATATTCAGTTCCTGGATAAACTATCCATGTAGCTCTTTGGCATATATATGCACCAGAGGAATTTCAGAGCTTTATTCAACAAAAACCTCATTATTTCATGAGAACTACTTGTATAAAAAAGTATACAAAATTGTGAACATTTAGAATAGACGTTACGCCATATTTGAATGAAAACGCTAATTAGATGCATACCATCTAATTGCAGAGTTGCATCAAGCATCATTTCAACATCGTAAACTTCCACGGCTGAATCTCTTGAAGGTGTTCTGTATGCACTGTGCAAACGTTAGGCATAGATGCCAACAATTAAATCTCACAAGACGGAGAAACCCTAAATAGGACATAGTCATGTTCATGGCATTAGTCAGTGTCAATAAATAATAGCATATAGGTAATAGCCCTGGAAACAACAAGTACAGGCTTTAGTAAGCCCTAGCCACGCTTCCAACATAAATGTATCAAAGCAATAAAGTCAACCAAAACGATAAAGCTACCAAAGTCACGAAGTTACAGCAACAAATGCCACGAAAGCCACGAAGTGCTGGTGCTCCGCAACCATTGTTGCTGCCGCGACCATTGCTGGGACCACGTGCCATTATTGTTCCCACGCTTTATTGATGCACTTACGCTCCATTGTTGCTGGTCCATGCTCAATTGCTACCGCGCTCCGCTGCTGCCGCGTCATTCTTTTACTCATGCTAGCACCATTGTTTTTAGCTAGCATCATTACTTAAGTCATTATTACGACAAAATTGGCATAATATCTACTAGAAGCATTATTCTGCAACAAGGATCATGGCTTTGAATCCATGACCCCACCAAATCTTACGAGACATCAAATCATATTACATGGGGGGATAAAACATGAGGTTTGGTATGGTGGTTACAGCAACATGGGCGTACAAATACCCCATGACAAGGAAATTATAGAGTAAGTGGTAAGTTGGAACGGTTGAAGAGATAATGGAGTAGTAGTCTAGAAGTTTCCAGAAACTTCCCAAGAAAAACTAGACGGTTATTCCTACAACCTCCACTTCTCCATCTCCCCACAACTTCCACTACTTTACAAGGAAAGTTTGTGGTACCAAAACTTTATAAATAGGCTACTTAGCCAATTTCAAAACACAAGCCACAGACGGGGAAGAGATAGAAAATCATTCTTACAAGATTTGTTATTTTTCTACCACAACACATAATTCTAGACGCAATTCCTTCAACTTTCTTTGCTTCCCTCCCCTAAGATCAACCCATTTCCTATGTTTGTAACCGAAGCAGAACAAATACATATATCCTAATTATTTGGATTTGTTTTGTACCATTTTGATCCTCGAACCTAAAAAGTACTTATACAGTACATTGTTTTGCCTGAGAGCAATTTTTAGGTATACAATTGGCGAACACAAAGGGAGATCAACCTCTCGGCTGAAAAATTTGGTTCTTCAATTTCCTAGAAAAAAATGGTGGATCTTTGGTCGGGTTCAGCAACCAATTCCAATTCAGGTTAAACAACTAATTTCAATCGTGGTGTTCCATTTCTCAAAATGCTTTCACCAAAAACACCAACACTACTCTTTCAAGCAGCGCTACTGGAAACGCCATGAAAAACTTTCATCATAGCATTATTTTGTACAATAACACCACTCAAAGTGCCTTTTTCAACAATCGCGTCAGGGGGAGCTTGCTCATAATTTTGATTTAGAAAATACACATAACCAGCATCACGACTCATGGTAATCTCCAATCCTTCACCAGCAAATTCATCTCTCTGCTTTGGTTCATCCCCCCCCCCCCCCCCCTAAAAATAGAGATATTATAGAGATTATAAGTTAAAATATCTCGAACGCGAGGAATTGAAACACAAATCATGTAGTTCATAAATTATGTCTATTATCAACCTAAACATTCATTGAAAAGTTTTTTGAGTCATGGCATATGGTTTAGAAGAGGTATGGGCCGTTTTACAAAAATGTTGTCAAAAACGTTTTACAGTACCCTCCAGAAGAACTAAAACTGGCACTAATTGGTAAGGAATTTGGGGGTTATTTATATACCAAATGATTCATATGGATGTCTACTACAACATGCTAAAAGAGAGCGCAATCGGAGAAGCGATCTAATAAGGGAAGACAAAATGGTCGACTACATGATAGCTGAAAACATACATAATTCTGCATGGAAAGTTCTGGACACTCGGTGTCAGGTCTTTTTCAGCTCCAAATTCAGAAATTATTTTTTCATAAGCTATCTTTTCCTCTTAGATAAAGAATGAGAGGTCAACCACCATATTCCGACTTCGGACGAGGATTCTACGGCTATTACGGCAGGAAAACCTGAATCTGAATTTTTCTAACGTCGAAAATATCCAAAGGAAGCTTTACTCACGACATAAGCAGCTGGGACACCAAATTTAAAAGGTTGAATGTTCAAGTCACCATGATAATTCATGCCCCCGGACTACGCGAAGATGTTCATCAAGACAAGATTGAGGCGTAGCATTCGCTACATTATCAGACACGAAGTAGTTCGGGAGCCACGATTGCAACAGACAAATTAAATGTTTAATTACTGAGTAAAAGACTGTGATTAAATAAAAGATGATTTGAGATACCTGTATTAAGGTGATTACCGAGTCGTGCCTCGCTCTAGAAATAATTTTCAAGTTCGTTCGAACAACTAATTCATTCTCCGAAGGCTCACCGCGTACATCAGAAGGATCACTAGACACGAAGTCCATAAGTAAAGTAAGTTGCGCGTTCCAGAATTAACATTCGACATGATGACGAGATTCCCATCCAAATAAAGAACCTACGGATGCAGCAATCAAACTTCGTCATTCATAAATGTACAGAAGAGACCACTACCACCGCCATTTTGTGGCTGAGACTATCCGCCGCCAATTCACCAGCAACAATCATGTTATCCAGATTACGACATGATTCTGGGATGTCTGTGGATCCACAACAACAAGTCAAGACTTGACGTATCTCTGCAGAATCATCACCAAAGGACCCACATGTAGGCGTCAACAAGCAAGCGGACTCTAAAGATTGCTCATCTATAGAACATCACCCGTTGCAACGGGTATGGACACTAAACGACTGCATAGAGGAAAGGTGATGTTGTACACCCATGGATTTCGCCTACAAGTAAGTCTTGATTAACAACTCTCTTTACAACTAGCTGTCTTGCGTCCTATTAAATCTTGGGGACTTGAAACGAGTGCCAACCCCACCACGACTTGACGGTTTTAAGAGGAAGATGATCTTTTTCAAAAGTTTATTAAATAGATAGAGTCATCTCTACTGAGAATATTAAAACCAATTACCCAATCATTTTGAAATGTGTCATCAACCTGAGATTACGAAACCCAACCTTTTCTAAATCGGAGACACTATTGCCTCCCCTAGAGAAAAGCCAAATATGGTCCTTAAAATATATTAGGTGAATGATACAAATTTGTCAACACCAATAAGCCAATAGGGGTAGTCATACATGGCACGAAACTTAAAGTTGTCAAGTCTTAAACACTCCATCACCCCTGACAAGGTTGTAAAGGCTTAAGCACTTCGCCACCCCTTAACAATATTTTTCTAGTTTTTGCTATTCCTCTAAAATAATTACAACACCTTGCATTCATACTTAAATTTTCAATTGAACAAACTATTATTTGTTTATCTAGAAAAATCCTTTGCAAACCATTCAAAATCTACCTACTCAAATCCCAAAATAAAACCACAGAAAATTCGGGTAACTCAGAAACACATAAAAAAACCACAAAACTTACTACTCCCTCCGTTCCACTTTAGATGACATTTTGAGAGTTTTCACGCAGATTAGGAAATAAAGAGAGATATGAAAATTTTCTATTTATGCCTTTGAAAAAAGTCTTCAAACAGTAATTGCTATTAGTGCATTTATTAATAAACCTAGAGTTCCAAGACAAAATATTAGGGTATTATTGGTAGTTTTTTGGAAAACTATGAAAACTATCAAGTAATGTGGAACGAAAAATAACCCTAGACTATCATCTAAAGTGGAACGAATGAAGTATTTAGAAAAGATCTTTGAAGGCTAGTTCAGCACCATCAGCATATGCTTTCTCCACATGTACAAGGGCTTCAGTTGCAAGCCTCAACTCTCAGAATAGTCTTTCAGCATCACCTCTAGCCTTGGTAATCACTTCTAAGCCAAAGATGCACCTATTTCCTTCAAGCTCTATTGAATGGCTCTCATATGATAACAAAGCCATCCGACAACAAGCTTAGCTGTCTCAGCTTCCTCCAAGATCGGCTCCTGTCAAACTCAAAGTCAAAGTCAACTTCAGCATTCAGGTACTCAATTGGTGCAGTTTTCATCGTATCGGCATCAAACTCAAAGTCAAAGACACCTCTTGGAGCATCGTCTTCAGCAGTTACATCCGAAGAATCACGTGAACAATAATCGGGGACTAAAGGTTTACACGAGCTCCCATCATATCTCTCCAACACAGAAGAGATGGTCAACCAAAGAGTCATAACCTTGACGAGGTCTTTCACTCTCCAAAGGCGCACTGCAAGGATCTTCATCTCTCCCAACTACATTGTCATATCTGATAGGTGCCTACAACTCCTGACGAGGATAAGACGCATCCAAGCCTACTCCAGAAAATATAACTTCAGAAATCAAAAAGAAGTACGACAGGGGACTGCTCGACGCAACACATCTCATAACAATCAAGGATTCAGAAGATGGCTCAATAGATGCCTCTTGGAACATAGTCTTTGAAGACACCTGCAGCACCGCGTCGGCAGCATGATATCTTTCAGCTCATCCTCTTCGCCCTCGACGTCTTCAGAGGAATTCACCTATATGAACATTTCAAGCATTCCATTATAACATCAAGAAAGGGGTAAAACAAGCTTATAAGCCAAAGGGTCAGGATAAGACATAATATCATTCAATCGATGCTCGTGAAAACGTCCCAGTTGTGACTCAACAAACAGTACACCAACAAGGACTCCAACTTCAATTCAAGTTCTTGCTCCAGCCATGGAGTGCAAAGACAACAACAACAATAGGAGATATCAACCTTCCTGGCTTCCCTTGCAGACCCCAGAGGCATAGACTCGTGATGATACTATTAAATCATCCATCGTCGATCAGCAGACCAAATTAGCTACACTTGGGGAATGAAGACTTCTTCAGTTTTAGAGATTTAACGCAGTCACCTCCTTCGACTAGAGTATTTAATAAACAATGGTAGTAGCAACAAGACCCCTCACTCGCATCATCCTAACGAAAGCATTTGTACGTCAGTACCTCCACAGCTTACACACTGAGTTCGGAATTCTCAAGGTGACGCCATCAATTCCTCTCATGCTCCAAGCAAGCCCTAGCAGACAGTATTTGTGGTTATGATATCCATCTCAACTATCATGATAACAAGGCAGCTGCGACAATCTCAGTGCACAATGAACTCTCAAAAGGCCTGACCATTTCAGATTCAAGCTTCTCCTCTCAACATCTGGCATATGGTTTTACAAGCTGCTGTCGGGAATTCATCTTATCCGGAAATATGGCTATGATGAGTCAACATCACAACGAGTCGCAAGTTTTTTGAAATGTGTAAGAAACGCCAAACCATGAGGCCCTAACCGGTTTTTATGAAGTTGTCATCTATGAAGCCTAACATAAAGGATCACTTGCCATGAAATTACTTCTACTGAGGTCCCCACTTACGTCGTATCCTGTTGGAGATCTTATTATACCAACGTACTCACGATGTCAACACCTTCAGCGCTAGCCTCATCCACAAAACAAAGGATTTAACACAGATCTGGGACATCATTCACATAACTAGCGTCTTCAAGAAGCTCATATTCCCAGAAGACGCTCTATCATCCTACAGGCACAACTACATCAACTATCGTTCCTTCAGCGATTATTTGACATCATCGGAGCGTCGTCAAATCAGAATTCCTGGTAAAATCCTACGACTAAGCTCGTTGATTTATTTTGCTTAGCTGCAGAAGCATGAAATAGATACATATAAAATTTTGACAAGCATCAGAATTATGGATACGTATTCCTATCCTACATTCTGCAAGAATATTGAGAATAATAAATTCTGATGAGCATCAGGATTATGGATACATAGTTATCTTATGTTCCGCAAGATAATTCAGAAATCCGTCTTTAATTCATAACTATCTCACATTCCGCAAGAGAATTGAGAAATGCGTCTTTAATTTATAGTTATCTTACATTCTTCAAGAAAATTGAGAAATGCGTCTTTAACACATAACTACACTAGCCTCGTAGCTCTTTTATGTATGTATGCACCCGTAAAACTTCAGGGCTTTACCCTACCCTCGTTATTTAATGTACATCCATGCAAATCATTTGTATAAAACAAAAATATATTGGTTATACACAATTACGAATATTCAGAAAAGAGGCTATGTCATTTCTGAATAAGGATCCCTAAATTAGATGCATACCATCTAATTGCAAAACAACATCGAACATTCAGAATGGATAATATACCACATATGAATAAAAAACGTTATTTAGATGCGTACCATCTAATTGCAGAGTCGCATCAAGCATTATCTTAAGAAGCAAACTTCCACGGTTGAATTTCTTGAAAATATTTTTTATGCACTGCATAAACGTTAAGCATAAATGCTAATGGTAAAATCTCACATGATTGAGAAATCTTAAACTGGACCTAAATATGGCCATGATATTAATGAATGCCAAAGCGATTCACAGGCAATGGCCATAACACTAACAAGCGCTATCCTTAGCAAGCCCTAGCATTGCTCCAAATACCTAAGAGTACAATCACAAAAAGAACAAAACTTGCTCAGCCAACTGCTACTCTTCGAGTAATCTCTAACCATTAAATGATAAAAGTCATATTTTATCTCGTCTAGTATACCATTATCTAGTGCTTACCACGTAACATTACTCGTTTCGCGCTAATCAAGGGACTTAATGTTGATGGTTGGTTTTTGACAAGGGCATGAATTATAAAAGTTACCTTTCCTGGCTTCCAAAATATAATAAACGAATTCCTGACGAACATCAGAATATAAACATTACTGTTATCTTACATTCCGCAAGAGAATTAAGAATGCATATTCATCTCCTGGCTAAACTAGCCCTGTAGCTCTTTGGCATATATACGCACCATAGGAATTTCAGAGCTTTATTCAACAAAAACCTCGTTATTTCATGAGAACTATTTGTATAAAACAGAGTATACTGATTATAAAAAAGTGTGAACATTCAGAATAAAGGTGACGTCATATGTGAATGAAAATACCAATTAGATGCATACCATCTAATTGCAGAATCGTATCAAGCATAATCTCAAGATCGTAAACTTCCACGGTTGAATCTCTTGAAGGTGTTATGTATGTACAACGCAAAAGTTAGGCATAAATGCCAACAATTAAATCTCACAAGACTGAGAAACCCTAAATAGGCTATAGCCATGGTCATGGTATTAATCAGTGTCGATAAATAATAGCATATAGGCAATATCCCTGGCAACAATAAGTACAAGCTTTAGTAATCCCTAGCCATGCTTCCAACACAAATGTGTCAAAGCAATAAAGTCAACCAAAATGATAAATCTACCAAAGTCATGAATCTAAAGCAACGAAAGCCATGAAAGCCACAAAGTGTTGGCAGCAGCGCTAGCCGCAGCGCTGGCGCTCCACAACAACTGTTGATGTCGCGACCATTACTGGGCCCACGCGCCATTGCCGTGCCCATGCTTCATTACTGCACACACGCTCCGCTGCTGCCGCGTCATTATTTTACTCATGCTAGCACCATTCTTCATAGTTATCACCATTACTTAAGCCATTATTACGACAAAATTGGCATAAAATCTACTAGAAGCATTATTCTTCAACAAGGCTCGTGGCTTTGAAGCCATGACTCCACCAAATCTTACGAGATATCAAATCATATTATATGGGGGGATAAAACATGGGGTTTGTTCTGGCGGTTACACCAATATGGGCGTAGCAATACCCCATGAGAATGAAGTTATAGAGTAAGTTGTAAGTTGGAGCGGTTGAAGAGATAATGGAGTAGTAGTCTAGAAGTTTCTAGAAACTTCCCAAGACAAAATGGACGGTTATTCCCACAACCTCCACTTCTCCATCTCTTCACAACTTCCACTACTTTACAAGGAAAGTGTGTAGCACCAAAACATTATAAATAGGCTGTTTAGCCAATTTCAAAACACAAGCCACGGACGGAGAAGAGATAGAAAATCATTCTCACAAGCTTTGTTATTTTTTACCACAACACATAATTCTACACACAATTCCTTCAACTTTCTTTGCTTCCCTCCCCTAAAATCAACCCATCTCATCTCTTTGTAACCAAAGCAGAACAAATACAGATATCCTACTTCTTTGGATTTGTTTTATACGATTTTGATCATCGAACCTAAAAAGTACTTCTACAGTACATTGTTTTGTCTGAGAGCAATATTTAGGTACAAACAAGTTTATATACTTCTAACGTACCAACATTGAATTTTGAAACATTAGTAAATCAATCATATCTTATGGCATTAGAAATAATATTCTATTATGGTTTTCTTATTGTTTATGCTGTTAAATCACGATTATACCTCTACATACATGGTTACCAGATACCAACGAAAAAGCACATTACATTAGAATTATATTTGTATCCATAAATTATTTAAAATGCGAATATATGGGTTTGTTTGTATCAATATGGAATTATTACCACATGTCCATTCTATTTTCTTATCCCTGGTTGATTATTGTAGGCACAACACAAATAATTTGTGATGCTTTAACATCTCTTGAGCAACACAATTTAAAAAAGAGCAAAACCTACTCTTTTGTATCTTATATGGGTTTTACAGTTATAGGAATAACCTCCGTAACTGATATGAGACTCAAAGGGGCCATTTTGTAAATAATTTCTCATGGATTTATTGGTGTGCCACCTTCTTTTTTTTTTGGAAGCTACGAGTTATGGCAGAATACATCTCTTTTATCTCGACGAAATGAGACGAATAGTTATCCCAATACCAAAAATATTCACAAAGTTTAATAGTCTCTCGATAGCTTTTTTTGTGTTGTCGGGAATGAGTGGTTTTGTTGTCCAATCGGTAATATTTTTTCGGCATAATTACCATCCCAAAATATCTTTTAATTCAAAAACTATTAGTTATTCTTGTAACGACAATATTAACTCCTATTTATTCATTATCTATATCACGCCAAATGTTTTATGGATACAAACAATTTAATGCCAAAAATTCTTATTTTTTCTATTCTTGACTACGAGAATTTTTTTGTTTCAATATGTATTTTTCTTCCAGTAATATCCATTGGTATTTATCCATATTTTATTCTCTCACTATCAGTTGACAAGGTATAAGCTATTTTATCTAATTACCTTTCTCGATAGCTTGCATGAATAAGACATAAAATAAAAAGCTGCTATAAAAAAATCGGTGTATAATAAAAGAAAAAAAGTATTATTTTTCCTTATCTTAATCTTAAGTAAAAAAAGAAGTAAATTGTAATCAGATATGTTCGTAGTTTTAGAGAACCGGTTTAATTACTACTTGATCGAATCGGTTTTCTAGAACTAACACAAACTTTCATCATATAGGCTATTTTTATGTATTAGGCCACGTCTTCAATGAACATGCCAGTGTGAATGAATCATAACTATGTAGGCCTATTCCTAATAGATTGACCCCTAAATAACATACCCAAATTATAAGAAATCCCATAAAAGCTACAATTGTGGAATTTGTACCTTGAAAATTTTTGTTGGTTCTAATATGTAAATATATAGAAAATATAGTCCAAGTAATAATTGCACAAGTTTCCTTGGGGTCCCAATTCCAATATGAACCACATGCCTCATTAGCCCACACTTCTCCTGAAAGAGTACCAATCGTTGAAAAGATAAATCCTAGACTAATGACAAAATAAATCCAAAAATCCAATCGTTGAATCAATTGATACATGTGATAATTTCTAAATGAAATTACAGAATTGTTTAATAACACATTGCTTTTGTCATTTACATATTGAATCTCATCAAAATCAAAAGAAGACGTCCCAATTAATGAATTATTGTTTTTACCAAAGACTATAGGCTTTTTATAAATGTAATGACTAGAAAAGATACTGATAGTAATGATCCACATAAAATACTTGCATAGATTAATATCATTATATTTACGTGCACTATTAACCACTAAGATTGGAGGGAAGGTATTAATATTGTGGATTGATGCATTTCAGTCAAAAGACCTAAAGTAGTATCTTTGGTATAAATAGTACTTGGTGTAGCTATTTCGCTTAAATCCTTTTATGAATCATAAGAATAATGAAAAATCCCCACGAAAGGAATATTAAGGGGAAATGTTCCGAAAAAAATCCAACGAGTAACTAATAATCTTATTATACAAAAAAAAGGTAGTTGTGATACTTTTTTTTAACAAATCTTACCGTTCTATGGTTTTTTGAACTAATAAGGTCATCAAATAAACTGTAATTATAATTGAATAAAGATATTAGTTAATATAAATTTTAAAGTCAAATATATTATTAAATAATCTTAAAATAAATAAGGAATCCTTTAACACTGGAACGGAGATGATTAATACATTTCATTTTCATTATAAGATGTATTCTATCTCATTTAGAAGATGCCTCCATTAAGATTTGAACCGAGATGTTCTAGCATTGTTTCCTTAGTGCAGTGTGTCTACCGATTTTTCTATAGCGGCTTACTCGAAAGCATAATAGCCCATCCACACTCAAACAACAAGATTTTAAGAAGTCAATTCAATATAATATTTTTTAGACAAAATGCAAATCAAATAAAGGCTCACTCCAATTTCTATGTGAACATTTAATAATTTCTCATATGATGGTTTTCGTTTTAACGATAGAATTTTCGAGAGGTTTCAGCTCTCCCAAATCGGATTAGTCGGAATTAGAGAGCCCTTCCCTCAATTCAAATATAAAAGTAAAAAAAAAGTTTTATTATTGATTATTTTTGTGTGATATCATGGGTCCGAACAAAACAAAAAAATCAATTGTATCCATAGTCATTAATAATAAAACCCTCAAAAGAAAAGTGAAACTTTCTATCAAGTACTATGTTTTTCGTTTGATCAAAAAAACATAATATACTTTTTTATTAAGGAAATGAAAGGCTTCATATGACAAACGATAGTGTCGCCTCATATTTATCAGTTAAAAATATGAGCTAATAAGAATCGTTCATATTATCAATTTAATTAGCAAAATCATCGAGGCACATTGATTTAGATTATTCCAAGACTTGTTTATTTATTTGTTGCACAAAAAAACTTTTTGAATTCCAGGTAGAAAGAGAATTTTCTAAGGAAAAATCTATTAGCCTAGCCAAATATTTTTTTCTTTTACAGATGTTTCACGAATAAGCTTTTTTTTTTTGTAGAAGTATTTCTTTGGAACGATTATTTTAAAATAAAGAGGTTACTCATTGTTATGGTTGGATGCGAAAGAAATGTATTGTTCAAAATGTGTCATTTATTTCATTAGATATATATTTACTACATAAATTATAGTTTCTTGATAATAGACAATATGGATACATACAAGCCGCATAGAGGATTTCTATCAAAAAATTGGAATCTTAATTTATTTTATTTTTTAAATAATTTATTCAATTTTTATTACATATAATACCCAAATAAAAATAATTTTTATATACTAGTTTTCATTCTAATCTATATATGTGTCACCGTCATTAAAAAGAAAGGACTACGACTCATCACATTCTATTTTATTTAATTAAAAGAAAAACGCAAAGCGCTCACCTAAATTTAAGAGAAGAGTACTGTAACATTTTTTTTTCTATCAATTCATCAATAGAATAAAATACCCTTAATTAAATGAAATTTTCAAAATAGGAATGAGTCTCATATTGAAACATATATGATTCAAACCGATCCATGCAAAAGAAAAAAATGAGTAATTAGTTGTAACACGTTTATTTAAAAAAAAAACTTATTAGGAAAAATTGAAAAGCTTAATATAAGTATAATATATAGCTCTATACAATTAAATAGAGATTATGGACTGAAGACGGGAACTGAACCTTTACGTGGTGGATTCACAATCCACTGCCTTAATTCACTTGGCTACATCTACCCCCTAATATTTAAATTTAATATCACTCAAGGTTAGATAGTTGAGTAGTTATTTATTATCTTTATTAATGCTTAGTGTTTTAGTGGAAAAACATATAAAAGGGTGAAAGGGTAAATCGCAAAGAATACGAGAGTTCACAATCGTACAAGGCTAACGTAAACCAAGTAAATGGCGGTTCAAGCCTTGCTTCGGTCATAAAGGAGGAAAAATGGTTGATCTTGGGGAGGGAAGCAGAGAAGGATGAGATCAAAGTATGGTGAGTTCTAGTCGAAAAACTCCAATCTTTGTTGTAGAGTTCAAGTAGAGAAGATGAAGTGGTTTAGGATAGTCTGATGAACTTTAACAAACTTATTCTCTCTAACTTGTGTGTTTTTGTTGTTATAAAAATGGAAGAAGTATTTTATTTATAGTGTTTGAACTATTTATCTCGTAGGAAGTGGAAAAGTTGGAGAGAGAATAAGATGGAGAATGTGGTTGAGAATATGCCCATTATTATTGGCATAACTCTTGAAACCGTAACTCCAATTATGGTTGGGTGAATTCTCGAAACTGTAATGCTCATTATTCTCCCGTCTAGTAACATTCCATATATTTCATTCTGATTGTGGGTGTTTAGTTACACCTCACAGGCTATAGATCGTCAGACCAATACCCCAATGAGTATCCCAATGTGACATGCTTGATATCTCGTACGTATTTGATGGTTGAGTCATATGAATGAATCTTTCGAATAATCTAAAATACTAGTGTAAGTCTAGTAGGGTTTAGTAAGTCTAAGCTTGGAAATGCGCAAGCTTGAAAGCGACAAGACTTGGAAATGGCACAAACTTGGAAGTGGCAAGCCTGGATGTGTGCATGCTTGGGAATGAAAAAGTTTGGAAGAGTCCAGAGTCAAGATTATGTCAAATTTCTCAAGGACTGATCATGGGATTGATGCCATGCTCTCGAGGACTAAGCGAGGTTGGCATATGTTGAAAAGGGGCAAGAACGAGCGTCATGTCCTTGAGAATCGAGCAAGGCATGGTCCTCGGGGACTAAAGCTTAGAAATCGAACAAAGCATGGTCCTCGAGGACTAGGGATTTTTGTGACCGAACAAGGAATTATGAACAAGGATTGGTGTAATCAATCAAGGCATGATCGAACAGAGCATGGTCCTCGAGAAACTAATGCGTGGCGTATGATAAATGCATATTTTACATATTTAGATTCTCAATTTCATGCACTTATTTGCTAGATTTCTTTTGAACTATTGTATATTACGTTTGTTTTTGTTTATTTATCTTTTAGTAGGTGAATCATCCAAAAATGAGCTACAAAGTGTTAGATTGTGCACGAAGAGAAGTGCTACAAAGGAAGAAGAGCCAAAGACCAAGTGGAATATTGAAGACAACAAAGAAACGAAGCAAACGGTGAAAGAATGAGGTCCTTCCGACTTCATACGAAGAAGTGATAAGAAAAAACAAGTTCAGGATTTTCTCGGAGGGTCAAGTCATCGAGAAAATCAATAATCTCGATGGGATGACCCATCGAGAAAAAAAATCTCTGAAGAAATATTTTTTCTCGATGGGTCATCCCATCGAGAATAAAAGAAATCTCGATGGGTCGAGCCATCGAGAAAATGAGCGTGAAGATTTATTTTTGACCTATTTTGGAGTTTCAGAAACTTATTTCGACCGGGATTCGAGTACGGGCACTTCTACAATTTGGCACCTACATAAGGGACAATTCTAATACTTTTCGATATATCACTTATACACATATATTCTTAGACATTAGGTTTACATAGAGAAAGATTCTTTTCATATTCTAGTGTTTACCCCCTTGGGTGAAACCATGTTATTTCTTCTTCTTTCTTGTATTATGAGTAGCTAATTCTTATTGATTAAGGATGAATTCAATTTTCTAAGCGTAAAGTTTTATTAGTTATACAAGTTTATTCAGAGTTTTAATCATTATCGTTTGTTTTTACTACATCTAGGATTTATGATTGGTTTCTAGATTGTTTAAGTGTACAATTGGATTAATCTATTGATCAACTTAATGCTAGAATAGAGTTATGAGATAAGTAATCGTCCATCGACTCATACACAAATAAAAATCGTGAGACCTTGCAGAGGGATTCTGTGGAGCAGTTGCGAGTGAAGATAACACCATCAAGTGGACCTTGATCTAAGAGTGTAACTACTGGGATCAACCTAAATTCACAAAGCCTAAAACATTCGATTGGGTTACACCTTCAGTGATCTACTACTTGGTGGCTCAGTTGAATAGATTCTGATAGTTGAGAACTTCTGTATCCAGTAATAAAAGGAGTTTTGGGGATATCAATGATCTAGCTGTTATTCTATGGTTGGTGATGCATGGATCTAATGAAAGATAGATAAGTATACTAATTCAGTCAACGTTTGGTAACGAAGAAGGACTCCTTAATCATCTTTCTTATTATCTTTTTGTTTAGTTAATTAATCTACAAACCCCTTTTTCAGTATCTATTTTTGTTTTGCTAATCTAAATAACATATCAATTACACAACTCTCTGTGGGAACGATCCTTACTACCGCCATATTACTAGTTAATTAGTGATAAATATACTGATTAATTTGTTGCACTTACGACATGCATCAAATTTTAGCGTCATTGCCGGGGAGCAGTTGCTAATTGATTTGTTATTTGTTTTAGTCTGTTTTAATAGTTTAGAATATTTTCACTTTTTTTTAAGTGTTTTTCATATTTTTAGGTTTTCATGGTGTTAACAACTAGTTGAAGGTGTTCAACTCTCGTCAAAAGTGGGAGGTAAATTCTGAAAACAAGTTGTAAGTATCACTTTTGTTTTTATTTTTATTTATTTTCAGGTTTAAGTAGATTTTTCGACAAACTTGTGAGTCGTCATGTTTCCTTACGGATATAACATGTACGGTGCACAAGATCAATCATACAATAGTGGTAATCAATATGGTTCCCATCTCAGTCTTATCACAACAACCAACCATACCAAGGGTATTATCAAAACCAATCATTTGGTTGCGATCAATATCCTACGGAACCTCATGATTATTCTCATACATATCAACAACCTTATGACGGGTATGTACGTGAACGATCACAAGTATGTGAGGATAGTTACACTACTAATCATGTTTCTTTTAGTTTGGCAGATGAATTCCGACATTATACGGCACGTATAGATTCAATTTTAGAGAGAGTTTCATCAACCGAACCTAACTATAATATTCTCGACTCGATTTCCTATCGTATTCATGATCATTCACCCATTCAAATGAAGGAGATTTATGCTAGAGATATTTTAGTAAGTGAAGTGATAAGATATCCTAACTTAAAAGATAGCATTATCCAGCTGTTTATGCAATTTGAGCAGCGAAATCACAAGACTAAAGATACACTCCAAGAACTTCAAAGGACTATGGAAGTCCTGAAGAATCACATTGGTCAACTTAAAGAATAAATAACAGAGGAGGAAGTTTGGTATCAAAGACAAAATAAATCTGACTTTTCCACGTTTAGTAACGAGTATATGATCGATGTTGAAAATGATGAACCTTCTGAAAGTCCATCCAAAAATGATACAACTATTCCAACTTCGGATCATAATAATGATCATTCGCCTATTCAAAAGGAGGAGATTTGGTATGACATATCTATTTGCATAAATGGTGTAATGTACTCAAATGAAGATATTATGAGATGCACCAACGAATTAGACTTTTTGGGGGAGGATTTTGATTCTGATGATAATGAGTGTAGGGATATTTATATCTCTCAGGAGTACAAATTAGAGGATGCTTTTACATATGAACCTAATTTTTGGTCCGATGACTATGATAAATATGAGCAAACTTTAGTCGAGAATGAAACCAAATTGATTGATTTCGTGGAAGACCAAATTGAGCTTATCAAGGATTATAATGATGTTGAGATTTTGGTTGAAGCAGACACTGACGAAGAATGGTTTTTAAAGAGATTGATAGAGGACCACGATATATATGAGGTAAATAATTCATTAGATTTCTTTAAGAATGATAAAGATCCTGTAATACAAGAGATTGTGAAAAGTTTGTCTAATCCTTTGCATACCTCTATATCTTTTGATCCTCCCTCGATCGAAATAGTTCCCCAAAAGGTTGTTCTGATTTTTAAGGAGCTAGATCACTTAGAATTGAGTATATATGCTACAAAAATACTTAAGAATTATGTTGTTTCTAACTATCTACCACTAGATGTGTTTGATTCTAACATTGTGCAGGTTCACCGATAGGAACCCAAAGAAGTTACCGTATTCTATGTTCTCTATACATTTCCAAGTGTAGAAAAGACTAAGTGTGGGGAAAACTTCCACCAAATAATAGTTTCAATATTTATATCTTATGCAGACATTTTTGTGAAGCTATTATTAGAACTGCAGATTGTTAACTGGGTGGATCCCCAGATTTTCAGATTTTTGGTGTACAGACGCTAACAAGACAGTCAGGCTGAGGACGTTAAACTAAACGTTAAATTGGAGGCAACCCATTGGTTTTGTATTTCTATCATTTCCCTTATCTTTTATTTTTTCTTAGTTTTTCATATCATTACTTGATTTCTCATCTTGATTTTACATTGCAGGAGTCAATTACATTGGGGACAATGTAAATTTTAAGTGTGTGGGATCATTTAGCATATAGAGTTTTTAGTTTTTACTTAGAGTATTCACTTTTGTAGGTACAATCTTTGAACTTTTTTGTACATATTTGCATGAAAACCTCCAACTTTTAGATGTTTTAGAGTCACTTTGTATACTTCTAGATAAGTTTACATACGGTGTTCTTACCGAAATAATTATAAATATTAGAAAACTATATTCGGGTTTCTTAGTTGTTGAGAGGCTAGAGCAGACAAAAAGGGACTTAAACCGCCGGTGGCGGATTAGGTGAAGAAAGAATACAATATTAGAGAAGTTGATCATTCAATACCCATGAGTGAGGCCAGCACCAGACCTTCAATTCCTCGTACCTGTCTAAATTGTCCATTTAGAGTGTTTCATCTGTGTTAATTCCGAGTAGAATGATAAGCTACCCAACCTCGCACCAATTTCAGCATTACTTTTTGATATCTTGAGTGTTATTTCTATCAATCATGAGGGTGTTATCAGAATTGATAACTCTATCTTGTAGTCTTGTTTGCAATTAGCACCATTCTCTAAACAACGGGTCCATAGAAACACCATCATCAACAACAAGTGGAGCATTACAAATTCGAAGAGAAGTTGAAGACGTTCACGGTTTACAAGCAACAGTACAAGAAAGAACGAATTTGATATTCAAGTAAAGCAACAATACAGTGAGCAGAATTATATATACATGTTGAATACTTATGTACAAGAGCGAAAAAAATCAAAATATGAGAGTTATTGAAGTTTATGATATCGAGACAATACAAGTTGTGAAGAATCAAGTGGTAAAATCCTTATTCCACGGCCATAGTAGTTTCATTGTGCATTTTATTTTATTTTTCAGTTTGTATTTTATTTTGAAATTCTAGAATAAAAAAGAAAAAATATATATATATATAAATTAAAAAAATAATAAATAAATAAATAATGTTTTTATTGAATAAGGCCGTGGGGAAGAAGAAATCTATAAAGAAGTTTCAAGCAAGGAAAAATTGAGGAAAAAAGTTACAATTTGTCAAAAATCTACGAAGTTCAAGAGTTCATCATCAACAGTTGAAGACCGAAGACGTTTCTATTGGATGTTGTTACAGTGGTGTTGATTGTGAATCGGGTGAGAAGGTAAGTAAGTGTTCCCATCCTTACATAGTGGTTGATTTCCTTTCTTAGAGATCATAAAAAAATGGTTCTTTTTCGTCTCACGTTTCATGGGATAACATCTTCATATAATTTGGAAGGTTCCTTTTCCTTCCCACCATTCAACGTGTGCAGGATTTCTATTTTCACTTCTACCTGCACACATGAGAACCATAAAGTGCGGCTTTTGAGTGTCATTTTCATAAAACCCTATTGATAAGGCAGAAGTCATTCAATCGCTCTTGTACCTGGATTCTTTCAAATGGTGGTTTTCTCCTAACTCAAGAGTTAAGCATGAGAATAATGTTCTTTTATACTTCTAAATTCTTATTGTTAGTGTGCAGAAACTTCATGTCTTCGTAGCTCTTTAGATGCTCGTTCTCTGGAATGTTTGACAATTGGAATTTAGGTTTTGTGGGTATACCTCTTGTAAACCCTCACGAGACTATAACTCGTCCATTAGGGACACCTAGGGGTTTAAAGGATTGTTACACATGCTAAGTGTAACCGTTTCCTCAACGAAAGGGAGTTGTATTTTAGTTTAGTTTAGTTTGATCGAGGACTAGCCAAAGCTAAGTGTGGGGGAATTCGGTAAGTGCATATTTTACATATTCAGATTGTCAATTTCATGAACTTATTTTCAAGATTTCATGTGAATTATTGTATATTACGTGTTTTTTTTTGTTTTTTTATCTTTTATTAGGTGAATCATCCAAAAAGGAGCTACAAAGTGTTAGATTGTACATGAAGAGAAGTGCTGCAAAGGAAGAAGATCCAAAGACTAAGTGGAAGTTGTCCAAATTTAGGATTTCTCATCACCATATTGAAGAGAACGAAGAAACGAAGTCGATGACGAAAGAATAAGGTCATTCCGATTTCATACGAAGAAGTTATAAGAAAAAAAAACAAGTTCAGGATTTTCTCGGAGGGTCAAGCCATCGAAAAAATCAATATTCTCAATGGGATGACCCATCGAGAAAACAAAACTCATAAGAAATATTTTTTCTTGATTGGTTATCCCATCGAGAATACAAGAAATCTCGATGGGTCAATCCATCGAGAAATTGAGCGTGAAGATTTGGCATTGACCTATTTTGGCATATTTTGGAGTTTTGGAAACCTATTTTGGTCGGGATTCGAGTACGGGCACTTCTACAATTTGGCACCTATATATGGGACAATTCTAATACTTTTGGATATATCACTTCTACACACATATATTTTTAGACCTTGGTTTTACATAGAGAAGAGAGATTTTTTCTATATTCTAGGGTTTACCCCTTTTGGGGGAAACCATGTTATTTCTTCTTATTTCTTGTATCATGAGTAGCTAATTCTTATTGATTGGATGAATTCAATGTTCTAAGCGTGAAGCTTTATTAGTTATACAAGTTTATTCAGAGGTTTTAATCACTACATCTAGGGTTTATGATTGGTTTCTAGATTGTTCAAGTGTACAATTGGATTAATTAATTGATCAGTTTAATGCTAGTATAGAGTTAAGAGATAAGTAATCGTACATCGACTCATACACAAATAAAAATCACAAGACCTTGTAAAGGAATTCTATGGAGCAATTGCGAGTGAAGATAACACCAGCAAGTGGACCTTGATCTAAAAGTGTAACTACTGGGATCAACCTAAATTCATAAATCCTAAAGCATTCGATTGGGTTACAAATTGATTGATCTACTACTTGGTGGCTCAGTTGAATAGAATCTGGTAGACGAGAACTTCCGTATCCAGTGATAAAAGGAGCTTCGGGGATATCACTGATCTAGCTGCTATTCTACGGTTGGTGATGCATGGTTCTAACGAAAGATAAATAAGTATACTAATTTTGTCAACGTTTGGTAACGGCGAAGGACTCCTTAATCATCTTTCTTATTATTTTTTATTGTCTTTTTATTTAGTTAATTAATCTAAAAACCCCATTTTCAGTATTTATTCTAGTTTTGCTAATCTAAATAGCATATCAATTACACAATTCTCTGTGGGAATGATAAACACGTTTTCATGTCTTATTTAATCTCAATTTGTATATTGTTAGTGCTCATTAATAATAGTATTTTATTGTATTTGTAGGTATTTTTGAAGAATAAACAATTGTGGAAAATTGGGCTTAAAAAGTGTTAAAAGCATCCAAGAAAAGTGTTAAAGGCACCCGGAGAAAATGATAAAGGCACCCCCCAAGGAAATTGATAAAGGCACAAGGGCTTTTGATAAAGGCACCCTATTTTGAAAATCAAATTTTAGTTTTGTCGCGAGATTATTTCTTCTCGGCTATGAAGTATAAAGCAAGTGATTTCGAAAACTTATAAGGTTTTAAGACAAGATTATTGTCTTACCTTATAAATAAAAGTTTAACAAGTATGGGACTCGATTAAAATCAATAAAAAAATCAAAACAGATCAAATCAAATTGTCTCGATAAAACAGATGGAATAATTAAATCAGGAAACTCTGATTTACTTCTTATTTAACCTAATCTTGTTTATTCGAAACATATCTCAGATAAACAAAAGAAACAGAATCGAGTTTGAAGGGAAAGAAAATCAGACAAGAAATCACCAAGAAGGAAATATATATCCGAGAAAAAACTTTGCTTGAAAAGAGAAGATTTTTAAGGATTTGAGGAGGTATGGATGTTGTTGTATATATAGGGATCGAGGAGAACAACTTTTGGGGGTGCTGGCTCTGCCAGAAAACGAAAATTCTGCTTGTGATGAAGAAGTTGAAGAAAATGTTGTCGTAACTTAAACTTCCGTTGCCAAAACCTTTAACTTTTGCAACGTTTATCTTCAGTTTGTAACAGCGAGTCTGTAACGTGCATACACCGTTTCAAACTCGCTTCTTTTATTATTTTCTCTTCTTTTCACCTTTGTAAATACTTTGTGATTTATGTACCTATCTTTTGAGAATGTTTTGAGCATGATGAGCTAAACCCCATCACTGCGACAATGTAGGAAGCTATTTTTCACAATTGTTTGGTAACTAAATTCGATTCTTTATGTCTTTTTGCACTTATTTTAACAGATTTATGATTTGTCTTAATTGGTTGTCATTTAATTTGATGGGTCATGCTTAGCTTAAGTGTTTCGATGGTTCATGATTAGGATTGACAATCAATGTTTTAAGAATCTACTGTCGCAAAGAATTAGAGTCAAAAACATTTATGTTATGAGCTATAAATTGTCTAGAATTAATATTTGAATCACATGAATATGAAAATTGGTGGAAACCTAAGTCCCAGTCTCCCTTAAATTTGATTTCATCTTTTGTATGTATTTGCTGGTATTAGGAATTAAATCTAAAATCGAATCTTCAAAAGTCCGAGTGTTTGAACCCCTATTTACCACTTCTACAAACCCCTATATTTGTTATTAGGTTAGGGTTTTATATTTTTTTAGGTTTAATTTTTAATTAGGATTTATTTTATTTTTATTTTTATTTTATCTTTTAGATTTTACTTGGGTATTTTCTTAGCTTTGATGTGCAGGTGATGTTTTACATTAATTGTGGAAATTGCCTAACGAAAAAAGTAAGTAGTATACCTCAATTTTTATTTTTAGATTTTTTATTAATTTTTTATTTTATTTGTAAATATATTTTTTAGATTTTATTTTATTTTGTAAATATATATATATATATATATATATAACACAAGTGCACACCAATTGTATTTTCCGACACCGATTATTAGGAAAGCACGTGGAATAGTACACTGAACACTCTGAGCGTTATCAGTCGAAATTCCACGAGCCTTAGCCATGTACCTTTGACCATTCTTTGACTGTAGGTATATTTTGCTAAGGTAACCTGAGCTTACCCATTTAGTCGAACCTGCATTTCCATGTGCACTATATGAAAAAAATATCGAACTGGTATTACGATAACCAATACAATGAATATCCGACTGAGTATCAAAATGGATATTACCCGTAGTATGATCATAGTGTGGATAGTACCTGGGATCACTATAAACCCTCTGGAGGTTATGGTTCATGCCATGGCGATCCCAATTACAATTCGCACGCTCATCAGTCGTATGAACGGGTAAATGAGGAATATTATACTGAGCAAAATGTTAGTTCTATTTCTCTAGAGGAGTCCCTCAAGCAGATAACTGAGTCGACACGTAAGACTGAGATGTTAGTGAAGAAATTTTATGAAGAGTCATTAGAACAGAATAAAGAACTTACAACTTTAACTACCGCTCTCAGTGAAATTAATGCACGTTTATCTTCATCTTGTAACACTTGATTTGTAACAGCGAGTCTGTGACGTCCATACACCATTGTAAACTCGTTGCTTTTATTATTTTCTCTTCTTTTCACCTTAACACTTTGTGATTTATGTACCTATCTTTTGAGAATGTTTTGAGCATGATGAGCTAAACCCCATCACTGCGACAATGGAGGAAGCTATTTTTCACAATATTTGGTAACTATATTCGATTCTTTATGACTTTTTGCACTTATTTTTACTGATTTATGATTTCTCTTAAATGGTTGTCATTTAAATTGATAGGTCATGCTTAGTTTAAGTGTTTTGATGGTCCATGCTTAGGATTTACAATCAATATTTTAAAAATCTACTTTGGCAAAGAATTAGAGTAAAAAACATTTATGTTATGAGCTATAAATTGTCTAGAATTAATATTTGAACCACATGAATATGAAAATTGGTGGAATCCTAAGTTCCAGTCTCCCTTAAATTTGATTTCATCTTTTGTATATATTTGTTAGTTTTAGAAATTAAATCTAAAATCGAACCTTCACAAGTCCGAGTGTTTGAACCCCTATTTACCACGTTTACGAAACACATCAGGGAACGATCCTTACTACCACTATATTACTAGTTAATTAGTGGGAAATATATTGATTAATTTGTTGCACTTACGAAACGCATCAGCGTGATCAAGCAAGATTGAACGTAGCATGGTCCTCGAGGACGCGTGATCAACAAGGCTTGGTCGAACAACATGGTCCTCGAGGACGCATGAGAAATCAAGGCTTGGTCGAACAACATGGTCCTTGAGGACGTGTGACCAGCAAGGCTTGGTCGAACAACATGGCCCTCGAGGATGCATGACCAATCAAGGCTTGGTCGAACAACATGGTCCTCGAGGATGCATGACCAACAAGGATTGGTCGAACAGCGCATGGTGCTCGAGGACGCGTGACCAATAAGGTACGCCCAAGCAAGGAATGACCGGACAAGGCCGACACGAACAAGGATGAAACTAACAAGGATGAACTGAACAAGGCTGACACGAATAAGGCTTGATGATGAAAGGCATGGTGGACCAAGGCTTGGTGCTACAAGCAAGGGATGGTGGAGCAAGGCTTAGCATTCCAAGGCTTGGTGATGCAAGCAAGGGATAGTAATCATGACCAACCAAGACATGGTCCCTATGACCATGTGATCCGAGCAAGGCATATTACCTGAAGACCATGACTTTTTGTTCTTGAGCACTGATCAAGGTGGATCCCCAAGACATCTATACACTATATTTTCTGACATGGGGCAGGAATAAATTTGCAAATTCCAATTCTCTGATACGAGACAACTAAATTTATAATTTTTGCCTATGTCAAAATTGCACCATCTATACTTAGATAAGCATATTGTACAATAAAAGGTACATTTTTATAGAAACGAAACAATACTCAAACTAAACGAATGAGTAATATTGACTCTCTTAATAAAATAAGAGAGTCGGTATTGCTCCTTCAACTTCAACGATTCATATATACTAAGACGGAGGTCTTATCCTTTTTTGTATGGAGCTTCGACAACAACTAGGTCTGGAGGGAAGTTGTGAGCATTACGTTCATGCATAACTTCCATACCAAGGTTGGCACGGTTGATAACGTCATCCCAAGTGTTAATTACACGACCTTAGCTATTAACGACGGATTAGTTAAAATTGAAAGCATAGTGCTAATACCTAAAGCAGTGAACCAAGTACTTACTATTGTCCAATCAAACGGGAAGAAATGTAAAGAACCAGAATTTTTAAAACTAGCGTATTAGAGGATCAATCGGCCAAAATAACCATAAGAGGCTACCATGATCAACCTGGAATACAATCATGAAGTTGAAAGTACTAGAGGTTCCTAGAGGCATACCATCATAAAAGCTTCTTTGATCAATTGGGTAAATCAAAAAAATTGTGGTAGCCGCTGTAGCAGGAGCTGAATATGCGACAACAATCCAAGAACACATACCCAGGCGGATCGATGTACAACTAATCGTGCCAAAAGTGTAGCCAAATTAGAAAACCATATAAAATGCAGGCATCTAAAGAAATCCTCTACTTCAAGGTACCACATATAGGCATAGAAATTGGTTGCGCTTCTTTTAAAGCCTGTCTCAAAAGGAGATTACAAATGGGACGGCGGGAAATGAATCTATACATGACTTGATTCCTTAAACTTCTTCCCATCTTTGATTATCTTATCGATTTCCCTTCCTAATTTTGCATATTTATAAATTGCTCACTTCAATCTCTTGCTCCAATATCGTACTATATCTCTCAAAAACTTCTAGAACTCCACAATTTCTTGTCTAATTAAGGAAAAAAATTTGATTCATGGCGGATTGGGGACCGGTTTTCGTATCGTTCTTTCTGTTTGTCTTGTTGTCTCCAGGGGTACTGTTTCAGTTACCAGGTCGAGGCCGATTCATTGAATTTGGGAGCTTTCATACGAGTGGTGCATCAGTTGTGATTCATTCCCTTATCTATTTTGCTCTTATTTGCATTTTCTTGTTAGCTGTTAAGGTTCACATGTACCTTGGTACTTAACCCGATCAACATTTATGACACCACCGTGCAACAACACCTGCGGAGGCATTGCAGGTCGCTTCGGGTTCCGGGTTTATCTTTCGATTTTCACAAATTTAGGGTGATTTCTAAGTTCTTTTTGGTTCTTTTTATCACTGCGATTGTCTGATTTTCATGGTTCTTTTTATCACTGCAATTGTCTGATTTTACTTCCTTTGTTGCTTTGATTAGTCTTACAATTAAGTATTAATAAGAGAATGTAGTTCATTTCCATGGAGTTTGCTTACTTAATGATCATACAATGGATAACAAACACGAAGAACCGCAATGAGTAGCTGAACTAGTATGTGCAGTTGCAGCATTTCCATGGAAAGAACAAAAAAAATGAAGAATGCATATAATTCATTACCGATAATGAGATCGAAGGGCCTAATTAACAGTTTCCAAATGAAAGCCATATCTTAAATTCTTGCTCTACACGTAGACATGAATACGCAGTATAACAAGGAATAACATGAGCAATAAACCATAAATAATAGAATGAACAAAAACTGAGATAACACAAGTCTTCATATTCATAAACTCAACTGGTTTATGTTTCCCTGGCAGTTGAAAGATTAATCCCGGACACAAAAATGCAAACAAAGCCACAGCTGCAATCGGTGCTGCCTGCCCAATCTCTCATTTCTCAAACCTTTCGCTTTTCTTACTTATTTCTTTTTTTCTTCTCTTTCACGGTATCTTCTTATACTGAAGATGCAAAGTTTAAATCACATTGTTAAAAGTAGTGGGCGTGATTACCAAAAATCTGACATCTTTGGGATCACAACCAAAAGTGTATAAACTCCAACAAAATACATTTTCTTATCCTGAATCGCTTCATCATAACATTTTGAAAGTAAAAACAAAGCTATCAAAGTAAAATGAAATGACACTAGACTTTATGTGATTCAATCAACAAAACTATTTACATCCAAAAATAAATAGTTTGGATCCATTGGTATGATCAAATTTACATTTATACAGAAGAAAGGAAAAGAGAAATAATCTATACTAATGAGATGACTTCGTATAAATCATAATCATGTTAATCATGAATCAAATGAACTAAAACAATTACATAAATTTCATACCTAAGCCATTTGCTATTACTTCAACGACTTAAGTCTAATTTCCCTTTTGATTTTCCAACCCCTTTCCCTGTAATGAGGTTGGTATTTATAGCTTAGTTGATGGAGCCCATCAATCTACCTTTCCACATATTTATTCTTATCCATTCTTGGTGCAATGTGTAGTTCCGCAAAGCCTTTTTGCATTTCCTGCACGGTCTGATCGTTCCTTCCGCAAGTCTTAGCCTGCGTACTGCCTGTTTCCCGTAGTTTCTTACGGATTATCCCGCACTTCTCCTGCGGTCTTTATAGTTAAGTTATTATTTTGGATTGGAATGACTGTTGCGACTTTACTTGAATCATGGCATGTTAGACACGTAGCTATTTAAAGTGATTCGTCATGCTTTAATTATTTGTGTTCCGCTGCTTAGAGAGTCGATACGTGTCAGTCATGCATCGATACTCATTATTACTCTTTATTGTGTCAGGCTTTCCCGCAACCTGTTGTCAGTCGAGCAATTAAAGCTGTCTGTCTTGATCAGTGCACTTTACTTTCCCGCTACTTACGTGTAAGTCATGCAGCAAGGCTATCTTTTTTGTGCATTGTGCCTTACTTTCCCGCAACCCACGTGTCGGTCATGCATTAATAATGTCAGGATCACTTTAAAGATTTTGTAGCTGTCAATTCAACGCTTTCGAAAGTCTTTGTTCCAGTGTTTCTCGTCTTATCATAGCTCGTTACTCTAATAGTTTTCAAACACGTGTGCCTCAGATTTTATTCTATCACAGTGGGGATGCCAAATGATAATTTTTTTCAGAGTGGAAGGATGACAGTGACTAAAATCCTATAAAGCCTCGTCCAAATGTATTGAACCATCATCAATCGACAAATTCTTTTAAATATCTAAACCAAAAATCTCAACTTTTATTTTTAATTTCAAATCCACTTGAACATACCATAACGGACCACGAGGGATGATGGCAAGTGGGACAATTAGCATCATTAGGCTAAAAAATACCCTGAATTGCTCATAACTTGATCTTTTAAGTGAGTTAAAATTCATATTGATTGACGCGTCTTACCCGCTTTTCAACCTTTTTTTAATATATTTTTCCAAATAAATTAGATAGATCCCGACTTAATTAAATACTATCTGTATCTAAGTTTTTCACAAGACATATTTTTGGGTGAATTTCATTTTGATTCTGTACCAAGAAAGGCAAGTAAGAGCAACTTTGGAGATTCTACAAATTAGGGTGCTTCCCGATTAGCAAGAGATTGGACGATCTGTGTCCAATCTATTCCACGAGGTAGTAGGCAATTCTGAGACCCTATCCGTCAGTTTCTCGATTGAATACCAAGATTAACATGGTAAACCATATTGGGAATGATAAAACCCATACAAACCCCATGAATTATTCATAACTTATAAAAGGAATACCATTACTAGTAGGAGTGATATCATTTCATATAGTGCAAATTCATCCTAAACAATCCTAATTATTGGCCCGATTAAATGATATCTTCCTGCTTGTTTTGGTATCCTATTTATAAATCGTGAAACCATTAGCTCGATTTCCATTAAAAATGCAACATAAACTTTCATCACCACCTGTACCAAAAATGGTGGGGTGTGGGGTGGGTGGGGATAGCAAACCAAATGATCCTCAATTAATAGACGACTCAGTAGTCTATGAGTTCAACTAACAATCTAACTAAATAATTTTAGGGTCTAGATAACAGATAATTAGATTCCAAGCATTAAAGTCAGATACTGAGTTTTTCCTCAGTACTCAGTAGTCACCACTACATTCACGTTGGGGTCTGTAGTCTTACTTTGTTGAATGCTGAGTTTGTTTGCCTCTTTGTTCACTTCTCTCTTTACTAGAGACAGCACTTAAAATAACATTACATCTCCTGAATCATCCAGTACACACAAACTTCGAAGTCTGAAAGCTTGTGAACTTTGTTGGTGGTGGTAGTTTAGGAAGAAGAAGAGGGAGTGAAAAATGGCAGATTGGGCACCAGTGTTGATAGGAGTGATTCTATTCATTCTATTGTCACCAGGTTTATTATTTCAGCTACCAGGTCCCAGTAGGCATATGGAGTTTGGAAGTTTCAAGACTAATGGGAAATCTATAGTCATTCATACTCTCATATTTTTTGCTATCTTCACCATACTCACATTAGCCCTACATGTTCACATCTATGCCGGTTAAACGTTGATCCGTCTCGTCTCGGGTAATAAGCTAAAGATTAAACCTTCTCGATCATCTTCTCCTATATTTTTATAATTATTTATGGTATTTGTAACTTAAGAGCAACTGCAGCGGACGACTATACCAAAGAGTAAAGATTAAATTTACTCTTTGGTCGCCCAAAATCAACCGCAACGGACAAGTATATATAGGAATGAGGCGAGTAAAACCATTGTTCCAGAGAAAATTTTCTCCAAATCTTCTAATTGGGCGTTAACAAAAGACGTTTCCTTATGAAAACGTTTTGAAACACGGACGCAGTGGCTGAGAAGCGTTTGATGAGACGCTCACAAAAGAATGCGTATGAAGTAACGCTTCACTAGGACAACGCTGGTAGAAGAAACGCAAGCCAAAATGAGCGTCTGGTTAAAACATTCTACTGAAATAACGTCCGTATATCATACGTTTTATTAAAAAGACGTCGGATAACAGGCGCTCTTTTAGGAAGGCGCCGGAGCACCAAAAGCTCTTGTAGGAAAGCGCCGGAGCACCAGAAGCTCTTTTAGGAACGCGCCGGAGCACCAGAAGCTCTTGTAGGAACGCGTCAGACCACCAGTCTTATTAACGCTCACACTGGTGGACGTGCTTCATTACGCTTCTTTAGGTGAACGTGAAACTCAGCTCAAGCTTCTGTTGGTGGACGTTTCAATACTAAGCGCTATTATAGAGGGGCTTCTGGCATTCAGGCGTCTTTTAGGCACAGCGTATATCACTAAACGTCCACACAATACAACGTTCAACTTCCATACGTTCCTATACGAGTACGCTTGTACAATAGACGCTGATTAGTGTGGACGCTTAAACATACGTTTGATTAAGGAAGCGTATGAGTATGCAACGTTCATTTATAAGTGCGTCTGGTTCCAGAATATGAAACGCTCACCAAAATATGCGCCCAACAACATACGTCCCACTAAAGAAACGTCCGTGTCACCTAACGTTCATCTACAATAACGCTTTATAACAGACGTCTAATTAAAAGGACGTGCGATCATATTTACTCACAAAACCGTTGTGTTTAAAATGAAAAACGACCAAATTTTTTTACTCTTTGGTATTTAGGATAGTCCAACCGTTGCAGTTGCCCTAAGAGACCATGGATCAATGAGTAGTTTTTTGGTGGTTCCGTTTGTTTTTATTTCTTAAGATATGTAATGATGTACTTGTTGCTGCGTTGTTGAGCACCTACACTGTGACTTTGTACTGATCATGAGCTAGATTGATGTTGTATTTGAGAATTCTGGTATCTTTATTATTCAGATATTTTTTTAGTCATGTTAATAGTTCCAATTAGGGCTGCACAAAGGTCGGTTCGACTTGTTTATTGGCAGAGCCGAGTACATGTACCTCCCTATGGTTGGTTTTTTACCTGTGTACCTGTATATGTACCCTGTATTATTCGGATCGGTTCTGAAACTGTACTTGTCTGTTCGGTTCGGTTACGGTCTGGTTCCGATCATGTACCTGTTCGAAGTTCCCTTCTCTCTTTTTTTCCCTGTTTTTTAAAACCATCCAGACTTGAACATATTCAGCAACAACAAAACAACCATAGATTTATGCTTATAAACAGAATAAGGTTTTCTACCAATAAAATGTAAGAAGCCACTTAGATTCCACCATTACTGATTCACTATGCTTGGTTTTGATAAGATTTCAGAAAAGAACAAGTGCCTACATGATAACTTTCAAAGACATGGATCAGTAAAGAACTACTCAAATAATGCTTTGAGTCATGAGACAGAAAGAAAACTACTGATGAGAAAACAAAACAAAAAAAAAAAAAAGAAAAAAGAACAAAAACAGTGAGGTTGGTTAAAATTCATAATCATCTAAAGGCAGATATTGACATTGAATCAGCATAATTAACAATAGCTAGAGAGTAATTCGTTTATGTGGTCACTTATTCATACCTTTATGTCACCACTATCGTCTGCAGCGGCAAAAAAAGATGATTTCGAGCTGCAAGTAATCTGAAAAGAAGAGTATCATGTTCAAAAGTTTTAGCATAACATTTTTTTTATTGAGTATTAATCAAGAAAGGGAAGTTAGTATGCCAAATATCATTTTAAATTTATAAGCTCATGTACTCAGCAGTCAGCATGCTAATTTATGGTTCACTTCTGATTACAAAGTTACTTCAAATTTGGTCTCAGTACCATATTAGAGTAGGAAGATAGTCCCACATCAGTACTGTAGAACCTCTGGAAAGCTTAATAACTATAGCTTCCATGAACTTGTGTTTCAAAATTTCTGTGATTTAATGCAGCTCTACAGACAAGTTCGGTGATTTAATGTAGCTCTATAGAGAAGTAGTTAAATCACAAGTTTTGTGATTTAACTTGTGTTTCACAAGTTCTTTTTGATACTGATCATAAGAACTCTATTTAGGATCTTTTCAAAATATAACGAAGAGATATAAAAAGTTAAGAATATTTAAATGAAATCATCTACTGGAGGAAAAAGGAAAAACCTCTAATGCCCTTCAAAAAACCACAGAATGTTCACCTGGTTTATCTCCTCTTTGTTATAGATGTAGCTTCCCAATTGCTTCCAGGAAGATGCCTCCAAGATAAAACAGAATGAATGGGTAAGAAACAAAAATAATTATCTTACCGACTAAAAGAAAAACAAAATATGTGTATGTAGATCATGAATACTTCAGCAATGACACTTATATAGAATGTAGGGATGATCCAAATAGAGTATTAACCCAGAGGGGAGAACAATAAGTGGGAGCAAACCCTAGTAACAAATACTACTACTTTTTATAAAACCAAAACCCCAATTTCAGGGAAATCAAATTGAAAAAGAAATTGACACAGAGAGGAGGTTAGGAGAGAATATACCTTGACCCGAGACAGAGATTGTTGCTGGGATGGAGTTCCTGTGTAAGGATGGATGCAAGAGTTTTTGAAAAAGAATTTGTAAGCAACCACACTGTTCACATAACAACAAACCACAACAAATGAATCAAACCCATAGTGTTTGCATAACAATAAAACCACAAGAAATTATGCACAAACAAGTTAACTAATTGACTAAGTATCATATAAATCATCACCAAAAATAGAAAGTAAATTGACACATGAATCATATCATCCCATACTCACCTGATGTGATTGCAAATTAATCCTGGATTTATAACAACTGTTTCTTTTAACCTGAAAATAGAAATCAGCGCAAACATCAATTACAAAGGCAGAAAATAGTAAAGGATCTGAATCATACGATTAGGGCAGAAGAAGAAGTATAATTAGAAACCCTAACAATATTAATCTACAGAAAACCTAGCAATAATTTTAATCTGCAATTAAACGAAATCCCAATTGTGTCGGTAACTTATCTGACATATTAGGGTAGAAGAAGTAACAAAGTCTCATTATTTGAAGAAGAACATAAGAAAAAGAAGTAAATAAATAGAGAAATGAGTAGAAGAAGAAATAATAACTGAAAAGTAAAGACGAAGGTGGTACTGGTGGTGGTGGCTGTGATGAGAATCACGAAATACTGGTGTTGCTGCTGTAGTGGAGGTGATGAAGAAGAAGGGAAGAAGTGAACTAGATTCTAAGAAGAAGGGAAGAAGTGAAGTCTTTCACTAACCTAGAAATGAACATCTAAGATTAAATCTATAAATTACAATCAACGGCCTTGAATAGCCGGTTTTTCTAGGTCGGTTCGGTTCGGTTCTACTTAAGAACCAATACTTGTACCTGTTCTGAGCCGATTCTGACTTTCAATACTTGTACCTGTCCCACGCAGGTCGGTTCCGGTTCGGTTCTATCCCGGTTCTTCGGTTCCGTTCGGTTCTGTGCAGCCCTAGCTTCAATTGCACCAAACGATTATGAATAGGTTCGAATCACAGATAGCTAAAACATGTTAATAGTTTCATTTGTTAGATCAATTCCAGTGGGCATTGACTTTTTTGTCAAAATGCCAAGCCAGATGGATGGGAAAACTCGGTTTTGGGCAGTGGGGAATGGGCTAAACGACGTAATATGAATCGACCGAGGCAACAAGAGACGCTTGGCCTATATCGCACCGAGCCTCGGCTCAACATAGGATGAGCGGCTCTTGTTGCCTCGATAACGGTTAAATCCCAACGGCTCTAATCCAACGGGTCTAACTTCTCTCCCTATAAATTCAACCAATTTCAACTCCAAAATTACACCTTCTCCACTCAAAAAAATCTTCTACTTTCATTTAAATCTTAATTTTTCCATCTCAAACTCTTGATCTCAACTTCTGCTAAAAAAATCAAATGGTCAGGTCATCACAAACACAGAATACTGAATTAGGAAAGGGTTCAGAAAAGTCTCGTGGTCCAAGGTTTAATCTCAATAAAGATAAAGCTATCTGTAAAGGATATGTATCATGTACGTTTGATGTTGTCAATGGTGTTAGTCAACAGGATGCAATGCTTTGGAAGAAATTTTTTGAATTTTTTGATAAGGAAACTTGGAATCTAAGTAAACGTGACTTCAACGGGTTGTCGGGTCGTTTTCATGTAATCAGCAAAGTGGTGAGCGCTTGGATAGGTATGATGATGCAAGTGAATCGCCAAAGAGGAAGCGGTGATACTGAAGCCGATATAGTAAGTTAGTTGTATTTAAAAATGTATTATTGATTTTTAAAACTTTGTATTATCAAGTTATTGTATGACTAATTATTAAATGTAGAAACTGCAGATGCGAAAAACTCGAGAGGCATGAAAACTCAAAGAAAGTTCGAGTTTCAACTTCGAAGAATGTTTCCATATACTCAAAGTCCTGAACCGATTCAACCCTGAACTGTTGAATGGATATCAAGTACCAAAGCAATCCCCTTACCAGACGGGAAACGTTTCTCAAGGATCTCCGATTACTTATTCTTCACCAGAATCAGGCTCAGCCCCATAACCCAACACAGCCGCATTCCAGCATGCCAACAATAATCTTAATGTTAATGGAAATACAAAAAGATATGATGGATCAGGAAAAAAGAAATCTAAAAAGATCAGAAAGGCGGCTCAAGAAACCACTGAATCTTCAACTTCATATGTCAACTTCCAAGAATTTTTTGAAAAACAAGAAAAGACTGATATTGGTAAAATGGTAGAACGCAAGAAAATGGATGACGAAATTAGGAGAGGTCGTAAGGCTCTTGAACAGAATCTTTTTAATGCTCGCATGAGAGGAATCTTGGGAATAGACACGTCAAAGATGAATCAGACGCAACTGCGACTCTGGCAAAAAGAAATAAATAAAATCGAAGCACAGAAGGCACATCAAGTCCAGATTCAGTTGACGTTGATTTATATGAGGAGGAGAATGAGGATATCAGTAATTCCATTGTTCCACTGGATGATTAGTGCTAGTTTTATTTTTTTTAATGCAATCCTTTGTTTCAGTGTTTCAATTTCGGTGTAATCAAATTTCACTTCAATTGCAGTGTTGTTTTTTCACCAATTTGATCCTTAATTTCAATGTTTGATACCTAGATTGCATAAATCCAATTAAAATAAAATAAATAAAATGATTGAAATAATAAAAGGTTCAAAAACTAAAACTAAATCCTGTGAGGGTTTCTTCTTCCAAAATCATCCCGCAAGTGTACGGTGAGATCTTCCCTTAGCCTAACATATAATCCTCTGTGTTCAATTCTCGTTTCTACCATTTTGTACTCTCTTGTTGGCACATCGTGAAGGGGTTGAACATCTCTCCTTAAATCATGATGTGGATAACTTGTCCAAGTGGGATCTCGGCGGGTTTCATCGTTATCAAACCCTATTCATTTTTATTGGTTTGAATGAACGATATGGTCCACAAATTATATGGAACTTCCGCTTCAAAAATCCAAATGCTCGTTCGACATCCTTCTTAACCGCCATCTGCTTCTCGTTAAATATTGTTTTGCACGTTCATCATGGGATAACTGAGTGTAAGCTTGAACTAAAGTTGACCACTGTGGATAAATTCCATCTGCCAGAAAATATCCACCCTGATAGTTATTGCCGTTGACGGTGAAATTTGAAGCTGGAGCAGTTCCATACTTCAACTCTTCAAACAGAGGCTATTTATGCAAAACATTGATGTCGTTATTTGAACCCGGTAGTCCAAAAAAAGCATGCCATATCCTGCAATCATAAGAGACCACCGTTTCCAAAACAATAGTTGATTTGGTGAAGTGGCCCTTATACTGACCCTTCCATGCATAAGGACATCCGTGCCACACCCAATGCATGCAATCAAGGCTTCCTAGCATTATGGGAAATCCTCTTTTGGTGTTTTCATCTAGTAGTCGGTCAACATCATCTTGCGTTGGTTGTCGTAAAAAACGTGGACCAAAATGGTTGAATACTGTTTCGCAAAACATTTTGAGATTTTCGTATGTTGTTGTTTTTTCCATACGACAATACTCATCACAGGCATCCACCGGCACAATATAACCTAGAATCCCTAGGGATGCAGTGACCTTTTGTTCAGGACTATGTCCTCGTATGTTTAGTGTATCAAATTGATAGTTGAATTAGGGTTTACCCGACAGAGCTCTCCAATAACCCGCATGACCAAGTGTTGTGGCATGTGGAAGCGACGTTGAAAATCTTCATCAGAGTACACACTTCATTAATAAAATAATCATGTATCATTTGTTGATGTCATTCATCTCAGTATCTCCACGTCCATCTTCTTGTCAACACGGCTCTTGGTTCTGGATGTCGAGGTATTTGCCCTGAGTATAATTGTATCATATGGTTAGTCATCCTTCTAACATCGTCTGAATCTTCATCCATTTGATTAATATGTAGCATACTTCCTTGAGCTTGTTGGAGCCATAGTTCCCCTATCATTTGTGCTTCTTCATTTTCCACTTCAGGATCCATAAGTTGAGATCAAAAGTTTGAGATGGAAAGATTAAGATTGGAGTGAAATTAGAAGATTTTTTGAGTGAAGAAGGTGTGATTTTGGAGTTGGAAATGTTTGAATTTATAGGAGAGAATTGAGAGTCGTTGGATGAGAGTTGTTGTGCATCGAGCCTCGGCCTAGAATGGGCCGAACGGCTCAATGTGAGTCGATCTTCTCAAACATAGACGATCGACTTTCTCTGAGCCTCGATGGACAAACCCCCCAATGTACCCATTTACCAACTTGTTTTTTGGGTTTGTCCATCCCACTATAGGATGGTAATTGGAAAATTAACCAATATACCAACCCCATTTTCTTTGCTCTTAACAATAAATATAAACATAACGTCCTTGAGGGTTTGAGCCTCTTCACATTAAAAGAACGGAGTAAAGACTACAAATTATTGTTGATATGAACTCAGAATATTCAATTGCATGATTCGATTTTACTGTGCATGAATATGTATGCCGACGGCAACCACCAATACCGTGAGTATGCAAAAGAATAGTATGGCATGAACAAGAATAGAAAGCCCACTTGTGTACATATTCCCGAACTCCATAAATTTATGCCTAGCCGGCAACTGGAAGATTAATCCCGGTGATAGAAGTATGAATAACACCACTGCTATAACAATTGGTCCCCAATCTGTACCCATTCTTGATTTCTATAGATTGATGTGTATATGAACAAACGGATAAATACCTCTCTCGCTCGCTAGCTCTACCTCCTTTGGTTCCTATTTCTTGGTATTTGAAGGAACTAAAATTTCATGAACAAGGAGATGTGAAGATGCTAAACTTAACGACGAAGAAGGCGACGAGATTAAAAAGAGCAAAATAGGGTGTCGTGGCCAGGGGATATTACTGGGTTTTGCTTTAACATATGTAATTTGGAGGATTGCAATATTGCAATTAGAGTTGTAAATTGGGACGTGCCAACCCACAACAGCCCAATCCAACACGTGAATTAGTCCAGCACGGCATAATACGGCAGCTTCATATGTTGTACTGGGTCAGACTAATCGTTCCAGTGGCACAACACAACACGTGGTACGATTAGTAAGTGGCACGGCACAGCACGCTAAGAAAGTACATCATAACATGTATAAAACACTACACAATACGGTATAATATGACACATTTTGTGTATATTTTATAAAAGAGTGTTTATTCTAACCAATTTTTGATATTTTATCTCTGTTATGTCGTGTTATTTATATCACAACACATATAATATCTAAATATCTAAAAAATTACAACTTTAAAAAATATAAAATAAATATGTCAGGCACAACACAACACGCCCTCAAACATAGTACAATACGACACATTTTAATCTCTAACACGGCACAACACGCAATGTAATACGGTGGGTTCGTCTTTAAATAAATTGTGATGTACTGGGCCGGCACGTTTTACGCCTCTAATTGCAATGTACAGTATACACGCCCCCTTTTCATCTTTCTTTTGTGCTAATTTTCATTTGTATAGTGTGGGAACACTTTATAACTTTAATTGGAATTGTTTGAAGAAACATCTAAGGAGCAATGGAAAGAAAAGTGAAAGAACAAAAAAGGTCTATTGAAAGTTTGTTGGGTTAGGAATACTTAGTGGCAAAGCTAATTAAAGGAAAGGAAACAATTGATTGAGCAATTATTATCGAGACTCAAAGGTAAATGGCACATAATTTGTATGTTGGCGGTGCAAATCAAGATTATCTACCTATCAAAAAAAATTAAATCTAGATTATCTAACCATCAAAATCTTCTTACCCCACTTTTTATTAATATAGTATCGTTATTACAAAATGGATAAAACATTGAGAGAAAGAATAAAAGAAGGTTAGGTTTATTAAGAAATAAATAAATAAACGAAGGTTAGGTTTATTGAAAATAAATAAATAAATAAATAAGCAATTGATTATATGGTTTTTTTCTTCTTCTTTTTTCCCCTTTGATCAATCGAGATATTTTAAATAATTAATTTTGTAAAAAAATAAAGAACCTTTAATTGGGGAATAATTTTATAAATCGGAGAATATTTAAAAGAATATTATTATAAAATAATTTGAAGAACTTCTTCTTCAAATAATTTTGGTAGTATCTAAATTATCCTCAATTGATCAATTTTTTAAGGTTAATTAGTAATAGATTAGTTTGTTAAAATTAAATGTAAGGTTATTTTGATTAATTTTTAATTTTGATTTTTAATCTAAAATTAACTAGCTTGTTGAGAATTTGAAATGGATCAATGGGATTTTCAAATAATGGTGGTAGTGTATGTTTAACATTTATATTTACTTGTAAATTTTAGTGAGGAAAGTAGGCAAGGATTGTGAATTGCGTTTTAGCTCTTAAATCCTACAATGATTGGAAACATACTGGTTGTAATGGTGCATTCAAATATGGTGGGAATGTGAAACCCAATATCTCAATAAAAAGTTTTGTGCAGAAAAATTCAGAACCCTTTACAGGTGGTTCCTTGTCAAGGACTCAGTCTATGAATGAGAAAAAAATTGGATGCTAATGATTCGTCTGATATGGTTGGTGTTCCTTACTATGTGCATACTGACTTGGTATTTTGAGTTTAGTTGAGTTAAAACGAGTATTCATCAATTCTTCAAAATTTGATGAGCAGAGTAATCGTCTATTAAATACCCTTGTTCGTGTTGCTCTATCAAAAGAGGAGAAGAAGGGAAAGAGAGTCGGCAGTTGAAAGAAGAAAGAAGGGGAATATCAAAGTAGGTTTTCTTTTTCTTCTTAATATATTAAACGGCAGTATGGACATTTCATCATTCAAAAAATACCCCCTTAGCTAAAATCTAGACCCTATAACTGTAAGTATCCCCCAATTTGTGAGAGTATTCCCCAATTGAGGGTTCCAAATAAAGCCATAAACTGTAAAAATATCCAAGTTTTGTGTATGTAAAAGGGATGAATGATGGTATAATCCGGAATCAATAACGACTATTTAATCTGATTGTCTTCTTCTTTGATAAAAGATGCTACTAAAAGATAGGAGTATTTTTTCCTATAATCTTGTAAATCTAATTGAACTCGTATGCCTAAATCATTGAGTGTGAATTCAAAACGATGTCATGTTGAATCGTCAATGTTCTTGAATCGAGATAGCAAGCCACGAATGAATCACTAAAATTTAAAGAAATTGCGCCACAATAGCGAAGAAAAATCGCCCCAAAACTGTGAAAAAAATATATCGAAAGACGCCAAAAATAAATAAATAAATACGTCATACTTGTGAAACATATGTGGCAAATTGATTACAGTGGAGACTCTATGGAGAGAAACATAATTTGCGTTACATTTTAGATTATGGTAATTTCGCATCACACGTATATTTCGGTTCAAAAATGGAAAATTTTGTTCAAGAAGCACCATATTTTTAATTTTAGTCACGGGGTAGACTACACGCCACTTAGCAAATCTTGGGTAGTGGTAATTTATGGTTACAGGTTATGGAGCATATTTTAGGTTACAATGACACGTCAGGGTCACAAGACAATTTTAAAGTTGAGGTGTGGAGTTCGCAGAGCTATATTATGGGTTGTAATGTAAACTTTGGATCACAAGGAAGTATTTTAGGCTTAGTCTTATGGTCATTCACAAGGCAGAACTAAAGGTTGAAAAGTTCACTGGAACCAATAATCTTGGTTTATGGAAAACAAATGTAACGGATGGTGCTTGTTCATCTTGACCTAAATGAAGCTCTAGAAGGTTGACCAAACGAGATGAATGACAAACACTGGAACAAGCTGAATCATTATGTCTTGGTTTTATTCGTGGGTGCCTAGCAACGTCGGTAAGAGTTAATTATCAGCGCGAGACTCCAACTAAGAATCTTTAGGAAAAGCTAGGAAAAGAATACTTAGCGAAGAACGTTGCAAATAGGATACATATTAATAGAAAATTGTATAGCTATATAAACATGAAGAAGGGTGCAACTCCAACGGATCACCTAGATTCGTTTAATAAACTTCTTACTAACTTGATTAATTATGACGAGATTGTTGAAGATGAGGAGCCTCTGTTGTGTCTGGTGAATTCTCTTCCAGATAAGTATGATCCCATGATTAAAGCATTAATGCACGACAAAGCGAAGCTGACGTACGAAGAAGTCACTATAGTATTGCGTAGCGAAGAGTTCAGGAAGATGGATCATGAAAACCTTGCAAACAAAGCTGGCGGATATGCTCTTGTTGTAAGAGGTCGTTCGACGGACAATGAGAAGAAATATGGTGATCGTGGAAAAGGTAGAAGGCGTTCAAAGTCAAAAGCGTGTCTGCGGAAAGATTAGCGTGTGTGGAGTCCTGACATTGGCCATTGGGATAAGGATTGTCCCTAGCGTAAGGAAAGAGAAAGAGATATCAACACGACTGAGGTGAACATTTTGAAGGTAATTGAAGATTCAGATGAAGCTGTGTATTTCTCATTGACTGTTACACCATCAGTTTATATCATAACTGAGGGTACATGGTTACTAGATTCTGGTGCTACTTATCATATATGTCCTCACTGGGACTGGTTCTCAAACTTCGATGGAGAAGTACGTATGGGGAATAATCATACTTGTACTGTAGTTGGGATTGGTAGTATTCGAATTAAGATACATGATGGTATGTTCAATAAGCTGAAGGAAGTAAGGTGCATACTTACTTTGAAAAAGAACTTGATTTCACTCGGAACTTTGGAAGCTAAGGGCTACAAGCTAGTAGTAGATAATGACATTCTAAAGGTAATCTGTGGATCTATGGACATCATGAAGGGAACACGGCAGCATAACTTATACTATTTAATTGGAAGAACAACCATAAAGTTATGGCATATGTGGTTTTCACATCCAGGTGATAATTCGTTACATTCTTAGATTCGAAATGATTTGTTGAAGGGTGATGTTGCCTACAAATTAGCATTTTATGAACATTGCGTGAAAGGAAAGAAAACAAAAAAAAAATTTTGCACAAAAATCCAAAATACTAGTGGAGTTCTTGACTATGTTCACTCAGATGTTTGGGTTCCCTCTAAGAATGCATCATTGGAGGCATAAAAGTGATGTCCTAGAATTCTTTGTGAGGTGGAAAAAGGCAATTGAGACTCAAACTGGCAGAAAGATCAAGGTACTATGTTCGGACAATGGTGGTGAGTACAAAAGTGATACATTCTTGCAAGTATGTTAGGATGAGGGGACATAGAAGTACTTCACAGTTAAGAAGACATCGTAACAAAATGGGGTAGCTGAACGCATAAATCGTACTTTGATGGATAAGGTATGATGTATGTTATCTAATGCTAGATTAGGTAAAACGTATTGGGATGGGGTAGTTACATATGTGTGCTTCCTCATTAATAGGTTTCCATCACCTGTGTTAGAAGGTAAAGCTCAAATGGAAAAGTGGTATGGTATACTAGCTTATGACTATGACTCAATTCATATCTTTGGTTGTCCTGCTTGGTATCATGTTAGCGAAAACAAGCATGATAGTTGTGATATTAAAGGGGTTTAAAATTTGGAATCTAGTAGAAAAGAAGATAGTCATGAGTAGAGGCGTTACATTTAATGAGGCCTTTATGGTGAAGTCTAGGGGTTCTCGGCAGGTAGAGAACACTATCATTACCAAATAGCCTTTGCAGCAGGTGGAGGTTGATGCAGCTCCACCACTTCTATCTAAGTCTGTATCTGTTACGTTGACTTCCAAAGGCGTGGCATCTACAACGGAAGTAACTACTGAAGTTCAAAGTGATAGTATCGTTGTTAATGATCAGGAACACAAATCAGTAGAAGATACATAAGCTACGGTTATTGTGACCATAGCAACCATCAAACCGAGAAGACAAACCAAAAAACCTGGTTGGACGGATGATTTTGTAGCTTATTAATTACCATTTGTTGAAGAAGGTACTCGTAATACATATTTTAAATTTGTAGTGTAGAGCGTAAAGAATGGGAAGATTCAATGCAGGAAGAAATGAAGTCTCTTCACAAGAATGACACATGGGGTCTTATGAAGCTACCAAACGGTAAGAAATTCATTGGGTTTAAATAGGTATATTCTAAGAAGGAAGGATCTTAAGAGAATCAAGTTCGCTACAAGGCAAGGTTAGTTGCTAAAGGTTATGCCCAAAGAGAAGGGATTGACTAAAACGAGGTATTTTTCTCTAGTTGTGAAGCACTCGCCATTACGAATTTTTTTGTCCTTGGTACCACGATATTCCCTTCGTCCCATTTTAGATGAAGGGGAAGGACTTTTCACGCAGATTAAGGAATAAGAGAGATATTAAAGTTTCCAGAAATACCCTTAATTACACTTCTATCTTTTTCTAATTTAGGGTATAAACTTTAATGTGAATTAAGTATATAGTAGAGTATATGTTTATACTATTTAGTAAGTTGAGCCTACACTTTCTAAGTTAGCGCATGATATTGAGGTGGGGATAAATCAGGAATATTTAGGGGGAAATATGAAAACCTTCATCAAATTTGGGACTTGAAAAAAACCCTTGCTCTTCATCTAAAATGGAACGAAGGGAGTATGATTTAGACCTAGTTCAGTTAGATGTCAAGATGATGTTTTTACATGGTGATCTCACTACAAGAAAAACGGGTTTGAGCGTCTAAAATCTTAGCAAGAGTTCGAAAATTTAGTCGCTTAAATAGTTTAAGCGTCTAAAATTGCAACTGCCAACATTTTTGGCGGCAATAAACATGTGTCCACTATTATTTAGCAACGAAAAAAATACACTTAATCGCTAGATCCTTTGTTCAAGTAATTTATAGCAACTAAAATAATGAACATGTAGCTATTCACTTTAAGGTACCGACTCGTAGCAACAACAAAATAAATTGGTTGCTCAAACCTCTCTCAGCAACTAAGTTTGAGCCACAGCCAAATATGTTTAATTGCTAGATCTGTTTTTCAAGTAACTTATAGCAGCTAAAAGTTGATCATGTAGCTATTCACTTTGAGGCACCGACTCATAGCAACAAAAAAATAAATTGGTTGCTTAAACCTCTCTCAGCAACTAAGTTTGAGCCACAACCAAATATGTTAAATTGCTAGATCCGTTTTACAAGTAACTTGTAGCATCTAAAAAAGTGATCATGTAGCTATTCACTTTGAGGCACCGACTCGTAGCAACAAAAAAAAATATTGGTTCCTCAAACCTCTCTCAGCAACTAAGTTTGAGCCACGACCAAATATGTTTAATTGCTAGATCCGTTTTTCAAGTAATTTATAGCATCTAAAAAAGTGATCATGTAGCTATTCACTTTGAGGCACAGACTCGTAGCAATAGAAAATGAATTGGTTGCTCAAACCTCTATCAGCAACTAAGTTTAAACCACCACTCTAAGAGATTCTGGTATTATACGATAAAAAAGATTAAACCCAAAACATCTTTATCAAACCCAAAACTTAAATTCAGAAAACAAAAAGAAATCCTATGACCTGGACATCTATCATTATCTTAATACTTCCCTCTCTCCTAACTACTCTTCTCATCTTCACGAACATAAATACTTCCGCCCATTAACAGTCACCCTGAACCAAAATCTAAGACCTCAAATTTCAGCACCCGATCTTGAAATCGAAGCTGGCGATGATGATTTATAGTCGATTAATAAGAATTGGGTGTACATTCGATGGGAATCATGCAATTGAAGATGGTGAGGATGATTTAAACTCGATCAGTTCATGCAATCGATGCAATCGAAGATGATGAATATCTAATTAACCTAAATTCTCAACGATGCTGATGAAGGTGATGGGTTAGAGTTGATTCTGGTGACGAAAAAGTTTGTGGGTTTCTCTTCTTTGACGAGCTAAGTAATTCTGATTGTCTTCATCTTGATTTGATTATAGTTATGTTATATGAAAATGGGTTTTTCAAAAATTGATGAAAATAATTTAGGATTTTGCTTTCGTATCATTCTTAAATTTGTTTATTTTGTAAATTATCATGTTTTTGTTGGTGGTTGTTGTGGGTGTGGGTGGTTTTGGTTATTGGTGGTGGTGGTGGAGGAGGTGGCCCTGATCTGTGTTGCTATTGGTGAGATAGTGGTGCTGGTGGTGGGTGGTGAGTGGTCCTGAGTGGTGGTGGTGGTTGTTGATGATGGGTGTGGATGATATTGCTGGGTGCTGGTGGTGTTGTTATATGGCTAAGGCATGAGACATAATCCTCTTTGTTCAATTTTCTCCAATTGGAATGTTTTAATGGTGTGTTTTCCTGCTATTTTTGTTCTGCAAAATTGGATCCTTAGAGTACCCTAGCCGGCATTGTTATTGCTTCACTGAAGTTCCGAGTAGAGAACATAGTGGCCTGGATTAGTTGATGTATCAGAAGAACTAGTGATGATGAGGATGTTTTAACTAGGACACAATGAAAATATCTAGAATGTTGCTTTGTTTTTCAACGAAAGGAAGTTAACTAGGCTTCAACATTTGATTCTTTTGTTGACTGTCGGGGACCAGGTAGCGGTGTGTTTTATTATTTGAAGTGGAAGTGTTGCTTTACTAATTTGTAGTTTAAGTCGTATACTTGTTTGCATTTCTTTTTAACTATTTTTAGTGTTAGTATAATACAATTTGTAGCCTTCAGGCATTTTGCGTATCGTCTTATTTTTCTTTCTTAGCCAATTGAATTGTGTCATTTCGTGACCATGATAATCTTCTAGTTAGAATTGATCAAGGTGACCTAGTTGAAATCCCAAGTTCAGTAATAGATATGATCTTATTCTTCCATCCCCGCTTAATTACATTGTATCAGGATAAAGGGAACCTTAAAGCCAGGGTTTGCAGAGAACTCGCCGAAGAAGGTGCAGGATGTACAACAGAGGGGTGCTCCCTAGAAGACGTCAGTAGGAAGTGGTGGTAATGTTTGTGTCAGATGCAAGTTTGGTGGAATGCTCTTGTTGGTAACCTTTGCTTTGTTTATTTTCAGTTAATGTATCATCGTCACCTTGATTTCTTAAATGTGACCTCTGATTGGAAAGTTAAGGTCCATTTGTGAAACTGAGAACAAGCAAAGAAAAACACTGATCTTTATAAACGTTTTAGATCTGAAGACTAAACTCGTGTTTACGGAGGCTTAACCTTCTGCTGCACTGATATATGATATATATCACTAAATCAAATGGTTTATCAATTACAGTGATTTTTTTCTTCTCTTTCCTCTCTCTTTTTAGCCATCAATTGAAGCATTAGTTTACCTCATATTGATACTATGGTACACGATTATAACTTTAGATTTCAATTCCTGATTGTAAATATTTAGGCATGTACCCAAATATATCGATATGAGATGTTCTAGCAAGTAGGGACGCACTCGTAATTTTAGAAGAGTGTTGTTAGTTTGCTAGTTGAGTTTTTCTTCGGTCGAGTGAGTATTAATTTTTGATACCCAACAGGTATTATCCTTACAATTATGGACCATTCGCCTCTGACTTCAAAGGTCTTGGGAGCACTTTCATTAAGTTCCAGATGGGTGCTCCTTTTAAACCCTTCGATCAATTGATGGATGTTCTCCCTCCGAGAAGGTAAATCACTAATGTATGGTTGTCTGTGAGGCACTTTGATTTAATAAATAAAAAGTCTTTTTCACAAATAACTTGAAGTTTACCTCTATATAGTGTAAGTGCACTTCCTGGACCATATTGGAGTCTGATGACTTCGGAAGAATCCAGTCTGGTCGACTTCTACCCAGAGGGTAAGGAACTGGTTTTATGGTTTTGATTGAATGCTTATGAAAATTTAATTAACGTCTTAACATTTCATGATCAGATTTCGAGGTCGACACTGATGGGAAGCGATACTTGTGGCAGGTTGCTACTAGACCCTTTAACTGTCATTACCAATCCAATTTTCTATCCTAGTAAGTCTATATAACTATATGGTTGACTGATATTGAAGGGAACTGTCAAACTTCCTTTCATAAATGAAGACTGCTCCTGGAAACCAAGAAAGTAGAGAAGGAACTAAAGGTAATACGTAATGATTCAATGGCTTTTCCTGTTAAATTTATTTATATTATCTTATGCTTGGTTGTGGCTGTCCTTACAATATCTAAGGAAAAAGAGTCGAAGAGGAATTATGAGACAGCGGATATGATGTTCATAAGCCGATTTCACGGTTTGGTTCCAAACATTTTGTTGTGTAAAAACGCATCTACTAAAGTTCCAATCGACGCCCAAGTACCATCTCCAAACATATTGCCTAAATTACTTTCTGTCTCTCACAGTGCTGGGTTAAACGGTTATGTTCTTGAATGTAGTGAGGAATTGGTGAACTTTATTGATGAGGAGGATGGCGTAATGTAAGCTCTGTAGATGCACCTTAATAAACTTCTTAAGCTCTGTAGATGCACCTTAATAAACTTCTTGAGAAAGTTGAACATATTGCCTAAATTACTTTCTGTCTCTCACAGTGCTGGGTTAAACGGTTATGTTCTTGAATGTAGTGAGGAATTGGTGAACTTTATTGATGAGGAGGATGGCGTAATGTAAGCTCTGTAGATGCACCTTAATAAACTTCTTAAGCTCTGTAGATGCACCTTAATAAACTTCTTGAGAAAGTTGAACTTCCCGAAAAGGTGATTAAATTCTGGCTGTAAATATAGAAATGATTTTACCGAAGAAAAATTGTTCACAGAGATTGATACGGTACTGGTCTACTTTGTACTTGAGTTTTGTATTATTTCGGCGGCCCGACTTATCTTCCTCCTTTCCCCCAACTTAATTTTATGAGAAGGGGTACCTACCGATGTTTTAGTTTTAATTTCAATTGTCTTGCTGGTCATTTTCTTTTGACAGATCTTTTGTTGGGGACCATGAAAAGGACTGCATCTCAAAGTAACATTGAAGGGAGAATTGTCAATGTTTCTTCTGAAGCTCACAAATTTGCATACAAAGAAGGGATTCGCTTTGATAAACTCAATGATGAATTAGGGTTCGTAGTTTGATAATAAAGATTTTGTTACACTCTCTTCCAACATGATAGTTTCACTTTTTCTTGAAATGATTGAGTTTATAATAGCTTGTATTAGTTTGCAGTGGATTTATGCCTTTTTACAACCGTTGGATTTATTTTGCAGTGCGCCAAAACTTGGCCATTCCCTTTAACACCGTTAGATAAAGTAATTTAGATGAATTCGACTAAAATTGAAGACAATAAGTCAAATTGGAGAAATTAGACAGACGCAAATCCATATTGGGCAAATGTGAGTTAAAACTGTAGTGAAATTGAAGAAAATAGAAAAAACAACTCTTTTGAATTGAGGCGATTGCGTCAAATTGAAGCCAAATATGCGTAAATCAAAGTTGAATTGTAGCGACATCAGGGGAAAGTGGAGAAATTAAAAATTCAGTCCTTTTGAATTGAGACGATTTCATTGAATTGGGAGGCAATTCTCCATCACCGTTGGATAAGGTAGTGATTAGTGTGCTTTTTTATATTTTGCAAATACATTCGGTTAAAAAATGATGCATAACTGGAAAAAACCGATGAAATCCGATTTAATCTGAGTGAGGCGAGCAAGATTGATGGATAACAAACAAAACTAAGTGAAGTGGATGGGATAAAAAATAAAATTTAGTGAGGTAGATGGTAGAAACCGATAATAAGTGAGGTAGATCGAAATTGGATAAAATTCAATAAATCTAAGTGAAATCGAGTGAAAATTGATTAAAAATTGATATAATTTGAGTAAGATCGATCAAAATTGAGTGTATTCTTGTCGGTTCGATAAAAAATTAAGTGAATTTTAGTGAGATTGATGAAATCATAGTTTAATATAGTTAGATTTGTTAGATCGATAAAAAACTGAATAAGTCTGATCAAAATTGGATAAAATTCAATAAATCTAAGTGAAATCAAGTGAAATTGATGAAAAATTGATATAATTTGAGTAAGATCGATCAAAATTGAGTGTATTCAAGTCGGTCCGATAAAAAATTGAGTGAATTTTAGTCAGATTGATGAAATCATAGTTTGATATTGTTATATTTGTTACATCGATAAAAAAAAATGAATAAGTTTGATCGAGATTGGATAAAATTCAATAAATCTAAGTGAAATCGAGTGAAATTGATGAAAAATTGATATAATTTGAGTAAGATCGATCAAAATTGAGTGTATTCAAGTGGTTCGATAAAAAATTGAATGAATTTTAGTCAGATTGATGAAATCATAGTTTGATATCGTTATATTTGTTAGATCGATAAAAAAAATGAATCAATTTGATCGAAATTGGATAAAATTCAATAAATCTAAGTGAAATCGAGTGAAATTGATGAAAAATTGGTATAATTTGAGTAAGATTGATCAAAATTGAGTGTATTCAAAGTCGGTTCGATAAAAAATTGAGTTAATTTTAGTCAGATTGATGAAATCATAGTTTGATATTGTTAGATTTTTTAAATCGATAAAAAAATGAATAAGTTTGATCGAGATTGGATAAAATTCAATAAATCAAAGTAAAATCGAGTGAAATTGATGAAAAATTGATATAATTTGAGTAAGATCGATCAAAATTGAGTTATTAATTTTGAACCGTTAGATCTGTGATCTGTGATCCGTATGAGTATAAGATATTAATTTTGAACCGTTAGATTGGTGATCCGTATGAGTATAAGATATTAATTTTGAACCGTCAGATTAACGATCCGTATGAGTAGAAGATGTAAATCCTAGAACCGTCCGATCAGCTTGAAATGTTAATCTTGAACCGTCGGTTAAAACCCTATTAATTTTACTTATTGACCACAAAGTTTCAATTATTTACGTTTAATACCCTTTTATATAAACACCCTAACCCTAAGTTTCATCACTTCTCCCTTCAACGCCTCCCTCCCTAAACTTCTCCTCCTCCATCGATGAACTTCTCCGCCTCTTCTCTAAACACCAAACACCACAGCACCTCTTAGCTTTTCACCATGAGACCAACTTCATGTCACGGCAATTACCATTCTCTCAAATCGATTCATGTTCATCTTCAGTCGGGCTCAATCTCTCCTTGTGTCTTTTTTTATTTGTGCAGTTTTACTATGATCCAGAAAAAGGGCGGCAATTTAGGTCGAAAAGTGAAGTCCTTTTATTTCTGGAATCAGGGATACATGGAAGGAGAAAATCAGCCCAAAAGCAAATCCTAGCTGAGGTACAAGTGAGCTTCCATAGAACTTCTCGTCGGCCAAAATTTACATATGAGGTTTGTCTGTTGAATGATATTGATGTGTTTGTATGTATGTCTCTCTTGTAGCCTATAGATAACTTCAATACTCCTACACAAGCAAGAGCTACTACGTCAAAGAGTTACATCGACAACCAGCCGCATGTTTCAAGTATAGATGCTAATGGATCAACAAATCTGAACCCAGATATTGGTAATGAAACTGTGCTAGAACAAACCATGGAGGATCATAATGCAGGTTAGGTCAATTATCGTTTGATTCATTTAGATGTTAGGTCGATTTCACGATGTGAATCCTCATGGAGTTCCATTATCTCATTCTGTTCAAAAATGTGAATCCTTTTTTTAATCCCAATTCCGTCTCTGCAACTTTAGATAACGAAAACAAAGTCAAACCCGATAATCTGGAGGATGGAATTTTACAGCAACACCTACGGTTGCGATTGAATCTTTAGCTAAGGCCAAGTCTGTAAAATCATGGCGGAAGAGTGGTCCTGTGGGAACTAGTTTGAAATTAGGGATGATTGAAGGGGCAGATCTGCCTGAATGGTTGCCTCAGGGTTGGAAAATGGAGCGTAAAGTCCGATAAAATGGTGTTTCTGCTGGAATGATTGATGCGGTAATTTGATTATTCATCTACTAAATTTACTTATTTTTTGAGATTCTTACATCTTCATTTAGATCATGTGCTCGAGTTGTTACATCTCTTCTTGACCATGTTTGCATCTTCATAACCCATAATAAGGGTATGATTTCAAAGCATCTTGTGCAACAAACACGTTTGCTTTGAAGGCCACATCATGGTTTTTTTTTTGACTAATTGGTTCTCTTTTTTCCATGGGTTTCCAAAAAAAAAGGTGTGGATGTCCTGTTTTGTTAAGTAAAATCCTACAAAAAAGAAATTAACCACTGAAACTGAACCACTGAGTCTCAGGATTCTATTTAACCAAAAAAGAAAAAAAAAACAGAAACTGAACCACTGAGTCTCAGGATTCTATTTACCTACTTCATACTGAAGATTTTGACTTCAAAACCCCTGAATTTGCTTGTTCAATGGGAATTTCACTATAAACTCATTACTAGTCTTTGATTAATGTATTTAATACAGAACAAGAAGAACTTGTAAGGTCATTTCAACAGAAACAAACTCAACAGAGTCGTCTGTGGAGGATTAGTATCCAATTTCTGTTTCTTTTTTTCTTTTTCTTTTTTGTAGTTAATGGTCTTTGTTTCATCTGGTTCAGTTTGTATTGAGTTTCTGATGTATATTGAAAACCCCATAAGCTAAGTTCACTGCGGAAATTCGCAGAACTTTGTATCCGCAGCTTGAAAAGTTCTTAACATTCTAAGCAGGGCATGAGTAACTAAACATCAAGCATGGACCATCAACATAAAGGTATATACCTAAATTAATTCGTACATTTCTGTTGAATTAGTAACCATATTCTTGACTTAATTCTTCTGTTGAATTCTTCTTCTTTTTATTTATCTGCAGGTGAGAACTGTTTCAGAAAAACAAATGATGTTATTGAGAACAACCGTTCACGATTTAAGTTGTCCAAGATGGCTTTGTATCAGGCTTAGGAAAAAACTTAGCTCTATGTTAGATACATATCTTTCTTGAGTGAGGCCATATCTGTTTTTGAAGTAGTGTTCTTTATGTTTTGCTTTAAGATTGTGGAGGTTGTAAATATTTCTTAAAGAAAATATTAGATTGTATTTTTTTTCCTTTTCCTTAAAAAGTGTAATTTTCTTAAGAAACGATATAAATTGAATTATGTGATATAATAAAGTTTAATTTTGTTTTTAATTTGGTTCATAATTTATTTGGTATTAATTTTAATTTAAATTATGATTTGGGATTATGTAAATCAGAATAGTGAAGTAATTTTTTAGCGAGCAAAAAATTGAGTAGTTTAAATACTCAAGAAACCAACTTTAAGCCAATAAAAATTTGAATTCTAAAATAATTTGGAAGCTTAAAAATTTAAACGATCAACTTGAGTAAAAACTTTGATACCTTAAAAGTTTAAGCAATCAATTTCAGGACAATCAAAACCAAAAATCGATTGTAGCAAGCAAAATTATTTGATCGCTTAAAATTTTAACCAAGTAACATCATTTTAAGTTGTTCCATGTATCTTCCAACTAGGTAGTTTAATAGCTCCTAAGTCACAAGTTGCTTCTAGAGAGTAAAAAATTTTGTACTCCAAAAGCTTGAGCAACCAACTTCAGGCCAATCAAATCCAGAAATCGCTTTTAGCGATCAAAACAATTTGATCGCTTAAAACCTTAACCAAGCAAATTTAGTTCGAGTTGCTCCATGTATCTATCAACTAAGTATTTTACTTGCTTTATAATGATTGGTGTATCTGAAGCGATTGGTAGTTTACTTGCTACATTGGTTGGTCTACATGTTAAGCGATCACAGTTTTACTTGCTCCATGTTGGTTGGTCTAAATGTTAAGCAATAAGAAAAGTACTCGCTTTAAGTAAGTTGGTTTATTACTAGAGCGATTGTATGGTCGCTCAAGGCTTTGACATACATGGCTTTGGGCAACCAACGTAGCGAGTGCCACTTTAAGTCGCTATAACGGTTATAGCAACTCAAAAGGGGCTTTAAGCGACTTAAAACGACCAGTCGCTTAAACCCGTTTTTTTTGTAGTGTCTAGACGAGGAAATTTCAATGAATTACCCAAGTGGGTTCAAGGTTGCTGGAAAAAAAGATTGTGTATGTAAGCTGAAAAGATCGTTGTATGGTATGAAACAGTCTCCGAGACAGTGGCGCAAGCGATTTGATCGGTTTATGGTTGGCCAAACATACACAAGGAGTCACTGTGACCATTGTGTATACGTCAAGAAGCTACGTGATGGGTCCTTCATATATTTGCTCTTGTATGTCGATTATATGCTAATAACAACGAAGAACAAGAAAGAGATTTAGAATTTGAAGCTCAAATTGTCAACTGAGTTTGAAATGAAAGATTCGGGGGAAGCTAAGTAGATTCTTGGTATGGAGATTCGACGTGATAAAGAGAAGGGTAAAGTTTTTTTTGTCTAAGAAGGCATATTTAAAGAAAGTATTATAGGAATTTGGTGTCGGCGAAGGAACTAAATATGTAAGTACTCCCTTTGCTCCTCATTTTAAGTTGAATTCTGATATGTCTCCTACTAATGAAGAAGAGCGTGGGTATATGGACCAAGTCCCATATTCTAATGTTATTGGTAGCTTGATGTATGCGATAGTTGATATGATTGTAGAAGTGGTATAAAAAGTATCGTTCGCTCGGACTTGTGAAGATTAATTTTATACTTAATTTATAAAAATAAAAATAGCAAAACTTAATTGAAAAAGATGATATCAAGTTTAGAGAATGTTGAGGCTAAGATTCCATTATTTACCAATTTTTATGTGATTCAATATTAATAATTATCATGCAATTCATTCATTCAATTTGATTCTAAAATATTACCACAAGTAGATTTTCAAAATATTAGTTGTTAATCGCAATCATGGAACATCAAGAGCCCTATCTAAGCATGCACCATCAAGAGAAAACACAACTAGCTAATAAAAATCATTATTTCAATTTTGATTCAATGCCAATAATCATAAAAAGAATTTCAGAAATAGATATTACCACATAATTATTGGAAAAATAGCTTCCTTCGTCGCCTCAACAATGGGGTTTAGCTCCTCATGTTGAAAATACTCTCAAAACATTTATTCATGGCTCAAAAAGTATTTACAACGATGAAAAAGAGAAACTGACACAGAAACTGCAACGAATATATATGTTGCAGAAGAATTGGTAACTGTTGCTAGTTGTTACAAAAGATATGAAACAAAAGAATATGCAACATATATGTACAACTACGGCCACGAACATTTACAGTTTTGGCAACAGTTTCTTCATCTTCTTCACGAGCAGAAGAATTTCTCTGAATTTTTTTTTAGTTTCTTCTTTGCTTTCCCAGCCTCCTATAATTATTCCACCATCTCTTCTATTTATATTAGAACATCCAAAAGCTCCCAAATCTTTCGAAATAACTCATCTCTTTAATGATCAAATCTCGACAGATTTTTTTTCTCTCTCGATGATTTGATTTTCTCTTTGAACTGATTTTGTTCCATTATTTAGACCAAAGAATAATACGTTGTTTCCTTGTTTGATTCTCCAATCTTATTACTCGATAATAAATCTCAGACGAGAAGGAATAAAATCCTATGAGAATGTTTTCTACCTATTTCCGGCAAAAATTACACCAAGAAATTTTTAAGTTCCCACATCGAATGCGTCTCTTACATAAATGGTAGGAGTATAATTTGTCTTAAATTCTTTGAATTCTCTTCAAAAACACGCTAAATTTTTTCACAATTCGAGAGTTAATATTTTGCGGCCAAAACCAATTTCAAACCTGGGGTGCCATTAACAAATTCATGGGTTCCTTAATCATTTTCCTTGGGGGTGCCTTTATCAATTTTCTAGGTGCCTTTATAACTTTAAACCAATTTTTCCACGATTGTTTATTCTTCTAAAAATACCTAAAAACTCAGTAAATAACAATATTAGTACAAAAATCGAGAGATAACAATATATAAATTGGGAATAAATCAGACACATAAATGTGTCTATCAAATACCCTCAAACTTATTATTTGTTAGTCCTCGAGCAAATCTAATCTAGAAAATAGAAATAAATCATAACTCACGTTCGCAGGCATCACGATTGCACTTAGTGTGTGAAACAAGCCTTTGAACCCATAGGTGTCCCTATCAGACGAGTTTTCTCTCGTGAGGGTTTACAAGAGATATACCCATAAAACCTTTTACTCCAAACCGTAGCTACTTGTGCATGATTGAGGGTAGACATTAAATATGCTATTTAGTTGGCTACAAAATTCTTTGGCTATGAGAGGAATACCCTGTTTTGAATCCAATTGGTGTACACGAGTTTACACTCAAGCGTACTAAAATTCATTTATAAGAAAACAAAACACTAGTCAGAAAGTGTACAATGGACCACGATACTCGGAATCTAACTAACCACCATCACATGAATAGACTAAGAAGATGGATATGGAGATAGAAGTATGCGCATATTAACTAAGGTGAACGGTGTTTCCCAGAATATCTGTATGAACATCATGCCAAGATGAACCTTAATGGATTGAGATACGCACCCACTGGTCTGAATCCTAATTCTAGTATCAACTCACCTGGTATATACAAAATTAAAACTTATTAGATTTCAAACATTTGAACATAAACAAAAACTTATGAATGACTCAGAAGAATAATAAGATAATTAATTTAGAACACTCCATGTTGCTTCTGTTTTTTGTAAGAAAATGATGCTCAAGTGTGTTGTTTTATAGGAAAAAAAAGTAGTCGTTGGGGTTTTATTTTATTGGAAAATACAGTTATTCCCAAATGACTATATTTTTTTTAAAAAAATAGCCGTTGTGTGTATTGTTAATTTTTGTTACACTCCTCTCACACTTGGCGCCAACGACTATATTTGAAATTTGAATTAAGAGATTGATTGAACTAAAATGTAACAAAACATCATTAAAATAGAGAAATTCATTCATTAATTTGCATAATAGTATTACAATGTTTTTTTTTAGGAAATTACATTGATTTAAGCATCAAATAAAATTTACTTCTAAGTTGAAATATTTTAAATAACTTAAATCTAACATTAGAGATTAATTACTTAAACTTAGCACTACAAATAAATGCAAAAACTTTTAGGTGAATTCAATGACGCTGAGGATAGCCAAGACGAATCATAATTTCATTTTTCATTCCTCTAACAACCGGCCTTTCATACTCAGGCAGCGTAAGTATCTTCAAGTCGGTTTTTCATTGTTGGTTTTTTGCTTAGATGTCATTGCTGGTTGCTAAGATTCTAAGATTCCCAACATCTTCGTCAAACTTGGTCATCCTTTGCTGACTATCTTCTTTAAGAAATTCTAACCTTTGTTGACTATCTTCTTTAAGAAATTATAACACCTCCTTCATTCCTTCGTTTCTCGATCACTCCTCACGTCTATTTCGTTTAGATAACTCTCTACCTGGACCCCTTTCATATTTATGGTCAAAAAATGGTCATCTTCGTGACCCGTCGGAAGATTCACCAGGGATAGATTGTGAACCTTCATACATTGTAGCATTTTCATCATCACCATCTAGTTGTGTTGTCGTTTGGTTTTGTGGAGTTGTTGTTTCATGATAGATAATTTCCTGATTGAATTCTGGGAAGTGCATATTCAAAATTTGGAATACCCCATCATGTCTCCAAGTTTTTCCATTATGTGGGTTCTCTTCATAAGCCTCCTGACCTCAACGGTATTGTGAATGATAATAGTCTCACATTGTTAATATCCACATAATGAACTTAAACTATAATATGGCAGGGTCACTCAACTCAAAACCAATAAGAAATAAGTGGAGTGGCCCTTCCATATTGTATTTAAAGTTTATTATGGGAATATTAGTAACGTGAGACTATTATCCTTTAAAACTTTAACTTGGTATGAGAGCAAACTTGTATGAGAATAAGCCAAACGGCTATCCATACAATGGTCCACGTGATAAAAGCCCGGGCCACTTTATTCATTTACAATTGATTTTAAGTTGGATGTCTGCAGACTTTAGCCGGAACGACCACCACCTTCTTCGTATTCTTCTTCTTCCACTCTAATAAGTAAGAAGTCACAACATCACAATCATCCCATCAGTCGAAGCCTAGAAATACAAGAGTTTTTAAGTTTTTGAATCAAATAACTGATATTGTTGATTAAAAAGGTATGGTATATTATCTCCTTATAATTCTTTGATTTTGATTTTGGAAATTAGGGTTACATGAAATTTGGGGATTTTAGGGCTAATTATGTTGATTCAAATCGTAATATGAATTGGGTTATAGTTATTTTTGTTTTGAGTACTGATTTGTGTGGTGGTTGATAATTGGCTTTTTCTACATCAAAAGACATGAGTAAATAGAAAAAATTAAGATGATTTATGATGTTGCATGTTGCTGATTGATTTTATGATTTATGATGTTGCATGTTGTTTTTCCATTATCAATTTGAGTTTAAGGTTTTATTGGAATGCAAAACTCCATCTTGAACTACTTTGCTTTGGCTATTAACTTTTGATACATGAACAAACTATATGATATATTGTTGTCTGATGCGGGTCATATATTTAGAAATGAATTTAATTATTTGAGTATGAAGATATTTCAATTATTCTGATTTGACTGTTGGGGTTTGTTTCAGAAGCATAAAGAGATCACTTCTGAGTAGACTTTCAATTGTTAGAATGTACCAAAATAGTCTCAATTGTTAGATTGTGCCAAAATGGTTTCAATGATGTAGTATGCATGTTTTATAATCTTCTCTTGCTAGACTTCGAAGCAACTACAATATATAACTATTAACTTGGCTCGATGGTTGGATATATATTTTTGTAGATGGTTATATTGCAATTTTTGACAATGGAAATGCTAACAAGCTGTAAAAGGTAATGTATAATATCAACATGGTTGAATAATTGTTGAAACTCTAGAAATTAATAAAAGTTAGTGAACATCATATTCTGTTATGTTAACAATCTGCCTTAATTCTAGAGATTGTACCACTGTCTATCTTTTAGCATCTTAAATTATGTTCTTTGTTACCATTGTCATTTATGTCATTCTAATTGTATTCAAATTGGTTCTTTTGCAATTATATGATTGGCCTGTTTGTTTGGTGGATGGAGAAGGGAGGAAGAGAGGGATGGCATAGGTTTTATTTTGGTGGATGTGACAACTTTTATTTCAGTCTAGGTTTGGGTTTTTCCTTTACACTAATGTCTGAAATGCATCAATTTGCTTCTACTAACACCTCAATTTGGGTTGTCAGATTTTTTAATATTGGTATTGTTCCAGCATACTTGCAGATCTAAGTGCTGATCTTAGAACACTATCAACTTTTCCACATATTCCAATCTTAAAATTAGTTATTTAACCTCAAGTTTCTAAATGTAACTAACACTTGAATTACTGTTTTCAGGTCCTTTCCACCGGTTGAAACTAATTGTATGGTACAATTAGTTAGGTTACTGTCAGATGTTATTTCTTCATTGTTTGTCAAGGATGGTAATAAGTTTCAGTTATATCATGCTCCAACCCAATCAATGTGTTCTTTGTATACCTGCAATACTTGAGATATGTGCAGGCTTTTGACAAACAAAGTTCTTGATTAGTACTGTATAACTTATTAATTACTACCCATCAAATTAGTCGGACCAATGCTTACTTATCAATTTCTGGTCTGGGTCTATCCGTGCTTTCGCCTTTGACATGATCACTTCTAATCTCCAATTCTATGTAAGAAACCTCTGAAGTACCAGAATAGTGAAATACTAATCCTCCCTGCTTTTTTGAATTCGCAGTTACAAGTCTACTTAACGGAAGATTGAAGGCTGACCCTGTAAAGATATGTTGTATAGTGCAATGATCTCTCACGAAGCAGGAAGATATAATGTATGTTTGATCCTAGGAATTTTTGGTTGTGCAATTCTCCAGTCACTAATGAAAATCTTCAGACTCACAATTTGATTGCCTGCTATTAGAGTATTAGGTTTTATTACTACTTCATGTTTCGATATTCCTGTTTGTTGGGTTTTTGTATTTAGTTTTTGATCTGGAAACATGGAGCTGCATTTGCAAATAGTGTTTGTCTGTCTTAATATGTCTGTAGGAACTTGGAACTTCTAATGTGTTTGAAATTGTAAAAACATAAGATTTGTACATGTTTTTTATCGTCAGTCACTTGGGAATGACACCTTATTTTTAAAAAAATGCTTATCAGATTTGGTAAACCGACAGAAATGAGAAAATGTCTTTAATACTGCCGGTTTACCATAATCGGTCCTTTAAACCGAGTTTTCTCACTAGTAATGCCGGTTTTAAAATCATGGAAACCAAAATTATCAATTTTTGATTCTGGTTTATTTAAAAATTGAATCGAATCAAACCGAATCGTATATGTACAATCCTAGCCTATTTGTATAAATTCTGGCGCTATCGAGTCATATACCGGGTTCCAGTAGATTCCTGGTCTGCGGCGGATATGCACGGTGGATATGTATAGTTGGGCCTTGGTCGACCATATCACTCTAAGTCTAGACCAGAGCGTATTTTTTTGCGGCGTGAATCATCAGAAAAATACCGTAATAATTAAAAAAGTGATTGGGAAAACCACAATACAGAAGACAAAACTACCTCAGAGTGTCAGGAGCTTGTACACTGTTGTTACTCGGCTACATTGTCCACATGGCTGCACGGTGGGACCCATACATTTATGCTTTTCTTTGAGGGAAGGAGGATTCCTTGCTTCGGAATCCGGAAATGGTCAAACTGACATTCAATGGAAGGATAATGTATTGGTGTATGAAATAGTAGCAAAACTAAGATGCGTGATCTGAGAACACCTGTTGGATATGTCTAGAATGTTGGTAAAAAGAGTAAGATTAGGTACAGTATACACACTCAGTACTAGAGACAAAGACCAAATAGTATGCGATAAAGCAGTTGCATATTTGAGTATCATCTTCAAATTGAGTTTGTGTGAAGAAGTAAATAGCAATGGGAATATGGACACGTATTCCTTCCTGGATAAGCAAGTCTGTTTCTAGTGATGGAAAGTGAACAACATAAAATACAGCACTACTCCTGTATTAAAGAGAGAGAAAGTCACAGAGGGAGCCAAGGCCATAGAGAGAGAGAAAAAGATATAAAAAGAGGCGTCGAATCCGATGCAGCACCGCCAACTCAGACCAAGTACTATTTCTGATTAATATTTTTGAACTCCTCCTATACTCATCACTTTCCCAAAGCACTACTTTACACACTAGCTATTCCTCTTTCTCTCTCTCTTAACTTACTTTTGAGGTATGTGATTTTTCTGTCTCTCGATCATCACCTATCTAGTGTTTGTTGATTGTTATTGCTCATCAAGTAACTTAAAAATCTGTTTGCTTGTTAAATTTGTAACTTTGTTTCTTGTGTCTGGTGTCTATAGAAATGGCGGATTGGGGACCAGTGGTGATAGCAGTGGTGCTGTTTGTGTTATTAACACCAGGGCTGTTGTTTCAGTTACCTGGTAGGAACAAGGTGGTTGAGTTTGGTAATATGCAGACTAGTGGTGTTTCTATACTTGTTCATACAATCATTTATTTTGGTCTCATTACTATCTTCCTTATTGCTATTGGTGTTCACATCTCCACCGGTTAAAACATTAGCATCTCCCTTCGTATCCTCTCTATAACTTGTATGGTTCTCTCTGTCTTGATGAATTTTGTAAGGATCGATATTTGTAATGTTCTTTTTTGTTGTTCTTATTTAGTGGCGGTGGTAGAAAATTAAGGGAGAAGCTTTTTATGTTTGGATGGCTAATCAATTGATTTTCTTGGTGGTAATGGTGTGGAAGTCTGATTTCTTTTTTAGGGTTTCAATGATTTTTTTTTTCTTTTCTTCTCTCTATATCAACGTTGTTTTTTGGCATAATAAATGTGTAGAAGTTGATGACTGTGTCTATTTCTGTTAAGACTTAAGACTCCCTGCTTACAAAAATCATATGTCATCTGCAGCTGGCTGGAAACGGCCGGTTGACCACACTTTTGGCTTTTGTGTTAGAATTTCCGAATGTGGCTGGACTAACAGTCCGATACACCGTATCCGTGACTGCGAAAATCTAGCAAGACTTCGGTGATTCCAGGTCCTGCAAGCCTTTCTTAGGACGGTGCAGGGGTTTCATTAGACTTGCCTTTAAATTAGAAGGCCAAGAAAACCAATGCAATGGCGACCTCTTCTTATATGGGCTATCCATGTAGCTTTTTGTTTGAAACTCTCGACATGCCAGAAACTTACCCTTGAACTCTTAAGAACGGGCTAATCAGCTTTATAGTATGTTGCTTTAGCATTATCTTTTCATATAAAAGAAAATTAGGTGCGCGCTAGACAAGACCTACCGGTGTTTTTACTTCAGCCCGCCAATACATGATTAATCATACTTATCCATTGAAAAGGTAGATCTAAAAGAGGAAGAAGGCATGGGCCAAGAGAGTATGGTCCAAAGCAATAACTTCGTATTAAACAGAAGAAAACAAAAACCAGCTATCATTCTTTTTAGTTCTCTCATAAGTTCAGCTTTGAAGTTTAACTATGCAGTAATAAGTAGAAGGTTGTTTTAAGGTATACTTAATAAAATAAAATAGTCAAAATTAGTAACTCTTTCTACTACATTTTAATAATGATAGTTATGTCCTTATTATTTATATTTTTATAATTAACTTAGATTTTAATTTTAATTTTTTCTTAATTAGATTTTAAAATCTTTTAAACATTTATTTTATTTTTATAAGCTTTTTGTATTTTTTATTAAAAAAGTTTATATATATATTTTTTTTAATTTCTATTTTTTGAAAAGACTAAAAACTTTTGAAAACAGAAATTAAAAAAAATTAAAAAAAATTAAATTTTTTTTTTAAGAAAATAGATAAATTAATCAAAGTTATCTAAGTAATTTAACTAGTCTTACAACCCCTTTATCAACCTACACTAGCTAGGATAATGATTTTATATGTTTCAAAAGCTTTGAGTATGCTTTAAAACAGTCTTCAATGAATAACTACAAATGTAATTCCTACATTCAAAATTTTTATATGAAAATATTTTACCAATAGTCTGCCAGTTAGATCGATCTTAAACACTAGAATATAAATTGATTCCTCGAGATGTCCCTTATGCAACCACCATGATGAACCCTCCTACACTTATTTAGAGATTGTCACTTCGTGAGAGCAGTTTGGTATAGACTCGACACTGGTATTAGAGATTTGGATAGTCAAAACATAAAGGGCTAGTTTTTGTCCTGGTTCGTTAATCCGTCTTGATGGGAGGATAATTACCATCAGTGGGCAGTTAGTGCTATAGTATCTTGGTATGTTTGGAAAGCTACGTGCAATCTGGTCTTCAGAGGAAAAGAACAATTACTAACCACGATAATAGTGCTTATCAAACAAGATTTGGTTTCTTATGCAGCTGCCTATGTCAAGATGGGGATGCCACAGATGAGCCAACTAACAAATACAACAACTCTTAAAAAGAAAATAAACTGGAAAACTCCTAGTTTGGGAACAAACAAGATCAACTATGATGCTTCTTTCATTGACCCTACCTCTTATGCAGGAATCAGCCTAATTTGTCATAATCATACAGGTTCGATCAGTGGAGGACAGTCCCACCAGCTCATAGTTTTCACTCCAGAAGAGGCTGAGAGCTGAGCAGCGTTCTTAACATTACAGTGGGCAAAGGTCAACAACATCCACAACCTGGTTATGGAAGGAGACAATAACAGTGTAGTAGACTACCTAGCAGGCAAGAAGGTTGATGTGGAATGGAGGAGCCAAGCAATTCTGGATAAATCCTTAGAGTTATCACCATCTATAGAAAACTTCCGTAGCAGCTATATTGGTCGAGATGGAAATGGAGTCACATACGGGATGGCCAAAAAAGCTCGAACCTCTGGACCAAGTAACTTTATTTCTTCAAATATTCCAATATATGTTTTAAATCTTGCACTTAAAGATATTATTGTTACCGATGCAAATGTAGCTCCTTTAATGGAGCAAAACTATCTTTCTTAATTTGAAGTTTGGTTTGTTTAAAAAAGAAAAAGAAAAAAAGGATATGCCCAATATTGATGAATTCTGATTAGAAGAACTGAAATGTTTCAGGTTATAAACACAATGAAAGCAGACACAATACGAGGATCAGTCATAGAAGAAGCAGCACTAGATTTAATTTTCCCTTTACAAAGCAGAAAAAAAAAACTGAGATAAATAGGTTGTCTCTTTAGCTCGGTTAAAAGTATACACAAACTCCAAGCTTGTTTACGGTTGTCTGAAGTTCAGCTGTCGCTGTTTAGACGGTTCTGCAGGTTTCTATCACTATGTCATTTGGCAGCAGCTCTGGGAAGAGCTGGAAGCAGCAGCGTTAATCTTTTGTATCAACATGACTCCCTCTTTACAAAGTCTCACTGGTTAAGAGGACTTTAGCACCTCTTGAAATATATACATCAGATCAGTTTCAAAGATATTTTGTTGCTGCAATAAAAATGTGAATGTCCATGTTAGTTGGGAAGACATGAAGCCCCTGTAAACCCTCATTTACAAACACAATAATATATGAGTCTCTCGAGACTCTTTGACTAACAAGTCGGCCATTCTCAAAATATCTGAATGTTAGCGAGTAAGATTAGCAAAGACCATAGGAACTGTGCAACTATTGAGTAGTTTTTTTTGGTTTTCCACCTCTAATTGTCTAATTTACAAGTGCACGATCAAATCAACGAATCTAAATTATGTTAAGAACCACAGATTATTCTAGTTTCGGAGGGGAACAGTTGTATCAGCTAGTAACTGCTAGATCTTAAAGCAAACATTGGTTAGTCAAATTAATGAATGTTAATAATGTTAGAAACCCTGGCATCTCATGCAGGTTTCGTATTAACTGAAACAACTTTGCTTTTTCCCCCCTCCAAACTATAATCATCAATCAACTTGTTACAGTTACTCAAGTCTTATGCTAAGGATGGAAATAAAAAAACTTAAGCCATGAAAGTGAAAACATAATGTTTTGAAACAATGAAATTGCAAAATATAGCTAGTTTGAGATGAAAAGTATGTTATAGCTGGTTTGATATGAGAAGTATGTTAGATCACAAACAGGTATTACTCTGGCATCAATTTGCACTGTAAAGTCAAGCCAGTCAAGCTCACAAAAAAAGGATGAAACCATGAACTCAGAATTTCAGCATATCATGTTACAAGGATTTTGGGTGATTGCTTGCAACAAATTCTAATACAGGAAATTTCCATCAGCTAACCTAAATCCACAACGACATCAAAGCAATTCAATTCATTCATGATTTCTTCCAATTGATTCTAAAATGCTATAATTAGAATCAACCAATAAGATTATAAAAAACAAATTCAAGAACAACGAAATTGATATATGAACCCATACCACATAATATAAGATCCAACAAGTTGTTTTACATACATATATTCTAAATCCAAATTCTATAAACCAAAAATCAGTCAACCCCATAAAAAAAAAAAGAAAAACAAAAAAAAACATTAACATTATCGCAACAATACCCTAAAAAGGAATTACAGGGAAAATCCCTAACAAGGAATGGCGAAAACCCTCACCAGAAATCTCTTTCCGAGAAGGTGGAGGTACTGGAGACACGGGAAATGTCATAACCGGATAAAGAAGAGCCCGTCCCAACCCGGATAGATTTGAAATAATCCCAGCAAAATATAAAACCATTACTAATCCAAGTACCCATGGCATCAATATAAACCCTATTACAAAAGTCACCGATCCACATAACATCAAAGCTAATGATACACCAAGTAGTAACGAAGCAAATCCTGCCGGTGATACTTGAGCTGTCGATATCGACGTTGTCGTTGAATTTGACGACGAAGGAATCGTTATTGTTCTTCTTGATGATGTCGTTGTTGATATACCATTAGAAGATGATGATGATGATGATGGAATTAGATGGGGAGATCTTAGTATACTTTGTACCAATCCACATAATTCATGAAAAACTTTGGAATTTTGATCTTGCCCTTCTCTCATCATGATTGAAAGAAAAATCCCAAATAAGATAACAAAAAGATAGCCCTAAATCGAGGACTTCTTGAGAAAACTAGGGTTTATAATTTTGAATTTGGGGATTTTTGATAATTTTGTGTGTGAAGACTTCGAATCGACGAAGAAAAAGAAGAAGATAACGATGAGAGATAAAAGTATGACTATTGGGTATGAAAATGGGCAAAAATGTAGGAACAAATTTAGAGCGCGTAAGATAATAAATAATTAATAATTTTGGGTTTATTTGTGGATGTATAAGTTGCCACGTGTGTTACACGTAGCAATTTTAACCGACCTTAACTATACTAGATAGAGTCGTTAAATCTTTTTTGATTAGTTAAGATTTAATAGAGACTGATACGTGGAGTGATCTCAGTGGAGGCGATTAGTTGTCCCCACCAATAAATCATCACTTTCTTTTTCTTTTGGATTTATTTTATTTTCTATTTTGGTGTTTGCTTGCTCATATACTTCTTTCTTATCCAAAAATTTACGGCTTTTTCGCTCAGACGGCCGTTTACGCGGCGCAGCGGTAACTAACTAGGCGATCCACCAATAATTAACAGCTTTTTGCCTCAGCCACAAAACATAAATTTTTACATAAAATTTAAAGAAAAAAAAACTGATCAGCGACAAACGTGATTGGGAGAGTTTTGTTGGAAGGAAATTTCGACAGCGGATTTGGTTGAGAGAATTTAAGAATCATTAATCCAATTCTAAGAAAATGAGACCTTTTTAAACAATTGATATTTGTTTGAATTATTTTAAATACAAAGTAACGACGGTTTATTAAAGAATCCTATCAATTGTTGATCTTAGGGGATGTAATGGATTAAAATGTCTAAAACATAAATAGAGGGACCTAATCTATATCAAAAATTAATAATATCTTTTAATTAGTATTTTTATTATCTCACTATCCTTCTTTTATAATAATCTAAATCTAAAAAATGAAATCTAATCTAAATTTAATTCCTCTTCTCTATCTTTCTTCTTCTTCCTAACCTCCTTTTTTTCATCAATTATCAAAAGAAAAAAAAATCGTATTGTTTCTCAAGATGAGAAGATCAAAAGTGACAAGGTCAAGAAGACTCGGTTTGAATCTACCGTCAACTGATTATGAAACAGGTGTAGTTGTTGATCCACCATCAACTGATTACATTGATTCGGTGAATGAAGAAGTTCAATCACCAAGTAATCCTATCGAAATGTTTGCTACTAGAGGACTGTTGCCAGGGTGGCAGGACTTACCAAGAAGAAAGACATGACCAGCACAAAAACGTAACACCAAATGATCTATTTTACTCAGCCAAATCTACCTTTTTTTCTCTCTATTTTTCCTCTTTCACTTGTTTTTTTGCTTTGTCTTTTACTTGTCCCACTTCCACTTTTGCTTCCTCGATCTGCCGTCTAGCATTGTTAGTACCTTACGAAAAGCCGACATGACAATAAATTATAATAAATCAAACTCAATTAAGACAGCATATTAAGATTCACCAATTTTTTTCTATTCAGTTAAAATCAAACATGAGAAAGAATACAAGATCTCAAAATCTTTTTGTCTGTGATAATGCAACAAATGTCAAACTTAGACTCTCTCTCTCGATCCTATATCTATCATGGTCAAATGTTAATCCTTGACTTTTATACATCGTGATTATCCAATATAAAATGAACGGTAACTGAATCTGTTAGCACGTTACACCTGAAACAGATATCCAACTCGTTGTATGCGGCCGACGAGCCGTCGAAGAAACTCTCACAAAAATTCAATACTCAAATTCAAATTCTAGTCTTAGCACAGTATTAATTTTTGGCTGTATGCATAAGTCTATTTATTGAGGGGTAAGTTTTAACACTAAAAGAGGATTAATTTCCAATTGATTTCACGGTTTTTCTCTTTGATTGATCTTAAACTTTTTTCATTTTGAATTTGGTTGGGGCAAGTAAATGTAAGTTGTTAATTTAATAATAGAAGTATACCCTTCCAAAGGTAATGACCGTATCAAGATATTAGCCTTGTTACAAACCTTTACTCGTTCCACGTCGCAAATTCTCAAACGCATGCTTACCAAGTGTCGAAATCGTTGTAAAGTATCAAGGGCTATTTCGTAGTTGTCTCACTACATTAACCTAGTTCTCTGTCGTCTTTCCCATTCACAATCGGCTGGACAGAAAAGAAGAGAAAGAAGTGGGAAAAGTCCTCCAAGTCAATTTAGGAGTGTCTCTTATCTTTTTGTTCACTTACTGAGCTAGAGCCTCACCCATCTCCTCACTCTCTCTGTCTATCCTTTTACTACAGAAGAACTCTATTTGATTTGAGATTAGGGCATATTTTGTTTTTCAAAATTTTGATCTTTAAGAAGATGCAGTCGATCCATCTGTATTGTCATTGCTTCTGATACAACTTTATGGATGCGTAGATCGAATGGTCCAATGGGTCGGACCACTGAGCATTGGATTTAAACTGTTCATCTTCTTCAATTTTCTAGTGCTGTAATGTTAAAAATTTGCATCTTTATTAACTTTTGAATTTAGAACAATTTTATGTTCAAGTTTAATGAAATTTGATCATGAGAATCATAACTAACCGGTGATTGGGAAAATTTGTGTCTAAAGAAAATCGAACTAACTGAGAATTGCAAACATCAATCAATTACCACTTACCAGTGGATTAAAGAGATAAGGGAGATAAGGAAGCTTACTCGATGATTGGGGATGTGACTCATTTGACTTACTGAGTCGGTAACTGGGCTCAAGGAAATTAGCGGGGCCTGCGTAATGTTGGGGTGGAAATAACTTCTACTATGGGCTGATGGATCGGGTATGGTTTTAATGGGACCAGTTACTCCTACACCCGTGACCAACCTGATCTCGCTCCGAAATCTTTGTAAATTTTCTGTATATCCCTGCTTTTCCCAGAATTGATCTTCTTCAACTGAACTTGATTAATAGATACACTTCGTGCAATTTTGTACTCTAAATTGTTTTTATTGTATAAAATTGTGGTGTAAACCGTTGTAGTTGGATCAATATTGAAAATTCATTGTTTTTCTATTTTGAATGAATATGATCACCTGATTGATCGATTCCTATCGATCGAATGGAGATCTGGAAGAAATTTGAATTGTTATTTGTTTGTTACATTGTTATTAAAGGAAATTTGTAATCAATTTTTTTGATTATCTCAGATTTGTCTCTATAAACGGATTTTAAATTTTGAGGACATTTATTGTGACGGACATGGTGAATATTTTCCATCACGTAGAAGGCTTTCCTTTGGGAGAATCAAAAATCCATTGTTGATATTAGGTTTTTATCGATTAAATTGGTTTGATGGATGAAATTACGATTTTTAATTTTTTTGTCTTAACTATATATATGGTTAGGTCGATCATATTTATTTTTCAACCGTAAATAATTTTTTGCGGTGGGATAAGATAAACTTCGAGCCGTAGATTTAATTTACGTTTGGAAACATATAAGCTTTCAACCGTAAATATTATCCTACGTCTTATTTTTTCTAGCCGTAAATAAATCTGAATTTTAGAGTATTTCGGTATGTACGTCATTTTTACGGTTGAGAAATCATAACATTCTTAATCGTAAATCTAGTTACGGTTGAGTTGTACGGTTGAGAAATCATAACATTCTTAATCGTAAATCTAGTTACGGTTGAGTTGTGTAGTTTTTTCTAGCCGTAATTATAAATATAAAACTTATTTTATTTTTTAAAATTTTTACTTGGTTGTAATATTTTTAGAAATCGAATAAAGTGGTTGGTCAAATACTTGAGTTGTTCCATTGAAGCTGGGGACTCATTAAGTGTTGAAAAACAAAGAACAATTCTACAAGGGGTTAAAGAGATAGCTAAATCTGACGAGGATGTCCAAGAAAGTGTTGTTGTAGGGATGAATGACTTATGGAGTTGTTGAACCTTATTGTTTTTATCTTTTGTTATCTAAGACTTCTTTTGTTGTAGTATGGTTGATTAAGGATTTGAACATTGTCTTTGTTTTATTAGTTCTTTTATTACGAATATGAATTTCTTAACATAGCTTGAATAAATGGATTGTAATTTCTTTTTTACTATTAACTGATTCAAGGTACAAATAGTTGAAAAAACTCAACTCCAGGTCACTTATGGCTAGGTGTCCGCCAATTTATGTCAGTTTTATGGTTGGGAATATTACAAAAACCAAACGTAAAAACCTTAGGAGTAGTCTACGGCTAGGTTTTTACATTTATCTAGCCGTAAGTTACCCTGAGTTTTCAAAATTTGGCCAGGTTTTAACACTAACGTAGCCGTAAATGACCCTAAGTTTTTTACTACGACTAGGTTTGTGAATAAACATGACCGTAATTGCCCATGAGGCGTTTGGTTTTGGAATTCGTAAAATCATTTCATTTATTACATTAAAGGCATACATCAACGAAATATAATAGATCTTTCATAGCGTTACATCAAAGGAAAAGGCATACATCTTTCAAAGTGTTACATTACAGGAAGAACTAAAGGAATTGAAATAGAATAGATCATTAGATCACACTTAGACGATTAACCCATATAGGTTGAAATCATATGTATTTTCTTCCAAAATACGATAGCAATCCTCATGCTTAAACTTTTTACCATGGATAGTTTCATATCCGTCGAGAGTCATCACCCACTGAAAAACAAATCAATTTTAAGTATGTATGTTTGAAAACTATTTTTGATGAATGACTTATTAATTGACATACTTACTCTTGTCACACTGGATTTGGTGAGATGAGCTTCCTTTACATCTTTTATTTCTTGTTTCAAAGCTTCCAATCGTTGAAATAGCTTCTCGAACCTTTTCTTAATGAGTTTCAACGTCCTATCATTACGATTTCCGTCTAATCCCACACAAACCATAAACATACGGTTTCACCAAGAATCAGATGTCTGATCCATATTAATGTCTTGATTAACGTATTGGTTATTTTAGGTAATATACGCTCTATCATAGTCGTGCTTTGTGATTGTAACCCACGCTCTAACAATGGCCCCATCTTTATCGTTAGTGTTTGGAGTAACCATATTTAGTGCTTGCAAAGGACGAGTGAGAATGAGTTGGAAAGGGACGGGTGAAAATTAGAATGAGTATAAGAATGAAAGGGACAGGTGAAAATAAGAATGAGAATGTAAGGGATATGTTTCCTTTTATAGGTTTTAATTACCCAATGGCTAGTTTTTCAAAGAAAAAAGTCGTTGGGTGAGTAATTCAAATTCAAAAATCGCAATAACTGCTTCTAGTTTGACTTACGGCTGGTTCGAGCACAAAACCCAACCGTAGCCAACTCATCTAGTTTGACTTACGACTGGTTTACTTAAATATTTGCCTGTAAGTTTAGCCTATGGCTGGGTCGATACACCCACTTCCTTGCCATAAGTTAAAATTCAACAAAAACAATAATTGTTTTTGTTGACTAGTACACTTTCTCCCCAACGGCCTGGTTTTAAAAAAAATCTAGTCGTTGGGTGTTTCATCCATGTATAGAGGAAGTATTCTCTTATTCTCTTCAAAATTATCCTCACTCTTCTTCTCAATTTTTCTCTCATTCATTTATAATAAAACAAAACACAAATATAACTTCTGCATTCAGGTATGGGTTCCATCTAAGAAAAATAAAACATAGCCGTAAGAAAAACAGGAAAAACCATATCAAGACCCTAGTTACGGCTGGGTCGACAACTAAAAACCTGATCGTAACAACTCTTTTACGGCCAACTTTGGTCCAAAAGCTAACTGTATGCAAGCCTGAGTTTCTATAACGATTGGAATTTCCAGCCGTAAACATATTCTATGGCCAGCTTTATTACAATTGCCAACCGTAAGCGACCCTGAGTTGGGTTTACGATAACTTTTCCAGCCGTAGTGGATAACATTTAATATGCCTATACACCTATGACTAGGTTCTCGTGGGAACGTTCTAGTCGTATATATGTTCTACGGCTAGGAGTTCTTATTTATCCATCCCTAGAATATGGTTTACGGATGGAAGTCAATGATTTCTAAGCCGTAGATAACTTATACGGCTAAGAAATCATGAACTCTCAGCTGTAATTAGCCTACGTCTGGGATTTGGGGGTTTTCTGGCAGCGTAAAAATCAAACTTTCTACGTACTTTAAGTAATTACATGTAAGAAAAACAGTATTGGGGTTAAGTTAGATGTAACCTGACTAGTTTGAGCTTTATTTTCTTCATATTCTTGGCCTGGATCTTCAAAATCATAGTAAGGTTCATATTCTTGAGTTTGGGTTAAAAACTCTTGATTATCTAGAAAATCAGCCATCTCTGGATCATTGTTTTGTTGTATGAATATTTTTTTTTTGATTTGGAAGAAGAGGATTCATCTACCTCATAACTCTTGTTAGAATCACTCATTTGGATGGAGAAAATCAAAATTTATAGGTTAAAAAAATTCTTCTTTTTTTTCTTCCACTTCTTCTTCTTCTCCCTCCAAAAGATAATTATAATTTTTTGATTTTAGTTTTTCATTAACTTTAAACTAATTCCTTAAGATGATCAAATAACTAACTATTAATTAGTTTAGTATCAACACTAATTAATTTGGGGTAGTCTAGGTATTATGAAAAATACTAGGATAAGGGGCATTGGAGTTGGTTACAAGATGACCCTATTTTGTCCTCTTGTAAGCCCCTATGAATCAGGTGTGCAGCCTCAATAATAGGGTTTTTATTAAATATCTATAATATCCTCGTCACTTTGGAATTCAAATGCTGGATAAGTTTTCCTATAAATCCGATTCAAATTGATAACCAAGATATTTTAGTAACTTTCTTTAGGGATTTGGCTCGACCAAAATCAATATGATTAGTCCCACATGGAATAAGCAGAGTTCTAGGTGGAGGCTAATAAGTTGTGGAATCTCCGAATATAGTACTGAGGCCTTTTAGATAAAAACCCCACACCTGCAACCAAAGATGGTGAGAATGACAGACATTCCACATGTAGTAAGTATGATCAGACGTTATATGCATAATTCTGGTAAAGGACATTGGCAAGCTGTAAAATGGATTTTGATGTTGCAATCAGTTGTGTGTTGGTTATGTGAATTCTAACTATGCTGGTGATTTTTCGTATGCAATTTGTGAAATGGATTTTGATGTTGCAATCAGTTGTGTGTTGGCTATGTGGATTCTGACTATGCTGGTGATTTGTACAAGAGGCATTCAACTACAAGGTATGTATTCACCTTGTAAGAAGCAATAATAAGTTGGATATCGAGTTTACAAGCATTTAAAGACGCTATATGGTTACATGGTTTTCTAGATGACTTGGGTGTTGTGCAAGAATAACTTTTTGTGCATTATGATAGTCTTGGTGCATTTTATTTAGCTAAGAATCATGTGTATCATACGAGAACCAAACATATAGATGTGTGATTTTACTTTGTCAGAAAATTCTTGAAGAAGAAGAAGACATTCTACTTGTGAAGATCGATACCAAAGACAATCCAGCTGATATGTTAACAAAAGTAGTAAACAGGGTCAAGTTTCGTCATTGCTCGAAATTGATCCTCATTCTTCTGATTTCCCTTATGGGTAGAGGTTCTTAAGAACCTAGTGGAGGCTTTCTAGTAAGTCCATTAAGTAAACTACGGTCAGTTTGATTCCTTATAGAGGATACGTAGGCAGCCTTTGGTGCAATCGACGTTGGAAGATGTTCTTAATAGCTAAGTTAAGGAAACCATATTCTTGTAGGCTAAGGTATGTAACTTATATAAATAGCCCACGAGAGAACTTAGAAATACACACAAAAATTCTTCTTCTCTCTTTGGGTTTGCATGTTTTCTCCCTTACGATAATATATAAAATCTCTTATTCCTCTTGAGGATTCAACCTCGTTAAATTCTTTTTCTTGTTTGTGTTGTTTGCGATATTTAGAATACTATTGTGTAGCTGTGCAAATCGCTTCCGCGGGTTTTAGCGTAACAATTGGCATCAAGAGCTCAGATTACATTCTTGGAATTTTGGGTATTCATAATTAATACTGAATCATGAGTATTTTTATGATTTTTTTTGAGGTAATTCTGATCGCAAAGCTTTGCTTTTTATCTTTATTTTATTGTTTGTGAACAATGGTTGATTCTCAGACTTGTGAAGATTCGATTTCTAGACCTAATTTTTAATGACTAAAAATAAAGAAGATTAAAGCAAATTTGATTTTAAATTGATGGGAAGAACTAGGGTTAAGGATTCCACTATTAACCAATATTTCAAGTGATAAAATCTTACAATCCCTGTATTCAATTTATTCTAATTATTGCCAAAGTTAGGTTTTTAAAAGAATAATTGTAAATTGAAAGCATGAGACATCAAAAGTTTAAAACTAAGCATGACCCATCAAAAGAAAACACAATTATTTGAGAAAAACCATTTTTTTTCAATTTAATTCAAAGCAATTAATATAAAAGAATTATAAATAATAGATAAAATAGAAGTTACCACTTATTTATTGGAGAAATATCTTCCTCCGTCGCCCCACTGATGATGATTAGCTCATTGTATTGGAAACACCCTCATTATAGCTAAAAAGTGCGTACAATGGTGAAATACTAGTAACACAAGAAAACAAATACGGTTATAAGCGTTACAGAGAAGTGTTCTCTGCGTTTTCAGAAGAAGGAA
>JAJJMC010011514.1:2409579-2516971 GCA_023531435.1 Papaver californicum
GCAAAGAATCATTCAAAACAAACTCCAATTGCGTGTAAATCCTAATCAGGATACAACTCCTTTTTCCGACCAGATGCACTTCTGCCAGCCATTTTTTCCGGCTAAAACTCTTTGTTGACGTGTGTTTAACTTATTTTGGTTGTTTACTTCACTTTGGGTGGTTTAGAATTAACCTAAATCTCTAAAAACACGTATCACCAAATTTAAAAAACTTCTCACGTGAAGAAAGTTTCTTCCAGCTATTTTCAGTTTCAAAATTCAAAAGGGAGGTGCCCCTAATCCAAAAGATGGGTGCCTTTATCAATTCTTCACGTGTGCCTTTAGTAATTTTTCTGGGTGCCTTTATCACTTTTTGAGCCGATTTTTCCCAAATTATTTATTTCTCAAAAATACCTACAAAGACATAAAAAGTCATAATAAGTACAAAATCGAACACTATCAAAATAGATAATCGAGCGCAATTTAGACACAAAAATGTGTCTATCAAATACCCTCAAACTTACTATTTGCTAGTCCTCGAGCAAATCTAATCTAGAAAATAAAATCCTAACTCACCTTCGCAGGAACCGCGACTACATTTAGCATATGTAATAAGCCTTTAAACCCCTAGGTGTCCCTAGTGGACGAGTTCTGTCTCGTGAGGGGTTACAAGAGGCATGCTCACAAAACCTTTACTCCAATTTTTAACTACTCGTGAACGATTGAGGGTACACACTAAACAGGCTATTTAGTTGGCATACTAAATTCTTCGGCTATGGGAATCATTACCCTATATGAGTCCAATTGCTGCACACGAGTTTGCACTCAGCGTACTAAAATTCATATATAAGATAACAAAGTTCTACTTAGATAGTTGTTCAACCACAATACTCAGAATCTATCAAAGTTCAATCACATGAATAGATTAGAAGATGGAAATAGACAAAATGAAGTTTTGCGTGTGTTGACTAAGGTGAACGGTGTTTCCCATATCTGTCTGAAGATCAGTGCCAGGATGAATCCTAATGGATTGAGATTCGCTCCCACTAGTATCGACTCAACTGGTATATACAAGGGTGCAATCGATCGATTTATTGAAAATAAAAAAAGTATAAATATACTGACAACATGATTGGATCAAATTGAATCCAAGCGCATAGTCCTTATCAGCATCTTACATGATAGTTCCCATGGATCCTGCGTTCCACGCTTGCTTAGGCGACGGAGACAGGAAGAACACACACATATTGCTATCAAAGTGTTAATACTCGATTTTTTTTTTCGTCTTTTTTTTTATTGAACAAGAATTAAAAATGGGGTTTGATGTCAACACTCTATGTCATCCTGACGGCGATAACAATTCGATACTGGCCCCACCAAATCACTTAGAGAAACAAAAATTGCAATTATAAAAACAGAAGGTGATATGGTTGAGATAGACTCCGAGATATGGTGACAACTATCATGTTATTTCTAACACCTGAACTCTGTCCTTTTATGAATAGACCATTTAGCTGGGCACATCAATTCCTATAGAAAAAGACCTCAGTTTCCATCTACCTAGAATGGTTAGTATCATCCTGAATTGTTCACAATCTTCTAGACTTTGAAGTTTTATATTTTATTAAAAGTTTCTCCCTTACCACCAAACTTAAATCTAACATTGTCCTTAATGTTCTAAAGATGAATGATTAAAAATATGAACAAGGAGAAACTGTTACCAATCGAAAGAAAGGAGTTAAGGAAAGATATTACCGTGTCGCATGAGCATGGGTTACCTCCCAAGAAGTGCTAAGTTTAATGTCTTCAGCCAGACTTAGAAAGAATTAGTCACCTCATAAAATCATATAGCAATAGTCGGAACAACTGTGGGTTATCTGAATCAAATAGTGCTATCACAAATAAGAGAAAACTACAACATGCCAAGAAAATGAACAAACCGAGCACACCCTTATTTATTTTTCTGTTTAAGAAAACTACTTCTAGTTGTGGTTCAGGTTCAGGCTCTATAAAAGGGTCTAGATAAAATAATTTCATGGGATGGATTTCCTTGTAGGCAGGATCAAAAGAATCAGGTTGTAGAGTCCGGAATAACTCAAGTAAGAACTTAGAAGCACATAATAATAACCTGAATAATTGTGGATCCTCAAAGTCAATAAGGTTTGACTCACACAAATGACTACTATGAAGGTGGTCATTCTTAAGCAAATGTGTCGATTTTAATTCCCTAAAGTAATTAGGGTTAGTCTTAAAACTTAATAACTGACACATTTAAAATCTAACGTTCCCACATATGGAAAAAAATATTTTGGTGGGAAAACAAAGTCAATCTTGGTATTATCGCCTAGGTAAACCACATCGTCCAGAGGATGAGTTTCTAACAACTGAACTTCTTTCTGGATATGATTAGGTTCGGGAAACAGTTCTTGAAGATAGTCTCTTAATATGGTAGAGGCACAAACATCAAGTCCCAAGTGAGCGACTTTTAAAAGAGTCAAAGGTAAAGCACATGGAGAATGATAATCACCCACAAACTTAGAATTTTGGGTGTCCCTAGATAGACTAGTGACAATTTCCCTAATTTTTAGATCATCAGATTCCTGAAAATGGTCAATTGCTTGAGTTATAATCAAGTGGTGCATCCTCACTCATATTTAAAATCTCTACGGGTCTATCTTTGTTATCTAAGACTATTGTCTCTAAATCGTTGGACTCTAAAACAATATTCTCAGGATAAACACGTTCCTCTAAACCATTATCGGCTTCTAAACAAGAAAGTTCTACATCGTCTAAAACAGTGGTATCTTTAGTCAAATCCTCTTCCTTCTGAATAGGTGAATAATCATTAAAAATTATTTGGATTTGAACCAGAACTAACATTATCATCATGAAGCACAATTGGAGTGACAATTTCCCGATTACTCTGCCTGTATATTTCAAGTTCTTCACCAATACTATCCTCATCATCATAATAACATGAAGATGTTTGAACCTCGTCTACATAAGTAGTGTTACCAATTCTATCCTCGTCCTCTTGACTAGGTGAATAATTATCAAGGGTAGCGCTATATTGGCAATTAAGATCATTTTGAGCAATATTATTCTTTGCATAAATTTTATTCACACTTAATCCAAACCTTTTTGTACTGTCAGTCAACTCCCAGAGGGATTCTTTTAGAAAATCAAATGGATCATAAGGGGTACTGGTTTGCAACTGCTTGTTTGATTCTTCTAGAGGAATAATAGGTTCATGGGGAGTACTAGATTGCATCTGCTTTAGGGCATCCCTCCAAGACAAAGAACTAGAATCATCATAGGAAGTATTAGATTGCATCTGCTTTAGGGTATCCCTCCAAGACAAAGAATTAGAATTTTTCTCACTTTCATGTTCATAAGACGGGTGTATGTACGAATAGTAATTGGGATCAACCTGGTATGAGTAATAACCTCCAAAAGGTTGGTGGTGATCCCGACTACTATCCACACAATGTTGATAGTATGGATAATGTCTATTTTGAAATTCAGTCGGATATTCATTGTGTTGGTCCTCATAATACCAGTTTGACATTTTCTAAAAACTTGCTAATATATTAAAAAAAATCTAAGAAAATAAATTGTAACATGAAGGGGGTTCTAAACATTCACAAACAAGGCCGACTCAACCAGATCAAACCTATTGAATCTAGCAAACAAAAAACACGATGGATCCACTTAGATTGTTTCTAGACCAGATTTTATTCTTCCAAAAGATAACTAGTTACAGTTTTAGCAAACCTCTTAGAACGATCTGAATTAGATTAAGTCGAACAGAAACAGGAAAATCTCTAAGGAGCTTTGATAACCCTGTCTCTTTGGAAATGTTTCCTTGGGTTACAAGGCGGCTCAATCAACTTAAAATAATCTTCTTGAACTTTGAGTTAGTCTAACAGAGTAACCAATACAGTCCTTTTGAATGACTTTCCTATAAGCTCGTTACCATATCGGTCTCTTTCTAGTCAAAATTTTAAGCTTAGGTTCGTGTTTGGTAACGTGTTTCTACAACGGGCAATAAGGAAACGGAGATGAAATCCGACTCCTTATCTTGTATGTCCAATTCTTTCCAACTTTTATTCCTTAGATTGTTTCTAGACCAACTTTTATTCCTTCGAAAGGCAACTAGTTACAATTTTAGCAAACCTCTTAGAACGATCCGAATTAGATTAAGTCGAAGAGAAACAGGATAATCTCTAAGGAGCTTTGATAACCCTGTCTCTTTGGCAACTTTCCCTAAGTTACAAGGAGGCTCTAATCAACTTAAAATAATCTTCCTGAACTTCGAGTTAGGCTAACAAAGTAACAAATACAATCCTTTTGAACGAGTTTCCTATAAGCTTGTTACACTATCGGTCTCTTTCTAGTCAAAATTTTAAGGTTTAGGTTCGCGTCTGGTAACGTATTCCTAAAGCGGGCAAGAAGGAAACGATGATGAAATCCGAGTCCTTATCTTGTATGGCCAGTTCTTTCCCTTTACTAGAAAAGTAAAACCATATTCAATTCCTCAACATATATCCATACGAAGGAATACAGTAAACCCACTTGCATGGGATTCGTGGGTTGAACGAGTTTTACCTCCCGTACCAGACGTGGGATGAATCGGTTGTAGTCGACTCGGCCCACCAACTCCTGTGTCAGTGTGCGAACCCGAGTGGCAGAGACAATATCGTAATTGTCGTCCTTCCTTATAGCAGTTTATATTTAAATTACCCTTCCGTAGGGTTTAAAAATAATAAAATGTCCAAAGTCCAAAATAAAGTCCAAAAAGTGTCCAAAATAAAAATAAAAAATAAAAGAAATAATGAAAAATTCCTAATACAATTTTTAAACAAATAAAATCTAAAGAAAATAAATCTAATTAATAAAAATCTAAAAATAAAAGTCTTTGTCTTCTTCTCCGTTCTTTAAGCTTTAACTTTTAACTCCAAGTCCTTAACTTTAACTTCAAGTCTTTAATCACCAAAGTCTTTGGCTTTATTTCCTTTCAATCCAAGATCCAAACCTGTAGCAAAAAGAGAAATACCCAAAGAAAAGTAAAATAGAACAAAATAAAAAAATAATACTAAAAATAAAAAGAAAAACCTAAAAATAAATCTAAAACTCTAAACCTAAACAAGTCTGCGTCGGCGACACCAAAAATTGATTTGATTTTAATATAGTGGTAAAAAGGGTTTGATTCTCAGACTTGTGAAGATTCGATTTCTAGACCTAATTTTTAATGACTAAAAATAAAGAAGATAAGAGAAAACTTGATTTTAAATTGATGGGAAGAACTAGGGTTAAGGATTCCACTATTAACCAATATTTCAAGTGATAAAACATTACAATTCCTGTATTCAACTTATTCTAAATATTGCCAAAGTTAGGTTTTTAAAAGAATAATTGTAAATCGAAAGCATGAGACATCAAAAGTTTAAAACTAAGCATGACCCATCAAAAGAAAACGTAATTATTTGAGAAAAACCATTTTTTTTCAATTTAATTCAAAGCAATTAATAATAAAAGAATTGTAAATAATAGATAAAATAGAAGTTACCACTTATTTATTGGAGAAATAGCTTCCTCCGTTGCCCCAGTGATGATGATTAGTTTATTGTATTGAAAACACCCTCATTTCATAGCTAAAAAAGTGCTTACAATGGTGAAATACTAGTAACAGAGGAAAACAGAGACGCTTATAAGCGTTACAGAGAAGTGTTCTCTGCGTTTTCAGAAGAAGGAAAAGAAAACAGGAGAAAAGAACGGACTTGAACTGCTTCAGAAATAAGACTGCTTCAGCGGCTGCGTCAGGGACAGTATCAGCGACACTTCTGGAACGCCTTATGTTCTTCACCTTCTTCTTCACCAGCAAAACTCGTTTCTTCCTGGAATCCCCCCCGCTGCTTCTGCCTCCATTTTCTTTGCTTCTCTTTAGTATTTATAGGCTTTGTTAACCCTAGGAACCCTTCCTAAGTTGATAAGGACGAAAAAAATCATTCAAAACAAACTCCAATTGCGTGTAAATCCTAATCAGGATACAACTCCTTTTTCCGACCAGATGCACTTCTGCCAGCCATTTTTTCCGGCTAATACTTTTTGTTGACGTGCGTTTAACTTATTTTGGTTGTTTACTTCATTTTGGGTAGCTTAGAATTACCCCAAATCTCTAAAAACACGTATAAACCAAATTCAGAAAACTTCTCACGTGAAGAAAGTTTCTTCCCGCCATTTTCGGTTTCAAAATTCAAAAGGGAGGTGCCCCTAATCCAAGAGCTGAGTGCCTTTATCAATTCTTCTCAGGTCCTTCAGTAATTTTTCCGGGTGCCTTTATCACTTTTCGAGCCGATTTTTCCTAAATTATTTATTTCTCAAAAATACCTACAAAGACATAAAAAGTCATAATAAGTACAAAATCGAACACTATCAAAATAGATAATCGAGCACAATTTAGACACAAAAATGTGTCTATCAGTGAACAATGGTTGATTCAGAACCAGATACAGTGGAGACATCGGTTCAGAAAAATAAAACTAAAGAAACAAAAAAAACTTTATTCTCATAGATCAAAACTAAAGGTTGAAAAAAAATTCACTGGAACCAATAATCTTGGTTTATGGAGAACAAACGTAATAGGTGTCACTTGTTCGTATTGACCTAAATGAATGTGTCCCCTTAATATATTTATTTTTGGATTTAATTGAACGATATATGTACCAAACGTTTATCCTTTAACGATATTAAAAGTGCATAACTAATGTCAATTATTTTTGGCTTTTTAACATTTTTTCTCTTTGATCAGAAGCATTCAGTAGATAGAAAATACTTTAGATAACAAAAAATAAATTTGTTATGTGTCATCTTAATCTCCACGTGTGTAAAATGCAAGACCATTATGTTAGACACGTCTTTAAACTAGGCTTTAGTTGTCTTCATTTGGAGATAAAAAGTGATTGTTCGTTAGAGAGAATGGGGGAAAGTGAAAGAGAACAAGAAAGGAAAAGAAAGGGGAAAGATTCTTTGGTATTTTTCTGGAAATAGATGATGAATCTTGACCATCAAATCTACAGGTCATTGATAATCCATCTGTTGTTCAGTTAAGCAAAAATTGTAGATGTTACTTGTGTTTTAGTTGGAGTTTAAAAAAAACCGTTAGAATTGTCGATGTTAGCTTAGGTTAAAGGGGTTGTTTGTAAATAATTAGGACATGTTTTTGAAGCTAGAAAGAAAAGGGAACTGGGGATACAAGTTGCAAGAGATTGGTTAAGGGTTTGGGACGAGAAGGCTATATTTTTCCATGAGTTTTTGGCCGTGAAAATCAGTCCAGGTCTGATATTGCTGCCGCTTGAATAGATGAAGAATGAATGAAATTCAGCGAGTTTTTTTTTTTTTGGTTCTATAAGGATCAGGAATATTGGGTTATGTTTGGATACAAGTGAACTCTTAACATCAACAGGAAAACAACCAAGAAGGGAGTTGTTGCAGATGGTTTATTGTGATGAATTGCTGCGATTTCGAATGTTTTAGACTTGTTAAATTACTCAAATTGTTGGGTTCTTACCCAATTAAAGTTTGCAGGTTGAAGAAAGCTATACAAGCGACAAGACACATAGCAAAAGGTTAATTCTATGCCAACAACAAGACGCCCACAACTTGTTCGATAAAAGTCCCAAGAAATGAGATAAGGGATTATTAGCACTTGATTCAAGAACTAATTATTTGATTAGAAAGAAACAAAGAGTAGTGAAAGAAAGCACAGGATAAGGAGTTTAATTCCAAATTATAGATGTTAGTAGCTACTATTGTAGTTGAGGCAAGTTTATTTGTCTCCGTGTTTAGGACGAATTAAAGTTTTAAATTAAGTTTTGTAGCTTAGTTATTTTAATGAATTGTGATAGTAAATGCTCCTTGTGCTTATAATCATATTGCCGTGTATAAATATATGTATATTGCTGATGATGTGGCTAATCTTGTGAATATGATATGCTTGATATCTCGAGGGTAAGTTCAGTTCAGTAACTAATCTATTATATTGTCTATTAAGGCCTTTGTCTGCTAGCTAATATCATTAGATTTCTTGCTCAATGTCTTCATTTTGAGCATGTTCAGGTAGTGGATACATTGGCAATTTTTCATTTGTATGTATATCCAAAGGGCATGGTTTCGGGTGCATTTCCATTTGTATGGGATCTGTTCTTGTATATTCACTTTGGAACTTTGTAATTTAGTGACTTATTTATAGCAATTGTTAGAGATACCCGTAGTAAAGAATCTGTAGACGCTTTGGTTTTGGAAACATTGGCTTGCTATTGTAGCATGCGTTGGTTGTCTTCTTGCAGATCAATAGACATTTGGACATGTTACCCTAGCTGATAACACCCTAGTAATATTTAGGGGAGATTATGTTAGTTCCACTCTTGACCCGTCAGTTATAGTCGACGTACTTGTTTTGATGTGTTTCGTTGTACAGTATCACTATGAACTACACATCTTTATTATTTCTTTGGGCTTTAGTTGGCTAGGATTCATTTAGACAGGTCTGATCGATGGGTGTATTCGAGGAAAAATATGTACCTTTTAATTTTAACGTATGAGCAGTCTTTCTACTGCATTAGTTTGTTTATAAACATATATTATACTGTCCAACGACTCTTAATGTTCTGACTCGTTTAATTTATATTTAGAACCATATTTAATGTTTTTTTTTGTACGAACTTATCATTAGCTAAAGCTCAGCTTTGTATTTCTTAATTTAGTGGACTTATGTGAAATCCGTGATAGAAATGAACTCATAATGTTGTTGTTAGTCAGATACTGGTGAATGGTGATCAAATTAATTATTAGCTTTAAGTATATTTAAGTTAAATCTTAATAATGGATTTAGCCCTTTCGGAGTATGTTTGAGCTAATTGTTATAGCATGTGTGGAGTATATTGAATCCAATTACCGTGAGCATCTTAGTATCCTCGTTAGGCTAATTAAAATATTTGGCATGTTATTTCATTTGGTTCCTTTGAACGGTGTTTGGTCGAACTTGGGATATGAAGGTCAGAAAAGTGATAGTATAATAATTGTTAGTCTACTATAGAAAATGTGCCACTAATATTTATTTGTTACTGAATGGGAGGTTAGTGTTGATATTCTTAAGTGTTTGTGTTATGTTTAAATTATTAGACTTAAATCAAATTAGTTTTGGGTTATGGATCGAGAAAAGTGCATATTTTACTCCTGTTTTAATAAACAAAATTGATTATTTATCATTCTTTTAAAATTGTGTTCATAACTGCTGTTGGCAATAACGGTGTTGAGCATCAAAAATATGTTTTATGAAAAGGGGGAGTTCATATTATCTAAATGAAAGGTGACGAACTATGGTCGTGTTTGATCACTTCGAGCTACAGAGGAGGATACGTAGGCAGTCGTTCTGCGGTTCAGCATAAAATTGTTCTTATCATCTGAAAGTGTTGGTTGTTGCGCGACAGCTCATATCATCTATTCAGAGATGATTGTAACATTCAAGTGTGTATATCGTTTGTAAGAGGTAGTTGTAGTACTGGTTGTTCATACTACATAGTGAACGAATGATCGTTGTTTTCCAGTTCATATCATCTGATATAAATGTGAGATATAGATGATTGTTGCCTCTTCAAGGTAAATCATACCATCTGATAACTGTACAACTCGTAAGACAAGAGATGATTATTATCATTCGAGGTAATTCATATCATCTGTGGCACGTGAGTTAAGCAATGGTTATTATCGTACGAGGTAACTCATATCATCTGAGAGGAATCGTTGATGTTTATGATAATAATTTATACCATTGATTTGGAAATGATTACTAACTCTTTTGAGTAGTTCATATCATTTGAGAAAGATGGTCGGTTGAGCTTGACCTAGTACTGTGAATTGCCAGGCCCATTGGGGCTCCCACCTATGAGTGGCTACCTGGAAGATCGTTAGATATAACAGTGGCTGGTATCCGACGACCCTGACATTGGCACTGGTCATCCCTCATCCGTAAGATACGGTGTGTATGTTTTCAGACCTTAATTGGCTCCCACCAACGGGTAGGTAACCCGGAAGACCATTAGTCGTAACGGTGGCTGGTATCCGACTACTCTGACAGAAGATATTCTATCTTCACAATAGAACAAAGGGAATCATATGTGGGATCCGATGACCCTTAAAGTATAAAAGCAGTACTTACCTACTTATAAAACAGTTTGGGATAAATTGATGTTTGGAAAAATCGAATTGGTCCGAAAAATTTGAAAGTCCGGTTTCTCGAGTGGTGTATTGGGAAGTAGGAACTGGCCAAGCGGGCCGAAACCCGACCCATTGGAAGTGAAAATTTTTCGGTCTGTCACAGTGAAGCTCTAGAAGGTTGGCCATACGAGATGACTGACAAACAGTGGAACAAGCTGAATACATTATGTCTTGGTTTTATACGTTGGTAAGAGTTAATTATCAGCACGAGACTCCAACTAAGGATCTTTGGGAAAAGCTAGGAAAAGAATACTTAGCGAAGAACGTGGCAAATATGATACATTTTAAGAGAAATATGTGTAGATATATAACATGAAGAAGGGTGCAACTCTGACGGAGCACCTAGATTCGTTTAATAAACTTCTTAGTGACTTGATTAACTAGGACGAGATTATTGAAGATAAGGAGCAGCCGATCTATTTGGTGAATTCTTTTCCAGATAGGTATGAGCCCATGATTAAAGCATTAATGCACGACAAGGCGGAGCTGATGTACTAAGAATTCACTACAATATTAGGAAGATGCAATGTAGGATGAAATGAAGCCTCTTCACAAGAATGACACATGGGGTCTTACGGAGCTACCGAACAGTAAGAAAGTCATTGGGTTTAAATAGGTATATTCTAAGAAGGAAGGATCTTAAGATAATCAAGTTCGCTACAAGGAAAGGTTGGTTGCTAAAGGTTATGCCCAAAGAGAAGGGGTTGACTACAACGAGTTGTTTTTCTAGTTGTGAAACACTCGTTATTTTGAATATTTTTGGCCTTGGTACCACAATATTCCCTCTGTCCCATTTTAGATGAAAGGGAAGGACTTTTCACGGAGATTAAGGAATAATAAAGATATTATATATTTTCCAGAAATACCCTTAATTACACGTCTAACTTTTTCTAATTTTTAGGGTATAGACTTTAATGTGAATCAAGTATATAATAGAGTATATGTTTATACTATTTAGTAAGTTGAGCCTACATTGTTTTCTAAGTTAGTGCATGATATTGAGGTAGGGATAAATCATGAATGTTTAGGGGGAAAATATGAAAACCTTCATCTAGTTTGGGACTTGAAAAAAACCCTTCCTCTTCATCTAAAATGAGACGAAGGGAGTATGATTTAGATCTAGTTCAGTTAGATGTCAAGACGACGTTCTTACATGGTGATATAGACGAGGAAATCTATATGAAATCGATTGAGTTGGCATGCAATACACCTGAAATACTGCCAACAATGTGGAGTTGTGAACATAAAGAAGCAAGGCGTACCTCAAGATGTTGCATAAAGGGTGATCATATGATGATGGTTGGTGAGATGGCTCTGGATCTCGTTAAGATGGAGATTGTTAGGGATTTGACTCGACCAAATCCAATAGGATTAGTCACACGTGGAATAACCAGAGTTCTAGGGGGAGGATAATAAGTTGTGGAATCTCCTAACATGGTACTGAGGCCTTTTAGACAAAAACTCCACACATATGGCCAAAGGTGGTGAAAGTGGGGACAATATCGTACTATGCAGCGTCTGTAGGATCCTTCACTTCCGACATATTTTGTTAATGATAAACAGATAAACCAAATTAGTTATAAAATGATAAAAATAACTCAGAAATTAGTTATAAAAGGATCTATAAATCATGTCTGACCCATCATTCATTATGAAAGGAAATTAAGATATTTTATTAGTATTACTTTCAATTCCGCTATAATTGGATTCTGTTACATTTCTTGGATGGTGCAATGGAAAACATAAATTTTTAGAAAAATAGATTACTTGATAATACGATTTTAAATTTTGAAAGCCCGTTTAGTTCAAGATACTGGGCCCATTTTCTTCGAATTGAATTCCTAAACATTGAATTCCTTAAACCAAGCACAGCCTAAGTGCATCTCCAACAGTGGGTATACAAAAATCATGTATAGAGATATTATTTAGACCTTCATGTAGGAGAGTGTACAATGTGGTAATATGAAACTTTTTATCTCATAAACCTACTCCAGTGTATAGGGTTTTAATTATAGAATTTCATACATCGATAAAAATAAAAAAAATGTTTTTTTTTTGTTTTTATAAGTTTCTTTTTGTTTTATTTTAAATAATAATAAAATAAAAAACTGGTAAAAATATGACATGAAGCTCTAACTTTCTTCAACACCCTTTGTAATCTATGTAATCTCTCATATTTATAATATCTATAAAAATTCTAAATGTACCTCCCTCCCAAACCCTCCAAAAACCTCCCTCATGTTTCTTTAAATGACGAGGCCCTAAAGTGATCCCCGCTAATTCCAAAGAAGTGGGGTCCATCCTTATGTGAAAGGACGGTTTTTAGGATTTTTTTTCATGCGGTATGTTTAGAAGGGTTTGTAATATCTAACTATCGGAGATAAATTTTATCTAATTTATGGACTATTTAATATCCTATATGGTATTAAAAATTAAAGTTTTTTTAATGTTGTTGGACACGTTCTAATAACGGTTAATGTTCTTTCTGGGACGGACGCAAGATTTTTTTAAGGTAAGATTATATAATTAATTCCGTGTAAGGCGGCAGAAAGCTGATGATTTTTTATTTTTTTTTGCTATTTTCTATAAGAGCGAATAGAGTTCCTCTATATACATATATATATAAGTAGACTGCATAACCAAATTGAAGTCTTTACATATTGAAAAGAAGTATCCTTCTATTTCACCCAACAACAAGAAAAAAATAACCATGATTTACAAGCTAAAATAGATATTACAAATTAATACTGCCTTCAATTTTTGAGTTGAGCTTCAAATAAAATCTTCTCTACAACCTTTAAAAGATATCATCAAAATCAAAACAATGGTTTCATTTTTCACCTTTCAGTAACTTTGGAATACCACTAAGGTTTTAATGTTGTCGACTGGTGATGGATCTTGGGAGGCAAAATTAAACAAAATTAAAATCTTCATTCAGGTTAAGTGGTTAATAAGATTAACTCGTGGACTATGTTATTTAGCTACCAAGCTACCAGGCTAAGACTAAAAATCATCCAAATATGTATGCTATAATTTGTTTTAGTTAAATTAAGGGATGGGCTAAAGCCTCAGTTAGTCCCTTGCTAAATTCATCCTTATGTTTTTTTTTTTACTTTAAAATTATTCTTAGAACGATTGATTAGGACAATAATTCAACCTTTTTTTTAATATAATTTGTGATTATCACCAGGTGATTGAATTAATTAACACAATCGAATTTAATTATTGAACTTTTTTTTTTGGATAAAAACACAATGAACAGAGAATTTTGATAATGCTAATTAGAGAGATAAGATAAGATAGCATCAAGATTCAAGAACGTATTGTGATTTATGAGTAATCAATCATTAGTAAATATCTAAAAGTTGATATCTATTGGAGATGTGTACGTTGATCTCCAACGACCAAATTAAAGTACCAACAAATCCCATACCAAACGTTGCACTACCCGTAGATTCCCAGGGCCTGACTAGTCGGGTCAATCACTGTACCACAGATCCTAGGAATTTAGCTTGGCGACATAATAAGCTTAACGGGGAGAACATGGATATCTAGAGTTTGCTTTTTTTTGCTATCTACTTCGGTTATTTGGAAGAAATGTGATGATATTATGGCTGGGGATAAAAGGAAAACGAGGGGAGAGTTTTTATTTGGGAATAATTTTATTTTAATGTTGTGGAGCACTGATTTAGATACTTTCTGTAATATTCATACTAGCTCAGTTCTTTTCAGATAAAAATCTTTCATTGTTCGATGATAAATCTTCCGTAATTTATTTAGAATTTTTTTTTTAATATAATACTATCTCTGTTTCAACAAAAGTGTTACTATCATTTTTTCATTTTAACCTATTTTTAGACCAAAATAAAAAAAATAATAATAATATTTTCGTTAAAACAGAGGGAGTATTAATCTTTTCTCTTTAAAAAGATAATAAAATAAGATCACTTTGGAAAGCTAGCTAACTGGTAAAACATCTGAGGCCACACATATGAATTATCTGAACCTAATCGAAGTCCAATCGTTAGTAAATTGTAATTCCATATGGCACATTTTTAACAGCGTAATAAGGTCGATGATGTCCTTTCTTTTATGAAAAGTCAAGACAGAAGCCTTACTCAAGGTTAACAGTGTCACCCTCTGCGGTGTCATGACTGGCATCAAGCATATTGATTTTGTTTACATCGATACTATTACCATTAGCTAGCAGACTAAACATATTACTTAGGTTCAGGGCCTTTGCAGTTGAAGTTCCTCGTACAAATAGATCAAGAACACAATAAAGCAAGATTGGCAGCAGGTTTGTTGTGCTGCCTTTGGCCAAAGTTTAGATTTCCAAGCACAAAAGGTCGACGGCGTCAAGGTCCACAACTACAATTTGGATGTAATAGACAAGTTTGGAAAGAATGAGGTGGTGTAATCTTATTACCAACTGTTGACCAATCCATATGATGTATTTAACGATGTGTTTATACGATCGCTTCTGTGTTACTCTTTTAAAAGAATGACTCGAGTACTCGACCTTTTTCAATAATCACAATGGATTCTGTCAATGCAAATGTAATCAGAAGTGTTATAAAACGTGCTTAGACATGTAGTCGAGTGAAGAATAATGCCATTTCTTAAATGAAGAGATAAGTGTGATGTTTAATAATGGAGAATACCACAAGAGGAAAGTATGAGAGATAGCACTGAATTGGTGAGAGGGTCGTGGTCCAGCTACGAGCAAGCTAGGTAGTTTTGTAATAATGGAGACACGGTGGGGGGTCCGACCAAGTTTGGAAGCGCGTCAGTCAGGGGACGGAGCCACTAGTGGGGTGGGTGGGTCCTTGGACCCACCCAAACTCTTTTTTTCTTTTAATTATTAATGATTTGTAACAGATGGAAGTGTTAAAGAGTGTTTGACACATTTATTTTCGTTGCAAATGACTATTTTTAACATTTTTCGAATTGAAAGTGTCACGATTATAAATATTATTGTGTTTAAATGTAACATTATATTTATAGCAAGATATTTTATATACTAATTATACTTTGGTGCCCCATCCAATTGAAACTTTTGGCTCCGTCACTTGTGCATCAGAGGGCTGGTTTTTATGACACATTTTGTAATAATTATCTCGTAACCTTTATAAGCGCCATACTTTTTATTACAATTTTTTATAATAGATGTTTGTAACAACCATCACTTGCTTCAGATCCGATGGCCCAATTTTGTTGGTAATCACATCCAACGGTCGAGATTGTTCCAGGTTAAAATTAGAAGTTAACTGTTTTTTTTTTGTTATTTTGATGTCGTAATAACCGTCATTCGCTTCGACTTTCGATCGTTCGCCTAACCGTAGTCGAGGATGATGAATCTCCAAATGTCAACCCAATTTTGGGGGGAAAAGTTCAATAACCGTTCAATTTTTGGGATGGAAAATAAAAAAACCGTTATAAAGGGATTATATTTTAGCTCCATAGGTTTTTATTTTGAACATATAAAAGGATTTCTTTCGGTCATCCAATAAAAATAATAAATTAAAATTTGGATATCTTTTTAATTGGATAGGAGATTTATTAACTAAAAGAAACTAATACATGTTTTCACTCTTTACTACGAGGGAAACTAACCATCCAGGAAGATCATAATGACCCGTAACGTTTTGTGATTACTCATTCTAGCCTTTTTAGCTAATAATCAACATACCCATTATTTTCTCGAGGTACCTGATGAGTACGTATCTAAGACCCTAGTTAGCAATTCGGCAAGCGATAATATTTTGGGCCAGTAAAAATGTGCATATTATCCGGTTAGATAAAATAAAAATTCGATCAACTATATGGTTAATTATGCATAATGCGACAAAAAATACAAGAATGCACTAATTCGTGTATAATTCTTTTTAGTTATATGAGTTCGGAAGTAATAATTTCGTACATATTAAATGAAAATAAAAGATCTTTCGGTATTACTTTTAAGATTTTTAATGGAGTATATACATAATATGTACTTCCCAACCAACAATGAGCAGTTGGTTTAGTGTTCAAGACTATTACTAGTAACCAAGTGGTAGGGGGTTCGATTTCTTCCATCTACACTTTTTATGAAAATAGCTCTAATGAAGGAGAATGAGTTAATAGATACCGAATAGTTTGCGAATTGGATGGGAAATGCACATAATATGTCAAGAAGAACACATTTCTAATTCCAGATAGAAATATTAATCCTAATGATAAAAGCTGCAACGATAAAAGATTAGAAGCGCCAAAATATTTTTGGCAGATATTCCAAAGAAGAAGTGCTAGATTAATACTAAACGACACTCTTTTTAAAAAAAATTGATTGAAAAGATATATATGGACACCCTTTTATATCTCATTAATATTCCGAGGATCAATACAAAATTTTCCCTAGACTTAAAAAAGGGAGATTAGCTTAAGTTTTTCAGAATGCTCATCCGAGCAAAAGCGGATGTATATGGAATGAACAAAAAACAAATTTTTTTTTGTGGAAATAAAACAAACGCAATTCTTTCAGTCTATAATTTTAGTGTAAAAGTGCGTGTGCAGAGTGTGTATTAAACTTTTCCCGATTCACGAACTATTCGGCGAATTGCTAACTAGGTCCAAAACTGATGAGTACATATCCAAGACTCAGATTATTCGCCTCAATACACTCAAGTAAGTTTGTTTAAGAATTATAGAATTTTCTTCTCCTTCTATTCTTCTTCTTTTTGTTGTTTTGGTTTTGGTAACCGAATAACACAAGAGTTGTAATACATAGACGAAGACCAATGTTACAAAGTTGTAACGAAATGACAGAAATAATATACTAGTCTTTGTTACTGATTAATGTTTTGTATCGAAGTTTTTCCAACAATTTTAAGACATTTAACCGTTACTAATCTTTGTTACTGATTAATGCTTTGTTGAAAGCAATGGAAAGATGCTTGATTGGTGTGTATACTTGTGTTCTACAATGTATGCATATTCTCTTTGACATTAGAAAATATCAATGTTGGAGAACATTACCATTCAAGTTTTGCGCAAAGCAAAGGTTGTGCTCAAATATTGTTCGAGCAAATAACAAATTTTGAACTTGATGTTCCATCACCACAAGGGCACTAATTTAAGTGTCTGCTATTCATATATGTTAATATGAATAAGGTGGTGCATGGATGAAAATAAAATCTTAACCAAAAGGTTGAGTTATGTACCCATATTACAGAAATAGCTGTATCTCCCAATTGAAAAGGATTTTGGGTTAATCCTTTTAATTATTTATAAAAGACACCCTAATTTTACTTCACACAAAATTCTAGAATTTTTGGATTAGTGGAAGTATTTTTTTTAGAAATTTTAGAAAGTGGAGTTTGTTCTTGTAAAACTTTTGAAGAGCGCGGAAATCAGCTCTAGTCCAGAGTGATTTTTCTTTTGCTCTTTTGATTTTGTGGTAAAAACATTACTTGTGGGTCAAAAATTTATCTTGAATTTCCATTTTGAAAATTCTTAATTTGTAATTACTATGTGGGAGATATATTAGTCCTAAAATCGTTGTGCATGTCTGTCTAGAAAATGACAAATGCGTTAAAACGGTTCCTTACTATGCACTTGCGGTTTCTTTTCTTGGTAATGTTTCAATTGTGTGGTTTGTTTGAAACCCTCTAACGATATCTATCATGTATAAACTGGTTTATCATGATTAAAGTGATTGATACACATGGCACTTGCATATACAAGCGTATAGCTTGTGATTTCATAAAAATTGGTAATAGTCATGAAATATGGGGGAAAGACTAGATGGTCTATTATCACATAGTAAGAAAATCCATATATTATGGATGTTACACATATATATATATATATGAATTGTGGTTCATATGTTAGTGGAACGTCGATTGATTGACGTGTGACAAATTAGATAATTTTTAAACCACGGTTAGAATCCTAAGATATCAAAGAGTGGAATTTTGGAAATTACTCTATGCGGCATATCAAGAAGTGCTTGAAAGATATCTTACGGTTGATTCAAATAAACGGAAAACTATATGTTTGTTGTAGAAGAAATGTGGTAGTAAGGAAATCATTAAAAGAAATTAATTCTTAACGTCACATCCATTTGAATTGGTGACAGTTTGTTAGAGACTGTTGGGAACAATCACACCCTTTGAACAACAACGTTGTAACAATTATAATTGTTACCAACTGTCACCAACGATACTGTTTTAAAATATATTTAAACTCATCTTCTTGTTGAGTTTTAGACACATAAATTTGGTTTAAACACATAAATTTGGTTTATTCCATTTGATATTTTGAGAGCCTGTAAAAGAGAGATTTTATTACCTTAATCTGCGTTCGTTGTTTGGCGTTCATCGAAGTATTGTTGAAGAACACCAAAGGTATTGTTGAATGCTGGAGACATATGCCACTACCTGTATCAACATCTAGGGAAGGGCATTAAATGTCTTAAGTAAAGAGATTACTCACCTCAATACACCCAAGTAAATTTGTTTAAGAATTATAAAGTTTTCTTCTCCTTTTATTCTTCTTCATTTTGTTGTTTTAGTTTTGGTAACCAAGTATTTCAAGAGTTGTAATACATAGATGAAGACCAATATTACAAAGTTGTAATGGATTGGAAGAAATATATACAAGTCGTATTATTGTCGAAATCGGTAACGAAGTTTTTCTAACAATCTTAAGACATTTAACCGTTACTAATCTTTGTTACTGATTTTAATGCTTTGTTGAAAGAAATGAAAATATTGCTTGATTGGTGTATATAATTGTATTTTACAATGTATTCATATTCTCTTTGACATTAGAAAACGTCGATGATGTAGAACATTACCATTCAAGTTTTACGCAAAGCAAAGGTTTTGCTCAAAATTTATCCGGGCAAAGAACAAATTTTGAACTTGATGTTCCATCACCACAAGGGCACTAATTTGGGTGTCTTCTATTCATACATGTTAATATGAACAAGGTGGTGCATGGATGTGATAGGCGCTCAATTCATACATTTTTACCGTTTAATCTATATTTGTTAGTGCCCATTTTTATGCTAATACATTATTTTTATGTTTTTATAGGCTATTCATATAATTTCCGATGTTACAAATAAAGCATGGATAATGGCCATTGTTAGTCTTGCTACAACATTTCTAGTCAGCTTTGTGTTTGAGCTCGGTTGGAAGGGCTAGATAAAGACAGGCTTGACAGCACGTGGACCAAAAGAATAGCGTTCTGTTACTTGGAGTTCATCTAGGTCTGGAAGAAGTAAACAAGGAATACAAGAGGACGTATTGAGTTGGGTCTAGTCGAGAAGTGGTCCGGTTAAATTTTAGGTCGGACAAAGTCTGACATGAGTCATAGGAAAAAAGATAGTTGGATGTGGTTTTGGCCGGTCCTGTAAACGAGAAGTAAAAGTTATGCTGAAGTTGGTTGCTGAACGTGAGAAAAGAGAGGTGAGTGGGGTTGGTTTCACGACAGGCCCATGTTTCTTGAAGAAATGTTCATATAATTGTGATTTTGTTCCACTTGAATTGAGATTCGTCAAAAGACGTCTAAGCGCGTCTCGATCGAACTCTACGTCTTTCAGGGGAACCATGAGCATATTCTCAAGTTCAGTCATTCGACATGTACAATTTCTTTTCTGTCGATACGTCCTGCAATTTGTACTTGAATTCCTTTTGTATTTGCTTGCTCAGTTAATTCAATAGCTTTTTTCATTGCCTTTCGAAATGAAACTCTATTTTTAAATTGCCCAGCTATAAATTCGGCAAGAATATTAGGGTCTCCATAGGGGTTTGCAATTCTTGTAATAGCAATTTTGAGTTTTCGGTTCACAGAATTAAAATCTTTTTATAAATTGATATTTATCTTCACCCAAAAGGTGCCCACATGGGTCTTCCCCAGAAAGATCCAGTCACTAATGTAAAGAACGTAGAAAAAACATATATTTATGTGCCGGTTCCAGAAGATCGAAGAGGGAAGTGAAGTTCCGAAGTCATGATTCAGTTTCGAGATAAGTTATTAATTAAATAGATAATCAATAAGCAAAAAACGAAGCTCACTGGGGGGGAAAACTTGACTAGATGTTACTCTCTTTTTTTTCTTTCTTTTCTATCTAAACCGGTAACATCTAGAGAGTTAGCTCGGGGAAAAGAGTGATTGATGGCAATCCTTGATCCCAAAGAAGATGTAGCTATGGACCAACCAACTCAGGAAGGAATTCTTCAACCTTTATTCTCGTAGAATCGAGAATGAAGTGGCAGCTACCAACCTGAGAATTTGAATCTGTTGCCGATCCATTTTTATTTTAATTCACATTGATAAGTGTAAAACAAGTATGTCACCACAAAGATAGGGCCAATTCAGTTAAATACAAAATGATACCTGAATTAACAGACGCAAGTTGAGTCCCTTTGCTAGGACAGGAGCGGGTGAATGGTCTTTTCTAGGTGATGGTTATTCCCCTTGCTCGAGAGCACATTCAAAGTCATAATAACTTAGAGGATTACATATGGAGTTCTTATAATCAATGAAACAATTCATATCCAAGTTATTCAACTTAGAGATTAAACGCTACAACTAGGCCAGGTTCTATAATTCTCTAGAATATGACGAGTAACAGGTTCATCCCACCTTCCCTGTTCTGTAACTTCTTGAACAGATCTCAACTGGCGACATCAGTTTCACTTGGAAATACCAATGACTGCCTATTTTACAATTTGCTCGACGGGTTGTTCCTAATTCGGAAATGACTTAGTCTTCTAAAGTGTTTCCTTCAGTGAGCCGGAATAAGAAGAGAGAAAGAATAGTAGGTTGGTGGATGGAAGTGAGTTGGCTGTAGACGTGTCCGAGGAAAAGAAAAGAAAAGTCAGAGTGAGAGAAAGGTGACATGGCATGAAGATAGGTTTTCTATAAATAAAAAAAGAGAAGAGAAAGAAGGGGACGTCTTGGGTTGGAGGAAAGTAGAACGGAGACCGAGGGAGTATAAAAAGAAAAGGATAAAACAGAGAGAGGGGGGTTCGGTGGAGAGACGGTTGGTTGACAAATGTTTTTGGGGAAGGAGGAATGAAGGTGGAGTTTTTCTCTTACTTTGGTGGCAGACCAAAAGGAGGTGTAGCAGAAATTGTCAGGTGGAGTAGAGAGAGAGATCGACGGCTGTTGGGTGGTGAAGAAAAAGATAAAAAGTTGGAAGGTGAAGTGGCGAAGATGTTTTGGAGAACAAAAAGGGATTAATCTTTCTCTCTTCTTCTGTTAATTATTTTACGGGTTTTGAGAAACTCATTGCCATGTCTTGCTGAATTTGTAACTTAGGTTTTTATGTTTAAACCACTTTGAGTTTAAGGTTAATTGAATTGATTTATATAGCAATAGACTATTATGAATTGAATAAATTAGTTCTTGATTTTTTTTTATTAATTTAATGATAATATGAGTTGTTGCTTCACCGGTTCTGTACGATACAGTAACTTTTGTGCTTATTTGATAGTCCTACAAATATATTTGGCTAGTTATTTGATATTTTATGCTTGGGTTAATTCCTTTGATGGGGTATGCTTAGAATAGCCAGGTATTATTTGTGAGCCTAGATTTAGTTTCATATAATTTTCTCGCTAACGTAGTTTGATGGTGTATGCTGAGACTTAGAGCTTTTGATGAGCCATGCTTAGGGTGTCCCAGTGATATTTGTGACTCTAATACATATAATAGGTGATGTCGATAGAACGAGCGATAAATTAATATTCAGGAGTTATGTTTCTCATCAGTAATTGAATATGAATAGTGGTGGATACTATAAACTCTGATTACCGACTCTCTCGTTGTACTCAGTTTATTAGTTTAGGTTAACTTCTTTGTTTGATTCTTATTTCTGAAAATCCCAAAAACATCATTTCTGGTTAGTCTATTAGAGATATTGGTTGCAGTATTTTTCCGTTCCCTGTGGGTTCAACCCGTACTTGTCACTGTCTACATTATAGACATCGTGCGCTTGCGGTTATCATATATATGTATCTCAAAATCCTATAAAAATTTCAGAATTTTTTGGATTAGTGGAAGTATTTTTTAGAAATTTTAGAAAGTGGAGTTTATTCCTGTAAAAATTCTGAAGAGTGCGAAAATCAGCCCTAGTCCAGAGTGATTTTCCAATTTTTCTATTGCTCTTTTGATTTTGTGGTAAAAACATTACTTGTGGGTCAAGAATTTATCTTGAATTTCCATTTTGAAAATTTTAATTTGAAATTACTATGTGAGATATATAGTAATCCTAAAATCGTTGTGCATGTCTATCTAGAAAATGACAAATGCATTAAAACGGTTCCTTACTATGCACTTGCGGTTTCTTTCCTTGCTGATGTATCAATTGTGTTGTTTGTTTGAAAGACTCTAACGATTACTATCATGTATAAACTGGTCTATCATGATTAAAGTGATTGATACACATGACACTTGCATACACAAACGTATGGATTGTGATTTCATAAAAATTGGTAATAGTCATGAAATATGGGGGAAAAACTAGATCGTCTATTATCACATAGTAAGAAAATCCATATATTATGGATGTTACATATATATATATATATATATATGAATTGTGGTTCATATATTAGTGAAACATCGATTGATTGACGTGTGACAAATTAGATAATTTGTAAACCACGGTTAAAATCCTAAGATATCAAAGAGTGTAATTTTGGAAATTACTCTATGCGACATATCAACAAGTGCTTGAAAGATATCTTATGGTTGATTCAAATAAACGTAAAACTATATGTTTGTTGTAGAAGAAATGTGTTAGCAAGGAAATCATTCAAATAAAGGTTAATAGCGAGATCACCTTCGACTCCTTATGAGAAATATCTAGTCGATTAGAATCGAAATTAAAGAGGGTCGGTAAAGAGATTTAGTATTCGATAGGTCCTTCAGGAACTGATCTTGCTTGTCGAGTCTAGGGCCCAACCAGACCATAAAAGAAAGCAGATTGTTCGGAGATCAGTTTCTTCTATTTTATCTAAACGTTTAGTTTGAAAGCTAGAAAACGGAGAGCAAGAGCTAGAGACCAGGTCTAGTGTCTAGTCCCCCAAGAACAACGTTCTCTTTTAGACCTTTCAACCAATCAACACAACCTCGTAGAGCGGTTTTTGATAAAAATGGTTTGGCACCTCGATGTCGGCTCTTCGCCACCTGGGGCTGTAGTATGTTCCAAGGGTTGGGCTGTTCGCCCATTAAAGCGGTACGTGAGCTGGGTTCAGAACATCGTGAGACAGTTCGGTCCATATCCGGTGTGGGCGTTAGAGTATTGAGAGGACCTTTCACATAGGATCCTGAGCTTTCTTCCCAAAGGTAAAGGCTCAGTCGTTATCAAAATAAGAGACAAATTTAGATATGATATGAGGCATTGGTCCTAAAGTTCCTCCACCGAACTTTAGTACAGAGTCATATCCAAAGATCTCGGTCAGAGCAGGCATATGCCAAACGTGAATACCACCTGAAGCCACAGGCAGAATAACGAGGCGGCCAGGAGGTTCCTTTAGGCTGTGACAAGGTCGAAAAGAGAGAAGTCTAGAGGGAAGAAGGCTCGATGTAATTGAGGTTAGAACTCTGAAGCTTTGGACGCAAAGTCGGAGAAGAATTAAAGTAACTTTGAAATTTCCTTGATTATATATTTTTGTGGACATAGTAAATTCATTTCAAAAATAAATATTATTCTGATCAAACATATATTTTGGAAGAACATATAGTTTGGGGATTATGGTACGTGTCGACAAATACTTCGACGATGTAACACCATAAAACAATTGCTCTCAAATGCGTGCATCAAAAATAATTTGTGTTTGGAAAATTGCATCAAGACAACTAAGGTTACAAATTCCAGAGAGCATGAATTGCATCATCAAGAGGAATGGTATTATAGCCTACTAAAAGAGTAAGTTGCAGCGGTAACCCAACCTAACGATTGGAGATCCCAAGGTCTAGGTTCAAAAGGGACAACTAAGTTGTGAATTACTCATGAGAAAATATTGAAGAAGATCTTTTCTCTTTCTTATTCCTAGGATGAGTGTTAGTGTTGCATGTCACAGATGAGGATAAATTTTTCTTTTAATGATTCCTATAGATTAGTTTGACTAATTAAAGTATGGCAGGATACTTTCAATACAAGATCGCATATATGAGTGAGAAGTGTGGCCGTTTCTATGAGAAATGTAAGTCTATGTTACTCAAAAGCACTCATAGAATTCCAATATCGTTCAGGGCCGAAAAAAACACAACCGAGAACCATATATGTAAGAAAATAAGTTGTGTGATATCTATTGCATTGGATTACATCATAAGGTTGAATAGTTCAAGACATCACGTTCACTAATCAACTAGTAATCCCGGTAGATAGTCGCTAAGGAAGATTCAAGGCCAATAGCCATATTTCCTTATGCAATGACGTTCCGCGCACAAACTCTCTAAGTTCTGCATTAGAGTTTAGGGTTACAGTAAAGCATCTTGCTTTTCTGTGTGTCAATTTCATTCATGTGGGAGATTGTTGGAAATTTACACTTAAGCCCATGTCCAATATGAATGACAATTATGTCAAGTTGAAACATAATGGAAATCAAATGGACGGTCGAGATTGCATCTAATATGGTAAGTTACGATCTAACAGAACTAATTAATCCATATCCAAGAGATGGAATCTAACGGTCAAGATTTAATTGTTTGAAATTCGCAACAGTTTCTAACCGTTGCAAGTAACTGTTAAGGAACAATTGCATACTGTTTGAAATTGGCAACAGTTTGTAACCGATGCAAGTGACTATTCAGAACAGTACGTCTATTTGAATTAGTGACAGTTTATTAGAAACTGTCGCGAAGTGACTGTTTGTCACATCAATTTGAATTGGTGACAGTTTGTTACAAACTGTTGTGACTGTTGGGAACAATTATACCCTTTAAATAGCAATGGTTGTAACAGTTGCAACTGTTACTAACCATCACGAAAGGTGTTGTTTCAAAATCTATATAAACTCACCTTCTTGTTGAGTTTTAGATACAAAAATTTGGTTTCGACACAAAATTTTGGTTTATTCCATTTGATATTTTGAGAGTCTGTAAAAGAGAGATTATGCTACATTAATCTGCATTCGTTGTTTGGCGTTTATCGAAGTGTTGTTCAAGAACACCAGAGGTATTGTTGAATGCTGGAGACATATGCCACTACATGTTTCAAGGCATTAAATGTCTTAAGTAAAGAGATTACTCTCCTCAATACACCCAAGTAAGTTTGTTTAAGAATTATAGAATGTTCTTTCCCTTTTCTTCTTCTTCTTTTTGTTGTTTTGATTTTAGTAACCGAGTATTACAAGAGTTGTAACAGATAGACGAAGACCAATATTTCAAAGTTGTAACAAATTTGCAGAAATAATACACAAGTTGTATTATTGTCAAAATCGGTAACGAAGTTTTTCCAATAATAATTAGAAAAAGGTATACATAATGTGATAACTTATTATTCAGTGCCATAATCAATGAAAGATTTGAACTGAGAACACCGAGATATGATAAGCGATTGAACGATCGTGTCTATGTTAATTTATTTTATTTTAAATTTATTTTTTCAATAAGAGTTAAAGAGTTTACGGTATTTTTTTTTAAAATAACTAGCTTAGCTTATTTCTAATAATATATAAATAATTGTTAAATGTAAAAAATATTATATGGACATAAAACGTAAAAGAAACAAAAATCTATGTATACATGACATATTAACAATTTGTGTTTGATTATACATAGAAGTGTTAACTACTTGTTATGTAAGGAAGTCACTGAATTAGATGAAAATTTTGATTTTTACGCTAATAGTGCAACTCTGTTGATATTTATCTTAATAATTTACATAATTACATGAGGACATATTGTTGAGTATAAACCACACTTTATACATTATCTTCTTTATAATATTATAAAGCTTATTATAATTAACTAACTCTTATAATTATTTAAATATATCACTTGAAAAAAAAATACTACACAACTCAATTAACTAGCTTGAACCTTGGGCGTAGAAAAACAAATGAGAAAATATAAATCAATTGAAGAGATTGAACTCCTGCCATAGGTCAGGGTGATACCTAGTACAGGTTTAAAATTACTGATTATTAAAATTTCTAAACATGTTATCATACATCTATCAAGAAAAAAATTCCTTATCATTAAATCAAACCGAATTGAATTGATCAAACACTAACTAAGAAAAGATAATAAATAACCAACCTCTTAATTTTCCATTAACAACGAATTATAATAATACCCTCAAATTTTAACATGAACCCTAGTCTTAGTTTTCCACAAATCATAATCGATTTAAAACTAAGGAAAATAAATGAAAAGTTTATAATATACTTATTATACTTAACTTCTAATTGGTTAACAAAAACCCAATTAAATCAGTTTATTCATGAACTTCTAGCCTTTACGGTTAAGAACAAGTTTTCAAAGTTTCAAACCCAAAATAAGATATGAAACTTGGAGTTTCTCTACCTCGTCACCTTCACATCAGCAGTACCATTTGATGGAATCGAAGTCTAATTCGTTTTAATTTTTTTAAAGAATCTATATTTTCATCAATACCTTGTTAAATTATTTTTAATGGTTGCAACTCTTAGTCTCTCTCTGTAACATTGTCTATAGGTTTCAGTACCTGAGGGAGAAGTGAGAACTAAATATAAGATTAGAAATTGGGTTTTGGGATTTCCATTATATATTTCTAAGGGGTGCAAAAAAACATCTGGTCATTGTTTGGGCTTGCAAAACTTATACTTTAGAAGAAATTTTTTGAGATTTAAGGGTGTGCAAAAAATAACTAGTCACCAATAAACCTAAAAGATGTGGGTGTTTAATAGATTTCTAGATTTGCACCCGTAACTAATCCAATATTTATTGAATTATTAAGAATGCATCCTATCTAACTCTTTCCATAAACAGGTTGGGTGTCCATGATAGACACATTTTTGTGCCTAAACTGTTCTCAATTATCTATTTTGGTAGTGCTCAATTTGTACTTATAATGGTATTTTATGTGTTTGTAGGTATTTTTGGGAAATAAACTTTTATGAAAAAATTGACTCAAAAATTACTAAAGGCACCCACTAAAGAGAGTTCATCTCTGTTTCGGATCAACACAAATTCCAAATTGTTTTGAATTAATTCTTTGGGTCCTTATCGGTTAATAAGGGTTATTAGGGTTTAGTAATCCTATATAAAGCAAAGAGGAAGAACAAAATTGCATCGGGAGTGAGGAGAAAAAAATCAGAAAAAAAAAGTTACGCTGGGAAGAAGAAGAAGAAGTACAAACCACACCAGAAAACTGTCACTGAATCTGTCACCTTATATTCTCAGTTATATTTTCTCTCTTCAGCAACACAGAAAACCGTCTCAACAACACTTATAACGTAGCTGTTTTCTGTGTTACTTCTGTTTTTCTCTTCTTTTAAGCACTTTGAGCTATGAACATGTATTTTGAGAGAGTGTTTGACTTGAGGAGCTAGACCCCATTGCTGAGGCAACGGAGGAAGCTATTTTTTCAATAATAAAGTGGTATATTATTATTTTATTAATTTTTTGTAATTCTTTTGTGATTATTTGCTTTGAATTAAATTTGAAAAAAAATAGTTTTTATCAATTAGTTGTGTTTTCTTTTGATGGGTCATGCTTAGTTTAGAGCTACTGATGTCTCATACTTTTGATTTTCAATTATTCATTTAAAAATCTAATTTTGCCAATATTTAAGAATCAATTGAAAGAGTGAGTTGCAAATTAAAATTTAATACTAAATCACTTGAAAAATTGGTTAATGGTGGAATGTTAGTCTCAGTTCTTTCCATAATTTGAAATAAATTCTACTTTAATCTTCTTTAATTTTAGTATTAAAAATTATGTTTAAAAATCAAATATTTACAAGTTTGAGTATCGAATCTTTTACAACTATTTCTTAAATACATCAATTTTTGGCGCCACCGATGCGGACTTGTCTTTAGGTTTATTTTTAGTATTTTTTTTTTCTTTTTTAGTATTATTTTTATTTGTTCTATTTTACGTTTCTTTGGGTATTTATCTTTTTGCTACAAGTTTTGGATTTTGGATTAAAAAGAAATTGAGCCAAAGACTTTGGTGATTCAAGACTTGGACTTAAAGTTAAAGATAAAAGAACGGAAAATAAGACCAATAATTTTATTTTTAATTAGATTTTATTTTTATTTGTTAGATTTTATTTGTTTCTCTTTTTAGAAAATTGTATTAGGAAATCTTTTATTATTTCTGTAATTTTTCTTTTAGTTTTGGACACTTTTGGACTTTATTTTGGGACTTTGGATATTATTATTATTTTAAACCCTACGGAAGGGTAATTTAAATATAAACTCCAACAAGGAAGGACGAAAATTAATAGATTGTCTCAGCCCCTCGGGTTCGTACACATGACACAGGAGTCGGTGGCCCGAGTCGACTACAACCGATTTATCCCCCGTCTGGTACAGGAGGTAAGACTCGATCAACACACGAATCCCCTGCAAGTGGGTTTACTGTATTCCTTCGTATGCATATATGTTGAGGAACTGAATACGAATTTACTTTTCTAGTAAAGCGCAAGAATTGGACATACAAGATAAGGAGTCGGATTTCATCACCGTTTTCTTATTGCCCGTTGTAGGAACACGTTACCAAACACGAACCTAAGCTTAAAATTTTGACTAGAAAGAGACATATATGGTAACGAGCTTATAGGAAAGTCATTCAAAAGGACTGTATTGGTTACTCTGTTAGACTAACTCAAAGTTCAAGAAGATTATTTTAAGTTGATTAGAGCCGCCTTGTAACCCAAGGAAACGTTTCCAAAGAGACAGGGTTATCAAAGCTCCTTAGAGATTTTCCTGTTTCTGTTCGACTTAATCTAATTTAGATCGTTCTAAGAGGTTTGCTAAAACTGTAACTAGTTACCTTTTGGAAAAATAAAAGCTGGTCTAGAAACAATCTAAGTGGATCCATCGTGCTTTTTGTTTGCTAGATTCAATAGGTTTGATTTGGTTGAGTCATCCTTGCTTGTGATTGTTTAGTAATTCCCTTCCAATTAGGATTTTTTTTTAGTGTATGCGAAGACCGCTTGAAATCATCACTGAGCGAGCTTGGAAAAGAGACACCCTAGGTCGTTTGATTAGTGACAAACCTAGTATTTTTGTCCCTGGAAACGAGGACCACGAAGACTCTTCTTTTTGGAAATTTTAATTTTGAGAACTTGACACCATGTAAAGAAGTTACTCCTAGTCCTTTGATAGTATTAGCAGTGACAACTTTAAAAGCTTTATTGAACCCGAATAGGACTTCTCGTCCATCATGTATCAAGTTAGCTGAAACTGAAGCAAACTCTGAGTTAAAACCAGGGACCATACAGATGCTCCCAATCTTCTTAGGAAAAAAATATAAAAACCCTTATTTCCATGTTATGGAGTTTGAGGAAATATGTAGTACCATCAGGATAAAGGACCTAAATGATGAAGCATTGAAACTTAGATTGTTTCCTTTTTCACTAAGAGACAAAGCCAAATCTTGGTTATATAGTTTGACTTCTGAGTCAATTGAAACCTATGAACAACTTACATCTGCCTTTTTCCAGAAGTTTTTCCCTAGGCACAAAACATCATTTATTAGGCAGCGGATTTGCACATTTGCTCAACAAGAGAGAGAATATTTATATAGGTATTTGGAAGGTTTAATGACTTATTATCACAATGTCCTCATCATGGTTTAGAAAAAGTAAGGCTAGTTCAGATCCTCTACGAGGGTTTAGATTATTCGACAACAACCATGGTTGAGTCTTTATGCACAGGTAGGTTTGAAAATAAAACTGTCGATAGTGCGATGACATTTTTGAATAAAATTGCCGAAAAAAGCCCAGCAATGGGAAAATAATAGGGATCCCCAGAAAACAATTCTTCTGAGTAGAGGAAATGTCAATAGGGTAGAACGATCTTTTGAATCAGATGCAAAAATAGCAGTTATATCAAAAAGGTTAGAAGCTTTAGAAATGAGTCAATCTAGTTGTGGAATTGAGCCCAAGTCATCTTGGGAACGACAGACTGTTGAAGAGAAAGCCCATGCTCTTTATAATAACACTAGATTTTATAATCATCAGAAGTTTGACCTTTATTCAGAAACCTATAACCCTGGTTGGAGAAACCATCCTAACCTTTCCTGGTCCAAGGGCCAGAGTCAAGGTCAGTCTAGTAATTCTAAGGTTCCCCAGGTTTTGGATATACTAAGAATCCTTCAGGACCGACACAATTTCAGATTCCGATAGATAAAACGATCATAAGTTTAGCAGAGTCTCTTGCCTTATTAACTCAGAACACTACAAATTTTCAACAGTCAGCCAACTAAAGTTTACAAGAAAATCAAAAGATTGTCCAGGCTAACAGTCAGGCTATTTCCAATTTAGAAACCCAAGTTGGTCAAATCGCTGATTCTTTGAGAGAAAGAGAAAAAGGCATGTTTCCTAGTCAACCACAACCCAATCCTAGAGGAGTTTATGAAGTATCTTCTGGTGAGAAATCATCAAAACATGTGAAATGCAATTAAAACCCTTAGGAATCAAACTATGTATGATAGTGAACATAGTGTAGTTCACCCTTCTGAGCCAGTAGCTGAAGAGACTGAGGAAGTCTCTAAAGAGCCCAATGTAGTTCCTCATAAGCCAGATTTTGTGCCTAGAGCCCCGTTCCCACAACTGTTAGCACCAACAAAGAAGGAATCCAAGTTTAACGATATATTGGAGGTTTTTAAGCAAGTTACGATCGACCTTCCATTATTAAATGCAATTAGGCAGATTCCTACTTATACCAAGTTCCTTAAGGATATGTGTACGCGAAAAGCGAAAGCTTAGTGTACAAAAGAAAGCCTTTTTAGCTAGTCACGTGAGTTTAATTATCCAGAACAATACAACTCCTAAGTACAAAGACCCAGGGTCCCCAAGTATTTCTTGCACAATAGGTAACTACCGTGTTGAGAAAGCGTTACTCAACTTAGGAGCCAGTGTGAACTTACTTCCGTACCATGTGTACCTCCATCTTGGACTTGGTAATTTGAAACCTACTCAGATAACACTGCAATTAGCTGATAGGTATGTGAAAATTCCTCGTGGTGTCATAGAGGATGTTCTTATTGAGGTCGATAAGTTTATTTATCCAGTGGATTTTGTTGTCCTTGATACCCAACATGTCCCTGACCCAGAGAATCAGATACCTGTGATATTAGGTCGCCCGATTTTATCTACATCTAATACGATCATTAACTATCAAAATGGTATTATGAACTTATCTTTTGGCAATATGACTATTGAGATGAATATTTTCAATATTAGTAAACAACCACCTGAGCTAGATAACACGTGCATTGAAGAGGTGAACATGATAGGAACATTAGTTCAGGAGTCATTACCAAGCACTTTGTTAGAAGATCCATTAGAGAAATTCCTAGCCCACTTTGGGTTTGATTTTGATGATGATAGTTTGATTAATGAGGTGAATGCTTTGTTAGATTCAGCCCATTTGATAGACACAAGTAATGGATGGAAAGCTAAGTTCGAACCACTACCAGTTTCTAAGTCTACCCTAATTCCTTCTTTAGAAGAGCCTCCTAATTTGGACCTTAAACAACTACCATATACCCTGAAGTATGTGTATTTAGGCCCATCTGAAACTTTGCCTGTGATTGTAGCATCCGACTTGGATAGTAACCAGGAAAGTAAGCTAGTGACCTTTCTTCAAGACAATAAGGAAGCTTTAGGGTGGACCATAGCAGACATTCAGGGTATAAGTCCTACTGCTTGTATGCATCAGATTCATTTAGAGGATGAGACCAAACCGTCTAGGGAGATGCAACGTCGACTTAACCCTAACATGAAAGAAGTAGTTCGAACTGAGGTGCTTAAGTTGTTAGATGCGGGTATTATCTACCCTATTTCAGACAGTAAATGGGTAAGCCCCGTTCAGGTTGTTCCCAAGAAATCAGGTATTATTGTAGTCGACAAGGATAACAATGAGTTAATCCCAACCCGAGTGACCATGGGGTGGCGTGTTTGTACTGACTATAGAAAAATGAACAAGGTTACAAGGAAGGACCACTTTCCCCTTCTTTCATCGACCAAATGCTTGAGATATTAGCTGGACATAGCCATTATTGCTTGCTAGATGGTTTTTCTAGTTATAATCAGATTGTTTTTTCCCCAGAAGACCAAGAGAAAACCACTTTTACCTGTCCCTCTGGTAGCTTTGCGTATAGACGCATGCCTTTCGGGTTGTGTAATACACCCGCTACTTTTCAGCGTTGTATGATGAACATATTTTCTGACATGGTTGAACGGTTTTTAGAGGTCTTTATGAATGATTTTTCAGTATTTCGGTCATATTTTGATGAGTGCTTCCATCATTTGATATTAGTGTTGACTAGGTGTAAGGAAAATAATTTAGTACTTAATTGGGAAAAAGGCCATTTCATGGTTCGACCAGGAATTGTTTTAAGGCATATCGTATATTTTAAGGCTATAGAGATAGACAAAGCCAAAATTGACCTTATTAAGACTTTACAGGTTCCCAAAACTGTACGAGATGTTAGGTCATTCTTAGGGCATGCAGGTTTTTATCGTCGATTCATTAAGGATTTTAGCTTGATTTCTAGACCTCTTTGCAATCTTCTTGCAAAAGATGTTACTTTGATGATGCTTGTTTAGAGGATTTTGAGAAGCTTAAGACCTTACTTACTACCGCCTCCATATTCCAGGAACCTAACTAGAACCTACCCTTTGAGATAATGTGTGATGCTTCAGATTATGGTATAGGTGTTGTGTTAGGTCAGCGAGAAAACAAATTACTTCATATGATTTACTATACAAGCAAAACTCTAAATGATGCCCAACTGAACTACACCACCACAAAGAAGGATCTGTTAGCCATTGTTTTTGCCTTAGACAAGTTTAGATCCTATCTCTTAGGTTCTAAGGTTATAGTCTTTACTTATCATGCTGCTTTGAAGTACCTTCTGTCTAAGAAGGATACTAAACCTAGATTGATTAGATGGATCCTTTTGTTACAAGAATTCTCTATAAAATTAGAGACAAAAAGGGTGCAGAAAATGTAGTAACAGACCACTTTTCTAGACTTGTTGTGGATTCCCCTAATGATTCTCCCCTTGTGAGAGATAGTTTTCCTGATGAACAACTATTCTTTGTTTCCCAATTACATTGGTTTGCGAATATAGTGAATTATCTTGTTACTGGTCGAATGCCTCAACACTGGGGTAAACAAGATCGTTCTAGGTTTCTAGCCGAGGTAAAACATTTCTTTTGGGACGATCTTTATTTGTTTAAGTATTGTCCAGACCAGATTATTAAGAGATGTATACCTGAGAGTGACCAGTCCAGTATTATTTCCTTTTGTCATGATCATGCTTATAGGGGTCACTTTAGTGCTAAGACTTCTGCTAAGATATTGCAGTATGGATTCTATTGGCCATCGTTGTTTAAAGACTCCCACAGTTACTGTGTTTCTTGTTAGCGTTGTCAGAAGTTAGGAACCATTTTCCCGTAGAAATATGATGCCTTTGAACCCTATTTTAGTCATTGAGGTCTTTGATGTGTGGGGCATTGACTTTATGGTTCATTTTCCTAATTCCTTTGGATATTCTTACATCCTTGTCGCTGTAGACTATGTATCTAAGCGGGTAGAGGCAGTTTCATGTAAAAAAAACGACCACAAGGTTGTGGTCCAGTTTTTGAATGATAACATATTTGCACGTTTTGGTACACCGCGAGCTATAATTAGTGATGGAGGGACACACTTTTGTAATCGGTCGTTTAAGTTTTTGATGAAGAAATATGGTATTACCCACAAAGTAGCTACCCCATATCACCCACGGTCTAGTGGTCAAGTAGAGGTTTCCAACGGGGAGATAAAACATATTCTGGAGAAAACAATTAATCCTAATAGGAAAGACTGGTCAATGAGACTTATTGATGCCTTATGGGCTTACCGTACTGCGTTTAAGATCCCCATTGGAATGTCACCTTATCGTCTAGTTTTTGGCAAGGCATGTCACCTGCCCGTCGAGTTAGAACATAGAGCATATTGGGCTGTAAAGCAATTAAATTTTTCACTTGAGAAGGAAGGAGCTCACAGGAAGCTCAAGCTCAATAAGTTGGAAGAAATTCGGAAAGATGCATATGATAGTGCTAGGGAGTGTAAGAACAAATGAAAATTGTGCATGATAGAAATATTTTAAGAAAGTCATTTTCTCCAGGTCAAAAATTTCTTTTGTATGATACTCGTTTGCATCTATTCCCCGGGAAATTATGATCTCGGTGGACCGGTCCTTTTGTTGTTCCCACTGTTTTTCCTCATGGTGCTATTGAGATTGAGACTCAAGATGGTAGAAGTTCTTTCAAAGTTAACGGTCAGAGATTGAAACCATTTTTAGAGCCTTTTCCTACAGGTGACGTTGAGGAGGTCCCTCTGGAGAACCCTGTTTACATTGATAGACTATCAAGGTTGTTTTTGTACATTAATAGATTTTTAGGTTTTTATTTTCTGTCTTATTCTCCATAGAAGGATTGCTACGCTTCACCCAAGTGCTATCTTTCTGACTTACCTCTTTATTCCTCTTTTTACTTTTATATTGGTACTGCTCTTTATTTTGAAACATTGAGGACACTGTTTGATTTAAGTTTGGGGGTAAGGGAGAAACTTTTTAGTGCAATAATAAAACTTTAAAATTTAGAAGCTTGTGAACAGTTCAGGATGACACTAACCATTCTAGGTAGATGGAAACTTAGCTCTTTTTCTATAGGAATTAGTGTGCCCAGTTAAATGGTCTATTCATAAAAGGACATAGTTCAGGTGTTAAAAGTAACATGATAGTTGTCACCATATCTCGGAGTCTATCTCGACCATATCACTTTCTGTTTTTATTTTTGCAATTTTTTTGTTTCTCTAAGTGATTTGGTGAGGCACCAGTATTTAATTGTTACCGCCGCCAGGATGAAATAGAGTGTTTAAGATCAAGCCCTATTTTTATATTAAAAATAAAAATAAGAAATCGAGTATTGACACTTTGATAGCAATATGTGTGTTCTCCCTTTCTCCGTCTCCTAAGCAAGCGTGGAACGCAGGATCCATGAGAACTATCATGTAAGATGCTGATAATGACCATGCGCTTGGATTCAATTTGATCCAATCATATTGTCAGTACATTTGTAATTGTTTTATTTTCAATAAATCGATCGCTTGGACCTTTATATATACCAACTGAGTCGATATTAATATTAGGATTAAGACCAGTGGGAGCGTATCTCAATCCGTTCGGATTCATCCTGGCACTGACCTTCAGACAGATATGGGAAACACCGTTCACCTCAGTCAACATACGCAAGCTTCATTTTTTCTATATCAATCTTCTAAATCTATCCATGTGATTGAACTTTGATAGATTCCGAGTATCGTGGTTGAACAACTATCTAAGTAGAGCTTTGTTTTCTTATATATGAATTTTAGTACGCTGGGTGCAAACTCGTGTACAACAATTGGACTCATATATGGTAATGATTCCTATAGCCGAAGAATTTAGTATGCCAACTAAATAGCTTGTTTAATGTTTATCCTCAATCGTTCACAGGTAGTTAGGGTTTAGAGTAAAGGTTTTGTGGGTATACCTCTTGTAAACCCTCACGAGACAAAACTCGTCCACTAGGGACACCTAGGGGTTTAAAGGCTTATTACATATGCTAATGTAGTCGCGATTCCTGCGAAAGTGAGTTAGATTTTATTTTATTTTAGATTAGATTTGCTCGAGGACTAGCAAATAATAAGTTTGGGGGTATTTGATAGACACATTTTTGTGTCGAAATTATTCTCAATTATCTATTTTGTTAGTGCTCAATTTGTACTTACTATGGTACTTTATGTGTTTGTAGGTATTTTTGGTAAATAAACTTTTATGGAAAAATTAGCTAAAAAATTACTAAAGGCACCCACCTCAATTGATAAAGGCACCCACCAAATGGATTAGGGCACCCTTCATTTTGAATTTAAATCCGTATTTGGCGGGAAAAGAATCCTTTCACCTGCGAATCTTGTGCAAGGTTTGGTTGATAATTTGCTGAATTTTCTCAACAGTTTTGATTTGTTATGAGTTTTTACAATCACTGGGATTGCTACCTGAGTTGGAATTGAGAAAAAATAGTTATTCCCGACAATTCAGGGAAGAAACTTCTTCACGTAAAAAAAGTGAATCTGAGTTGTTTGAAATCGAGTTTTAAGGGAGTTAGGAAGTTGTTTTATATCTCAATGTGATTAAGCAGTCAAAATATATCTAAACACGTCACTTATGAGTGTTGCTTGCCGTGATTCATGGGTGGAAATTGAGTGAGAGAGCCGAAAAAGAGAGTTCTTCTCTGTTTTGGATCAACACAAATTCCAAGTTGTTTCGGATAAACACAAATACCAAGTTGTATCTGATAAACACAAATTCCAAGTTGTTTTGGATTAATTCTTTGGGTCCTTATCGGTTAATAAGGGTTATTAGGGTTTAGTAATCCTATATAAAGCAAAGAGGAAGAACAAAATTGCATCGGGAGTGAGTAGAAAAAAATCAGAAAAAAGTTACGCTGGGAGGAAGAAGAAGAAGTACAGACCACACCAGAAAACTTTCACTGAATCTGTCACATTTTCTTTCACATTTTACTGCGTCCACGAGCCGCACTTTATTCTCTGTTATATTTTCTCTCTTCAGCAACACAGAAAATAGTCTCATCAACACTTATAACCGTAGTTGTTTTCTATGTTACTTCTGTTTTTCTATTCTTTTAAGCACTTTGAGCTATGAACATGTATTTTGAGAGAGTGTTTGACATGAGGAGCTAGACCCCTTTGTTCAGGTGACGGAGGAAGCCATATTTCCAATAATAAAGTGGTATATTATTATTTTATTAAATTTTTGCAATTCTTTTGTGATTATTTGCTTTGAATTAAATTTGAAAAAAATGGTTTTGTCAATTAGTTGTGTTTTCTTTTGGTGGGTCATGCTTAGTTTAGAGCTATTGATGTCTCACACTTTTGATTTACAACTATTATTTTTAAAATCTAATTTTGGCAATATTTAAGAATCAATTGAAAGAGTGAGTTGCAAAATAATTGTTAATACTAAATCACTTGAAAAATTGGCTAATGTGGAATCTTAGTCTCAGTTCTTTCCATAATTTAAAATAAATTCTACTTTAATCTTCTTTAATTTTAGTATTTAAAATTATGTTTAAAAATCAAATCTTTACAAGTCTGAGTATCGAACATTTTACCATTATTTCTAAAATACATCAGTTCACACGTCAAAACTCCTATGAATTTAATTGGATTGGATCATAAATGCTTAGCCATATACGCAACATAGAAAAATGCTACTCCCTCCGTCCAAATTATATAGGCGGAGAACATATTTTTGCTTGTCTAACTAGACAGACGGAGTTCATATTTCAAGATTATTTTTGACATATATGCCCTTATTAATGTTGTATGAATATCTCCACAATTAACTAGATGTTTCTAGCATTGAGAATATAACAAAGGATAAAATAAAAAACGAGATAAATTTTTATAAAACCTATTTTTTTTATTTAAGATATTTAGATTTTTCATCTATATAATTTGGATGGGAGGTGGCACATAGAAATATATCTGCACATAGAACAATGTCCGGTGCAGGCAACTTGTACCAAGTTTATTAGTGTTTGTGGGTTATATTCTGGCTTAATGCACTGCTGGTCATATCACTACCTACTAAACTTGTGATCATGATAATACAAGTACAACTAGTGTCTTCACTGTCTTCTAGTATTATCTTATCTAAATAATTTCATCTTTCTCCTTTTAATGAAACCCTTTTTTTTTATCCGTGGGGGAGTCGACACGTTATATCCCCACCACCACCATTCACTATTTACATTCTCAAATTCAAAATTCAATTCTTACCACTTATTTACAAAATATTCCCATATCTAACTCTTCAAACCAAATGTGGGTCGTTCCTATTTTTGTCAATGCCCATGAAATAGAAACCATGCAGGTCGGTTTTGGAATATACATCAACAAAGGGAGTTTGGTGGTACGAGGAAAACTCAATTTGCTCTTTTTTCTAATCTTACTTTCTTATCTTTTTATTAACGGATAACAATCACGTGTCTGACTTTAAAATTTTGTTTTAAGGAATAGTTAATAGAGATAATCTTAGAAATTTTTAGACTTTAATTTGATTCATATTATTTTTCATAATCAGTAAGGTTGTGGTCATAATGTCATGTCTCAATTAAGAACTACGTTTAAGTTAGGCCTTGTTCGGTCCAGGGTACATTAATTAAACATCTTTAAAACTGAACTCGTTTGAATATAGGTTTCGTGTATATCCTTAGATTTAGTTTGATATTATTATAAATTTTGTAAAAGTGTTTTTCTAGTGTATACCGTTGTGCTATGTTGTATTAAAATAATAATTAAATGTCTGATAGAATATAAACTAAAAATTAAAGTTGATTAAGAAAATGATTAAGTTGTGTTGGATAAAATATCAGGTTCAACTATTGTTGTAGCAAATAACAAAAATATATATATCTCTAAAAATAATTTTATTCTAGTTTGTTGGGTTTTAAAATATTAAATTTTTTACTATATATATAATAATTTTTTTACTAACTATTATTATTATTATTTTTATTTTTTTATAAAACGAAGATTTTATTGGATGAAAACAGTGTTTTTACACTGAAATGGTAGGGAGTCGAGCAACAAGCTGGCCCCTACCCCCTATTATTATTTTATTATTATGAAGAGGCTTTCATTAAAGGGAGAAAAGCATTTTTACACCGAGTTGGTAGGAAGCCTAGCAACAAGCTGGGCACCTACCCCTTTTTGAATCGAGATACCTAATCTAAAGAAGAGAGAATTGTCGATTTTATAATTATAATCAAAACTAGCTATGCAATTTTGCAACCGCTTTACAAAAGCTATCGTATCCTCTCCTAGTTTGCCTAGGGTAGTGAAAGCTAGCATACCGAGGCCATATCCGTGAACAATACATTTGTCTTGGTACTTGTTTCGTTTTTGGGTAATGGCATTCGAGATGGCTTGGCCCAGCGTGAAAGCGACTCTCCCACCACCTGTGAAAGGGGACACCCCAGTAACATCGAAGCATATGTCTCGCCCGCTCTCTCAGTTATACACCAGAATGTCCGCAGGTCGTAAGGAGTTTTCGTTATCCGATAGGAAGCCCAATTTGACTTCCTTGCGAGAGGGCACCCCAGCTCTATAGCACATATCCACGCACACATCTCGGACCAAGTCATGTCTAAACTTAAGGCCCACCTCACTGGCGTAATGTAGGGCATGGTCTCCGAAGGCGTCCATTCCTCTTCCGCAACAAAAGCATAGGCTATCTTCCTCAAACATGGGTATACCCAACCTGTAACAAAGCACAACTCGAAACTGACGAGGCCCAATTGAATGGTTAAGCCCATCAATGGGAACCGCTTTGAGAAAATCTTGGGCATAGTCCAACTTGTTGCATTGCCATAGGGTTGTTTCCTGATCAGTCAGGGTGAAGCAGATGAACAAATTCTTCTTAACAACATCAAAGTAGAGGACTTCCAATGAGTTCATTGGACGCGGGGCAGTAGCTTGGATGTCGAAAGAAGAAGTAAAACCACAGACCTGAGTAAAATGGGATAAGTTACGCTGGAAACTGTGATGAGTCTTGGTGGCCGCCTGAGCTCCAAGGATGGTATGCTGCACCTTTCTGGTCTGGACATAGGATGCAATGTAACTAAAAATTAATATTTTCCTTCACCACTTTTTATTATAGTGAAGCTAAATTTAAGAAAATATTTAATATTTACTATCTTTTTTTATTATAGATAAATTAAAAAAAATCATTGAAATGGTATATAAAATACAATTAAAAGAATTAAAAATAATAATTTTAAAGAATAAAATATATGGAATGAAAAACAGTGGTATATATATTTCAGGGTAACTTTTATTATTTATAAATAAAACAGGGATAAAAAAGGAAAATAAGATATGAAATTGGGTGGGACCAATGTAGTCAGTATCGGATTTCGATTTATCTTGGTCGGGACCGAAATACTACTACAACTTGTATCGAGGAGATTATCGTTGAAATATCGATTCCAAATTATATACGTATAATCATTATATCAAACGTTTTTCATACTCTGCATCTATTAAGATTTAAAATTAGTTCTTATTTTTCTAAAATTTCATTAAACAAGGACATCAAATCTTTTATTTTTCCACTAAAACCAGGTGTTAGGTGCATGATTGGACGACACCTAGTAACTTAAATCTCAACATCATTTCATCGAACACTTCAATTGTAAAGATTAAGAATCCCAATTTACAACTATGTGAATCAATAATATATAACAAAATCAAAATAAAAATAAAAACCTAGAAAAAATAGAATCATACCTGGAAAATCCCCGCAATATAAATGACAACCTATAAACTAATATTTAGGTCCTTATCTTAATAAATCAAACATGCAAATCTTCAATTCGAAAATAACATGAAATCGAAACCTAAAACTTTAAATCTCTGAATATGAAAAACTTAGATTTTGATTTCAAATATATAAATTAGCTTATGTTTGATCTTAGTTTCTCATTTGATATTTTGAAAAGGAAGTTGTTGTTGTTGAAACAATGGTGGTGGTTGTAACGGTGTTGGTTTGACCGAAGTGGTTGTTGTTGTGGTCGTAGAAAATTAAATGATAATTTGGGAGAGAGAAGATTTTTCATATCTAAATTTTTTTTTAAAAACTTTATTTATGAAATTATAAAAAAACCAGTTTCCTTCTAAAAGTTAGGGGTATACACATAATGGGTAGGTGTATTTGTGAAGGCCCATAAAAAGTAGGGATATTTATTCAATTCTCATTATATATACATTTTGATATCTAGTTGTTTGATATCAACAATGTTAAAGGTGATGCAAAATAAACTCATCATACTAAAAGTTGTTCATATATTTAACGATGACCAAAACCCTCTTTCTGATTGGTATGTGAACATTACCATGTTTGATTCGGATTGATTTTGTTGTTAAACTCTTTTACTCCATTGGTTCAGATGGACCCCTTTGGACTGGGTACGGGGCGAAACCCCACCTTAATACACATGAACCAACTAAAAAAATAATTTTTATCGGACCCGGTGCGTAGCACTGGTTTCTTAATCATAAGTCTAATAATGGATGGTAAAACTCTCGTGATCATTTATAATGCCCTAGTGAGTAAATTAAACACTAGATATCTGAAGATCTAAGATCCCTACATATGTTTGCTAAAATCCAACCGATGTCATCGTAATAAAGTGGTAAAATTATTGAGTGATGATACCAGAGACTTAACTTCGAAACTCATGCCACCGAACAACGGCCTTATAAGCGGTGTATTTTGCACGAATAAAAACTCATACCAAACAAAGGCCTTATTAGCAGTATATTTTGCACAAATAACGCTTGTATTTTGTAATTACTGACTGTTTTTGATAGTTTAGAACATCTCCAGTGGAGATTGGATTTCTAAGAAATTTGATGCCACATAAGATTTAGATACTCAAACCAAAAAAAATCTCTCCAACAGTAGTTGGATAAAGGAAATTTGAGACTAGTTAACAATGAAAATATGGAGGAAAGTTTCATCCATACCCACGTCATACATTTTTTATGTTTTAAAATTATTTTAATTTTATTATAGATTTTGTATCCTATCACTAAATGATAAATGTATTAAAACTAATATTAATATGATCACCACCACCAGAGATACTAATTAAAACATAACTTAATTTATACTCTATATTGGTAAAATTCCTTGTTTTTAGTCTTCATATAGGATACATATCTAACTATCATTGGAGATGCTTTTATACTTTTCATGTATTTGTTACATGAAATTGGTAGTTAATTTGTGGGTCAGTGGGAGATGCCCGCCATGGTTTTCCTCCAAGCTTCTCAAACATTTCTTACGCGAATCTCGCCCTTAATCCATCGGGGAAACGTAAATGTCAAAAAGAAAGAATTTTACATATAAAGTTAAGCGCTAATAATTTATATGACCACTGACATCACTTGATTACACAGTGTCTTATCACCATTGACATCACTTGGGACAATCTCTGATAAAATACAAAAGCAACTCGAGAATAAAGAAAAGAAGAAGATTTTTTTACTCCCAATTGAGAGATTGGTGTCGATTGTAATGTTGCATTTCTTTTACCATCTCCTAGGGTTCATAAGAAAACCATATAGTGTAGTGTCATCGTGTCCACATATGATTCCTTATACTTCAGATTAACAGAATTTTCTTATATCTTCCATTCAGTGATCGACAAAATATCTTTACCATGTCTTGTTTTGCATTTGAGCTCAACACCCCGTCACCACTCGCCTCCATCCTTTCTTTATTATTATTTTTATTATTTTTATGTTCTGAAATCTTAAATTGTAGGTTGCATGCATCATCAACTGACTTCTTTATGTTTCAAAAAAACAAAAATCAACTGACTTCTTTTAACCTTTTCTTTCTTTGCAGAACTTTAACTTAACCCCACTAATGCATAGTGGTCCCATGGGAACAGAAATAACTTCACTTCATTAGAGCAACTGCAGCGGTTGGACTAGACCATCGACTAAATACCAAATCTGTTTGGTCGTTTAAAAAAAAAACGCAACGAGAACATGAGTAAATATGATATTACGCTGTTGTAAATAAGCGTTAATTATCAAACGCTGTACTAAAGTAACGTATATTACACAGACGTTTTACTGTACAAGCGTTATGTTTTTGACGTTCATTTAGGTTAGCGTTTATAATATACGTTGATGTAGTGAAGCGTTATATAACGTCACTTTACTAAAGCGTTATCTAAACGTTACCATACTGAAGCGTTTTGATATAAAACATAGAAAAACGTCCTAGTAAAGTAGCGTCAACACTCAAACGCTCTTCTAAAACAGCATTTCAAAAAAAAAACGCCCACATATAACAACGTTTGATAGACTAAACGTTGGTGCAGAGGACCGTTATTTTTGAAAACGCTATTTTAATACGACGTTTCAAAAACGCTGTTCTTAATAAACGTTTAATACGACGTTTCAAAATCGCTGTTTTAGTACAACGTTTCAAAAACAACCTTTCAAAAACGCTGTTTCAATACAACGTTTCAAAAAGAACGGTTCAAAAACGCTCTTTTACTACAATGTTTCGAAAACGCTGTTCTTTATAAACGTTTTGGTAGACGTTTTTCAGTAATGACGTTTGTTTTTTTAAACGTCCTCGTATAATGACGTTTCCCCAAAACGTTGTTTTACATTGGCGTCAGACTATATCTGTTTTGGACCATTTTCTTGACTAAACATGATCGAATACTGTTCAATTTTTGGACCAAATACTACATTTAGTCGTCCGTTGCGGCTCACAAAATAGGACCAAAGACCATTTCTGGTGTTTACTCTTTGGTCTGATCGTCCACTGCAGTTGCTCTTAGGGAAAAATAAGATCGAGTCGAGCGAAGAACTGACCTACACCAATACAGAGCAAATTCCTGATCAAACTACCGTACCAAACCTTCGAAATCTAGTGATAAACATAACAATAACTATAGATCAATCTTATACTTCCTCTGTTATATAAAAATTGAACTATTTATTTTATATTTTAGTTTCATAAAAATAGAGTTGTTTCATTAAATAAGACATAATATTCTACAACTATTTTTTTAATTGATTGAGTATTTTAGATTTTAAAATAAAAAAACAAAAATAAAAAATTAATAATTATATTTATATTCCTTACGTAGGTTTTTAAAAATACTTTCTAAAAATATAAAATCTACAAATATTTATGTCATAGCTTAAGAAGTATGTTAATTCTAAATTTTACTATTTTATCATTTATAAGGATATAATGGAGTGAAAATCTCTAAAAATATCTTTATCTCCTTTTTTTCCTCAAGAATCGTACAAACTTAATATAACCCAACTTTTATGAAATCGAAGGAGTATAGTTTTGGTAGAAATTTCGTGATTAAATCCAAGGGTTGAAGGTTGAAAACAAAAGTCCACAATTTCATAATTTTCTTGTTAGATTAATGCCACGTGCTCAAAAAGTGTTTACAAAATTTCTTTCACGGTTCTGAGAGCATCACCAATGTAAGGGGTCAAGGTCATCTTAGGTGGAGGTCTTATTAGCACCTTTTTTTGTGGATCATTGCTAAATAATAAAAAAAGATAAATTTTTTTAGCTAAAACTCATCTCCGATTCCCAAGATCTTATTTACCACTTTATATTTAAATTTAGAGAAAAAATGGCGATGTGGACTTAAGACCCAATGTCATAAAGAAGGTCTAATCTAGACTTTTTCTTTTACTCCCATTTGGGCTCTACTTGGTCATGTCATCTTTTCTCGTTACCTTGACTCACTGGAGATCAATTTTTAATGAAAAAAATGTTAAATTTTAAATGACATGTAGTTTTAAGACCTTGGCACTAGAGATAACGGGGTTATACACTTATACTAGTCCATCTATTAATTCCTTAGTTCCGATGATGTATCACGGTTCACGATTGATAAAAGGAAAATACCAAATACTAGTAGGGTATACTAGTCCAACATCCAGTGGTCAGAATCCTTTTGATTTACATGCATCATCGATATCCACCTCTGGTGTCCTCCTTTATCAATCTTGGTGGCACACCTCATAGTTAACACACAGATGGATCTTTTTTTTCTGGTTTAGTTTCTTTTTACTTGGGGGGATTTTATCAAATCGAAAGAGAGAGAAGGTCTGCAAAACGGGGAAGCACTGAGTCAAATCGGTGTTCATTTTTTTTTGTGTGATTCTTTCTTCTGATTTCGCTGATTGAAGGGAGAATTGTGAGTTAATCTACTGTTTTCATATTGTGGGTGAAGCAATTGAGCTTGATTAATCTCTGCTTCAAAGAGGTATTCATCCTTCTCCGCTCCATTGAAATTGGGTTTTTTTATATCAAAATGAGGTCATTCAATCTGACTTCACCTTCAATTTTTTCTCTAATTGATCATTAAAGGTAAGCTTTTATGTTGTTTCTTATAGTGGGTTATCCAATTATTTTTGGCTAATTGAAGAATCTAAAGTGTTTGAACAACTTTCTTCTTCTCTGTGATCAATGCTTGAAAACTTATAGTTCTGTTGTATTGTAGTTCTTGAGTGGTAACTTTAAGTGTGAGATTTGAGATCAGATTAGAATTTCATTTTGAGTGAAAATTATCAAGATTCAGGTATTGAAGAAGAAGACTTCTAACAGAAGAAGTTTGGGTAAATTTCAGTGGTGTTTTTTCTTCTGAGAGCACTGTCTGAAGCTTTATGGTATTTATGTAGTAAGTTCTTTAATACTGGTTCCCAGTTTCTTTTAGCTAGGATTGGAAGTATGAGAATTCTGTTCTGTGAGCAATTGTGAAGTCTTGGTTGTCTATAATGGGGAGGGTGTGGAATGAAGGGAAAGCCGTTGAAAATTTATCCTTTGTCAGGAATACTGTTTCAGCTAATGCTACTTTGGTAAGGAGAAAATGCATTTTGTTAGAGAGAAAAACTTTTGATTTATCTATGGAGCAGTTGGGAAGGAACCAAGTTCTTAGAGTGCTTGAGAGAGGAAGAAATGATTGTAGAATGTGGCTAGATTTCTCTGAATTCGTCTATGATTGGCTATTAAAATTGCTGATTTCTTCATGTAATCAGAACTTCAAGTTGCTAAAATGGACAGTCAGAGATGGTGCTGACTATTTTCTGTCAGAAATGAAGGAAAACACAAATGGTGAATTCATGAAATTGTCAAGATTTAGAAGAGGAGATAGGGATCAGGAGTACTCCCTTTGCTTCCCGGCAGGAAAAAATAGATGTTGCTGGAGGATGCTAGGGGAGGCTCTGGAGTCGTTTGGGTGCAATCATGGATGGATGGTAGCAAAGAAGCAAACCCCAGTTAAAGTTCCTCAAAGGCTGGAATTCCCCATTTCTATAACTCAGTCTAGTAATAAGGTAAAAGACAGGATAAAACGGGTTGGATTGGTGGAAATATCAAAGAAGAAACACTGAAATTTTATAGCCTCAATGATTAAAAGAAAACTTTCAAGGAAAGGGTATGTAGAGTTAAAGATAATCTCTCAAAACTCTGCTCTGTTTCTGGTGGATGAAATAGAATGGGTGACACTTTGGAAACCAAGGGAATGGAAAGAAAAAGGGATGTTGGTCAAGTTAAAAAGATGGGAAAGAAATTTATTTGAAGACAAGAACTATATAACTGTAGAGAGGTCATCTATTATCCCCATCCAAGCCTCTTACATAGGAGAAAAATGGCTCAAAATCTCTGGCTTCCCATTAGAATTGTGGACTCACGCTAATCTTCAAAAGATTGGAAATAGTTTGGGAGGATTGGGAGCTATTAGCAAAGAGACTTTACTGAAAGTCAACCCAAGTTTCATCATTATACAGTCATTGGAGAATTAAGGCAGATTCCGGTAGCGTTGGTGTTGGATTTCGCAAGACGTAAGTTGCTACTAAAGGTGGTATGGCTGGAAAATCATCCGGTGAAGGACAACATATCCTTGACAGAATAAAAAAGATTATGCAAAGAGTTTGATGGTGATATGCATGGTAGTAAATCTGGTTTTGATTCTGGGCAGCGTCAGGACTTGGCATTAGAGACAACTAAGTCTGCTGTTGGGCTGGGTCAGGAAATGTTAGAATATGCTGGGGAAGAATCCCATGTGGAAACAGGATTATCAGCAAAAGGAAGGCTGTTTGAAGATGGCAAGTGGGCTTACAAGAGTGTTAACTCTAATTCTAAAGTTCCAGCTAGGATGGTAAATAACTCAAGGGAAGGAAACTCTTTGGAAACCCAGAAGAAGACTGGAGCGGATGTGGAATCATTCCAGGGAAGTGCGCAGTCTAAAATTAGGAGCCCAGCTGAGGTAACAAGGGGTCTGAATATATCTCCTCTTCAGACAAAAAGTCCAGTTTTTATTAGGGGATCGTGCTTGGTCCAGGGGGCTTCTGTTGGGGAAAATGAAGCACTAAACATCTTTAGAGAGAAATCCCAAATTGGAGAATCCAACTTGTGTCTAAGAAGCTCTGTAGAAAGGGGTCAAGTAGGGTCTCTGGTGGTAGCAAGCAAAGAAATGGGGGAATCTATGGGTTTAAAAGAAGATGCAGTAATTAAGGGTCTGGGTGATTTGCAAAGAGAGATGGGTGACCAAACATCGATAGAGAGTATAACTGTTGCAAACATAGTTGAATTATGTAATGAGGTAAGTGGTAGAAATGAGGAGCAACAGGGGAACTTAAATTCATTAATGCATACCTTGGTGTCTAATGTCAAAGATAGAATGAAGAAAATTAGAGACCAAAACATGAAATCTGCTGCAATTCCAGAGAATAGAGAGAGAAATTGTCCTTCAAATCCAGAGACAGTTATGAATGCAGAGAATACAACGCTGCTTTGTGCTGAATTGAATGGTGAAATAAATAAAGAAAATGTTGTAACTCCTGTTAACGCAGAAATGTTGGTTGAAGATCTGAATGGGGTTATGAACTCAGCAAGAGATTTGCATACAAGGAAGGCGGAGTTGGTTGTAGATGGGAAGGCTGTAAGGAATTCTGAAAGGGCAATTTTGAATTCAGATCAATATGTGAACTGTACAGAGGTTGACAGAGTTATAAATTATGTGATTCCTGAGAATGCAGGTTGGAATACAAGGCAAATTTAGAACTGTGAAGATGTTGAAATAGACGGGAATTATGTACCCCCAGGTTTACAAGCCAGGAGGTAGACAGAAAATTAGGAAACTTAGATGCTTCTGAGAAGGAAAGTAGTAACTTGATAATGAATACAGTGATCGAAAATTGGATTTCTGGGAAAACTTTAATAAATGATTGAATTAAAAATTCTTTCTTGGAACATTTGTGGATTAAATTCGCATGAAAAAATAGGAGCTCTTCAAGAGCTAATTAGGAGACAAAAGTGCGTTTGTTGCATGATTCAGGAAACTAAAATGATGAGGATTACTAGCTGGTTAGTCAAGATGTTGTGGCATAATGACACTCCCGAATGGTGCTTTCGGCCGTCGCAAGGAGCTAGTGGTGGACTTTTTATGATATGGGATACGACTAAGTTCACTAAGCTTGAGGAGCATATAGGGAACTACTCAATATCTGTAAAGTTGCAAAACAAAGCGGATCAGTTCATTTGGGTAGTATCCAATGCATACTCAAAGCCAACCTACAATGATAGAACCCCTTTTTGGAATGAAATGAACTCCATAAGAGATTGGTGGTTGGGTCCTTGGTGTTTAGCAGGGGATTTCAATGCTACAAGGAGTGAAGAAGAAAGAAATATGGCAGGGGGAAATGTTAGAAACAGAAATTTCCTGAATAAATTCATTGAGGATTGGGGTCTAGTATACCTGGAGCTTTCAGGTGGATCTTTCACAAGGTCGGACGGTAGAGCAGAACCGTTGTTATCGAGAATAGATAGAATTCTTTTGTCTCAGGATATGGAAGAATATATTCCACAAGCTATTCAGATTGCGTTACTAAGATTATATTCGGATCATAGTCCCCTGCTTCTGGATTGTAACACAAATATAAAATGCAACCCGTATTTTAAATTTGAATCTGTGTGGTTACTACACAAAGATTTCACTTCAAAAGTGAGTGTTTGGTGGAATTCAATGCAATATAGGGGTAGACCAAGTTACAGATTTGCGATGAAACTGCAAAATCTAAAGCTCTTCTTGAAGAGTTGGGCTAAAGAAGAGTATGGTGATACAAGGAAGAAATGTGGGGCGTTGGAAGAATCTATTCAGCAGTTTAATTTTCAAGAAGAATCTGGGCCATTGAATAATTTGTAATTTTCTGCTAGGCTTCAGGCGAAAATGGAGCTTAAAAATCTCAATATAGTGGAAAAAAGGAAGGTTATGCAAAGAGCAAAGTTGAAAATGAATTTAGACGGAGAAAGAAACACAGAATACTTCCACAAAATGGCGAATGCTAGGAGAAAAACGAATGCTATCGTCAAATTAGAGGTGGAAGGAGAAGACTGCTTTAACCAAGTCAGGATAAAACAGGAAATTCAATATTTTTTCGAGAACCTGTACAAATAAGAAAATCATTATGCTCCAGAATTCAGTGGGCTAAATTTCAAAACCATTTCCGCAGAAGACAACCGGATTCTAGAAGCTGATTTCAAGGAAGAAGAAGTGCTTAGTATTTTAAAAAAATTCGGCAAATACAAAGCCCCGGGGCCAGATGGGATGATTATGGAATTTTATGTTGCATGCTGGGATACCATAAAAACGGATCTTTTGGCGGTTCTACAGGAATTTCACGAACATGAACAAATAAATTGGAGATTAAATTGTTCATTCATAACTTTAGTTCCCAAAAAAGAATGCTCATGTACCCCGAAGGATTTCAGACCTCTGGGATTAATCGGAAGTGTATACAAGATAATTTCAAAGATTCTCACTGAAAGGATGAAACAGGTAATGCCAAAGATTATATCGTACTTTCAAAGTGCTTTCATTCATGGGAAGCAGATTCTAGATGGGGTTCTTATTGCGAGTGAATGTGTGGATGCAAGACTTAAACATAAGCTACCTGGTATCCTATGCAAATTGGACATGAAAAAGGCATTTGACAATGTGAGGTGGGTCTCTCTATTCAAGATTCTAGAAAGACATGAATTCAACAGAAAATGGAGAATGTGGATATAATGGCGCGTTTCGTCTTCTAATTTGTCAGTCTTGGTAAAAGGGAACTCCTCAGAAAAATTCTCGCCATCAAAAGGACTAAGACAAGGAGATCCTCTTTCACCCTTTCTGTTCTTGTTAGTGGCGGAAATATTAACTAAATTATTACAGCGGGCTAGTGAAAGAAGGAAAATACAAGGATTCTCAGTAACACAAGGGGGGGAAAAGGTTTCACACTTAAGTTTGCGGATGATATAATAATTTTCCTTAATGCAGACCCGGAAGAAGTGAGACATCTCTCTATGATCTTAATTTTATTCGAAGCTCTAACATGTATGGAACTTAATTTGGAAAAGAGCACTTTAACTAGCATTGGTGCAGAAGCAAATATAAAACAGCTGTCAGACATTTTAGGTTGTAAAGTGGAGGAGCTCCCAATAAAATACCTGGGACTGCCTCTTGGTGCAACAGCTAGGAAATTCTTGGTATGGGAACCGGTGTTACAGAGGATGGAACAAAAACTAGCGATGTGGAAGACTAAATATCTGAATAAAGCAGGGAGAATGGTTTTAATAAAAAACACTCTTTCAGCATTGCCGACATATTATATGTCCATCCTTACGTTGCCTGCGAAAGTGGAAAAGAAGATGGTGAACATCATGAGAAGATTCTTCTGGGGTACAAAAAACAATAAATTAAAAATGTGTTGGGTATCATGGGATAAGATGTGCATCCCCAGGGAAAATGGAGGTTTGGGATTGAAAAATCTTAAGAGTGCTAATAAATCTCTCTTAGCAAAATGGATTTGGAGATATTCTAAGGAGAAAAATCATTTGTGGAGAAGAATGTGCAGCAACGTACAAGCAGAAACGAAAATGACATTCTTCCGGTGGATATGAAGATTTCGCAAGGAAAGGGCCTTTGGAAAGGAATTCTGAAAACGAAACAAAGTTTAAAGGAAAATTTGAAATTATCTATTGGAAGGGGGAATAATTTGTACTTCTGGCATGACAATTGGACGGGAGAAGGAGCACTTCAGGATTTATTCCCATTGATGTACAGAAAGGCTGGAACAAAATGGGGGAGCTTGGTAGAAGTGCGTGGATGGACAAGGAAACTGGGATCTAAAGTTGGGTAGCCTGTCAACATTAAGGCTTCGTCAAAATTATTTTGAGTTAATGAGAAAAATTGGGTCTCCTCCAATGTTTGTCGACGCGGACGATGCGGTAAGCTTCTTTAATAAAGACTTAGGAAAGTTCTCCATCAAAAAATGCTACGAAGTTGTCAGTATGCGATCTGTAGCTCAGGAGCCAACATTCCCTAAATTTCTTTGGCATAAAGAAATACCGCCTAAAGTTTCTATATTGCTCTGGTTGGCATTTCACAATTCGCTTCCAACTATGATAAACCTTCAACATAGAGGTGTTCCAGTGGCGTCTTTGGCTTGCAAATTATGTGAGAAAGAGGATGAGGAATCCAATCACTTGATTTTTCACTGTGAATACACTAGAAAGGTTTGGTTCTATTTCATCAAGGAATTCAAAATATCCTGGTGCATGAATGAGAACTTACAACAGAATTTTGAAGCATGGGGTTTCAATGCCCTATCTGGAAGAAATGAAAGGATATGGAAATGGATTCCTTTTGGGGTGATATGGAGTATTTGGAAAGAAAGGAATTTTAGAACTTTCGAAAATAAAAAGAAAACAGATGAAGAATTAATTTTGGAGGTAAAAGCTTCATTAATTTTATGGACGTCGGAATCGAACCTCTTTAAAGGAATAACGATAAGCAGCATTCTATTTAATTGGTCGGCAGTTGTATCGTAATTTATTTTTTTATTTTTGTTATTTATTTTTAATATGATTTTAACCTTTTCTCCTCAAAAAACAAACGTTAACACACAGATAGATCATAAAAGTAACTTAGTTAATTAATTATGTCAACCGATAAAAAAAAAAATCTTGATGAAATGGCCTAACCTGTTACGAGGAGGAAGCTTGTGTACTAATGTTAACAAGCACATCCGAAATGCATTAATGCAGCACCATGGGCCATGGCGACCTCTACAACTATCGGGAAAGAAGGTAACTTAAACGTGGCAAAAGATGATTGATTCTCAACCTCATCGCTCACCCATTGGATCAACAAGTGATTGTTACAAACACAGTTTGATTGAAGAAATGATGACGTGTTGCATACAGGGAACTTGTTTACTAGTGATACCAATTACATCGGGAGTACATGATCATAAAGGATGCTATAGCAGTCTCTCAGCCTTAAAAGTAAATCAACCTTAACATTTGTTATATATAGTTTAATATCTTAATTTCATTTTTATTGTCAGATAGATAGATAGGCATATAAATTTCGGAATTTAGATTGTTTTGTTTTGTGGCTCTATTATAGGTAGAGAGATATGGGGAGAGGAAAAGTAGAGTTGAAGATAATAGAGAACACAACAAGCAGGCAAGTAACCTTCTCCAAGAGAAGAAATGGACTTCTCAAGAAAGCTTTTGAGCTTTCTATCCTCTGTGAAGCAGAAGTTGCTCTTGTTGTCTTCTCCCCTTCTGGAAAAGCCTTTCAGTTCGCTAGTTATGAGTACGTTATTCATACACAGCCCATATTTCTTGTTCTCCAGCAGATCTTGTTCTTCGATTAAATAGTATTTTAATTTATGGATCATGGGTATAGCAGCATCGATAGAACCATCGCGAGGTACCAAAGTGTAGCAGGGTTGCCCGAGTCATCGTCATGTAATCAGCGTTCTAGAACTACAGAGGTATGTCCTATTATCATCTTGCGCAGCTTAACTCATCTTAGCAGAATATTATTTAATATGTCAAAATATATATTTTGATGATCGTTCAATCTCCATCTTTGGAATGAGCTGATACATTAATTGATTGCAGTTTTGGAGGACAGAAATCGATGAAATGAAGAAATTAGCGGACATGTTGGAAGCAAGAAACAAGTACTACTTACCTTGCCACAAATTATATGTACTATAAAATGTCTATTACTGTTTCTAAGATAATTGTCTTCCGCTAATATTTCGTTTACATATATCTAGGCATATTTGTGGAGAAGATTTACCATTGCTGGACATGAAGATTTGAAGACTTGAGCGACAACTTAAGACTGGTTGTGATTACCAAAAATCTGATATTTTTGGATCACAACAAATATAATCTGAATCATACAACAGTTTGATTCCATATCATAAAATCATCCTATATTAATTTTTAAAAGTTGAAAATCAATCAAAACTAGAAAGTAATTAACTCAAACATTTAACGTGGTTCAACAAACTAATTGTCTACATCCACGGGTAAAAGGTTTGTATTTTTATTATTCATCCTTAAACATTACAGAAGAAAAGCATACTATGAATCATGATCATATGAATCAAGTATCAATCAAACTAAGTTTACACAAAGTCTCATATCTAAACTCTTGCATTCAATGCCTTCAATCCAATTTTACTTCAGAATTTCCAATCCCTTTTCCTATTTATGAGCTTGGTATTTATAGCCAATTTGATGAGTCCCACCAATCTACCTTTCCACCTATTTATTCTTATCCATCCCGTCTGCGAAATACAATCTCGCAAAGCTTATTTGTAATTTCCGCAAGACTTGATAATGATTCCCGCAAGTCTTAGCATGCGTACCGCTTGTTTTTGGTAATTTCTCACTGGTTATCCAGCAGCTCTTCTGCGGTCTTGTATTTAAGTTATTGTTTTTGAATTGGGATGAATGTTACGGTCTTATTTGAATCATAGCATGTCTGACACGTAGCTCTTAAAAGTGAATCGTCATGCTTTAGTCCTTTTTGTTCCGCTGCTTGTGAAGTTGATACGTGTCCCTCATGCATCAACGCTCATCATTGCTTCTTTATTGTGTCAGACTTTCCCGCAAAATGGTGTCGGGTCAGGCAGCAAGGCTATCTGTTTTGAGCAGTGTGCCTTACTTTCCCGCAACCCACATGTCGATCATGCATTAATGTTGTCAGGTTCAAATCTTATCAACTTTGCAGCTGTCAATTTAATTCTTTAAAAGGCTATGTTTCAGTGTTTCTCGTCTCATTGTAACTCGCTCCTTCTCCAATAGTTTTTGGACACGCGTTGCTTGGATTTTATTCTCTCACAACTTACCCCCTTTTTTATTTCAAATTTTAACACATGACAAGAATTTAGAAAAGGAAAAATTGTAACTATTACTTTTACACCTGCAATAACTTCTCTTCCCACGCTTAGTTTCACTTTTTTTTCCCGATTTTCTCGCTAGTATTAACATCTTTTCCTACGTTCTTGTCAGTTGGCAGTTTCAAGGCAATTAATTCTCTGATAAAGTTTCTCCCTTTTCAGTTTTCGACGGTTTCGTTCGTTTCAGCTTTCTCATATTTAATACCAATTATTTCCTTCATTCCATTCTTTACACCTCTTGTTTTCTTCTTCTTAAAGTTTTAGTGCTTTTCATTCCTTTGAACTTTTCAGAGATTCTTCAACACCTTTTCATTCTCCTGAACTTTTGTGATCAAGGATTCTTGCATCGTGATCAAGTTTTTTCTCTTTTCAATCAACATATTTTTCTTCTATCTTTCACTCCATTGTAAGTAATCCTTTTGCTTTTTTCTTTTCGCACTTGTTTGTTTATGAATCTCTGTATCTGAACCTTTTCTGGATTAACCATTGATGATGATGATGATGATGATCTCTCTTATTGATGATTGGTTGTTTTATTATGGCCCTTTTTTCCTCCTGATCAGGGAATTATTGGTTTATTTACATTTTTATGTGATGATCATTTGTCGTTCTTTTGCTTTGTAATTTTCCTGCTTGGTTCTTGCTTTTGATCGTAATAAACTTATTTTTTCTAATTCTCATGTGTAGATTGAAATTCATCATGGCTGGAAAGAACAATGCGAAAGTTACTGGTGATGCTTCTCATCAGGATGAACAACCTTTGGTCAGGAAGTCATCTCGCTATCCTGTATCAAAGAGTCACCCTTCTGGATCTACAAAACCCACAAGTGTCCGTGTTGCGGTTAACAATCCTGCTCCCAAGAAAAAAACGGGTTGTAGCTTTAAATCAGTGAACCTTGAGGAATTCAAAAGGAATCATGGTCTTCGCCAATTCAAGGTCTCCTTTTATGATTGTGTTGAAGATGATATTACACTGGAAATGATGGAAAGTTTTAAATACAGTAACAACAAGTTATTAATCCCTGCAGGAGCATTAGATGCGGGTCTACAGCTTTCTTTGTATCAGAGCGAGAATCCTCTTCAGTTCGAAGTTCTTGCCAGCCGTAATCAATCCCATCAAGGCTTAGTGTGGTCCATCACTCAATATAATGTGAATTGGTGGCGCATACTAGATGAATGTAGCATGCGAAGCCAGGGAATAACCAATTTTACCTGTTACGTTCCAAACCTTGCGAACCGTAAATATTACACGGTGGAAAACTTTCATGCTATCTACGCGGACAACATTGCTGTAAAGAATTTCAAAAAATGGAGCGTTGGCCTGATCCGCAAAGGTGGTGAGGGATTTCGCCTGCTAGCGGAAAATGACAACGCCAAGATGAAGTACATTCCGGGGAAAGTACTTCCTTTAAGGGAAAGAATCCGTGAGGATCGTGACTACAAATGGTGCCGCACCCCTCTAGTCATTGAGGGTCCATGGGTCTTTGGGTTCGTTCCTGATAATGTGGTCTACGGTCTTCTTACCCGCTTCAATGGCTACTGCCCTTGGCGGCTAAATTTTACTGACTTTAAGTTTGCACTTATCACTGTGGTACGTTAAATTTTTATCTTTCTATACTTTATATATTGCTTAATGGTTAGAGTTTCTCTCTGATAGTTAATATTTCCTCTCTTTTTTATAGCCGGAAACTGAGTCACAAGCTGACGAAAGCGCAAAAGATGATGCGGGAGTGAAGCGCAAGGCCGCAACCCCTGCAGAAAAGGTATTGTTTTAACCTGAAGAATTTTAATAATCCTTATGAATTTCATTTAATGAATTATTGCGGTTCATTAATAGGGTCGGAAGAAGGTGAAGGGCGCACCCTGTGCTTCCACGGACAGGGAAGAGGGAGAAATTCGAGATTCTCCCCTTCGTCGTCCAATCTTGAGAGGTGAAGGAAGCTCCGCTCCAGAAAGACAAGATGAAGAGCAGAATATACCTCTTCAAATAACAAACTTTGAGTCTGCGGATCAAGTTGGTGCTGCGGAAGAAATTTCAAAAGCTGCCATCTATTTCTCGCACCAAACTGTCGTTCCCGATCCTTTTTTCCCCCTTCAATTCTCTCATTTGATCGTTGATGAGCCACTTGAAGCTGCCACAATGTAGATGATTCAACTGATGAAGAGGATTACCACACTCAATCTGATCCAAAAATTACTTCAGCAGAAGTGGATCCGCAAGCTCATGTTGCGGAAGCAGAAGAGTGTGCGGACACTAATGCAACGGGTAATGTTCCCACAAATACTATGGAAGAAACTGGACATGCTGTGGTTAATGCTGCAAGTGTGGCTGATGATGAAGCAGTACAGCCAAACATGGAGTTCCCGCAAGCGAGTAAAGGGAAGGGAATTGCAAACGCTTCAAACCTCTTGGAAAAAGAAGAAGAAGCCTTCCAATGGTTCATGTCAAAAAATATTTTTTTATCTGTTCCAAGCAATTCTTTACCAGTGAAATCAGATAGCGCTTCGGTCTCACGCTTACAAAAGTGCATGGAGGCTGTACCATACGAAGTGGTTAGAGATGCTTGGTTGAAAGATCAAGGTGAAGCTGTTGATCCCACATTCCGCATTAACGAACCTTCTTCTCTTGCGGAAACAATTGCGCTTGCGTCGGAGAAGTATACTCTTTCCCGCAACAATCTCTTATTGAGGTATTCTTATTGTCTTTATTTTCTTTGATTTCTACCTATTTTTAGTTTTATTTATAGCTTTAATTCTGTATTTTGCAGCTTGCGCGGGGTCAAAAAGCTGCACATACATCGTATAAATTCTATAAGGCGCGGTCCACGATGATGGAGTCCCAATTTAGGTGAGTAGAGGAGGAGGCTACAAGCTTGAAGAGGGAGAATGACATGCTTCGTCAACAACTGCTTGACCTTTAAAATCAAGGTTTAATTCTTTCTATCTTGTCAAGTTTTCTTAATTTTTTTTACTTGTCTTCTGAATTACTTCATGTGATCAGCGGGGGATTCAGAACTTGTATCTAGGATGCAGCGTAGAATTACGCAGTTGAGAGATCATGTTATAAGAGTTAATAATGAGAATGTGGAGATCAAGAAAAAATCTAATGATATTGTTGATAGTCATGATTTAGTCAAACAGAAGCACAATGAGCTAGAATCGCAGCATCGACTTCTATTTGGGGAGAAAATTCGTAAGAAAGCTGAGTTTGAAGATACTTTATTGTGGACTAAAGATTGCGTTTCTGAAGCACAAGCAATATCTGATAAATTGGAAAAAGAAAACTGCAGGATTTGTGTGGAACGCAAGAATATTCTTGTGGTATTTTCCCGTTCCATATCGCATCATCATTCACAGCTTTCTTCGTACATAACGCAACTCATTAAGGACATAGACAACTCAGCTTCAGAGGCTAATGCTAAAGGAAAAGCCCCTGCGGATGCTCAAGCTATGATCCATAAATTATCTGATTCTATTCTTCATCGTGAGAGCGACATTTTCCGTCTGCATAAAGAAGTGGCAAGGTGTACATCTAAATTGAATCGTCTTCGGGATAACGAAGCAAAGTTAAATCAGTGTCAACAACATCTTGAAAAACTCAAGGCCAATTATAGCAAGCTTTCGGGAGAATATGCTTTTCTTGATATTACTAAAGATACAATGGGTCGTGAATTAGTAGAGTTCGAATCCCTCGCAAGAGGTATCCTATTTTATCGCATGTTTAAAATTTAATATTATTTCCGCATTGATTAACCCATTACTTTTATTTCAGGTTTTGAAGAAAAGATTAAGTATGCAGCCGCAAGAGCTGCTAAGGCTGAGGGAGAGCTTGGTGCGGAAAATACTAGGATATAAGAACTCAATAAACAGCTGAAGCTAGCTTCTATCAAAGTTAATGAAACACAAACTCAGCTAGAGCTTGCCTCTACCAAGGCCAGTGAAGCGCTCGCTCACTTGAGCTTTTATCTTCTAAAGTTAAAGGTGCTGAAGTAACTTAAACATGAAGCTGCGAAAAATTAAATCCTTGCCCGAGACTTATCTACTGATAGAGGGAAGATAAAATTTTGGAAGACAAAATTCCAAAATTACGAAACCGAAGTAAATCAGTACAAAATGGAAATTGAAAAGAGAAAAGCTTATATTTCATGGTTAAGAGCCGAAACTCGAGTTTTAATTGCAAAAGCAGTCAACAATACTCTTGACCAAGTACAAGCTGATAGATTTCTTAAAATTTACAAGCGCAAAGATGTCCCGAATAATCCTCCTTTTAAAGCTGATGTTCCCGCCCTTAGCTTTCTTTTACGTTGCTTTATTTTTCTTTACTTCCAAATTATATTTTCACTTTTATTTTGTTTTGTACATTTATTACTGCAAAACAATTCAAGAATATATATATTAATTGTTAGTTCATTATATGAGTGTAAATTTATTAACTGCAAGGAAATTTTGTACCTTGAGTTACATTGAGGGTTGAAGCGCATATCTAACTTCTCTCTGGCCATGAGGAAATTAGGATGCGGTCCCTAGTGTGTCCCCTGAAATGGAGAGTGATATGACAATTAATGTCATGTTAGGCATCTCTGTAGCTAAAGACCCAATAGTCATACACTCATAAACATTTACGTGGACTTTCTAGAGAGATTACATTCTGCTGCTTTACCTAGTATGAAACCGAGTTGTTGTATAATTGCATTGCTAGTTGTAAGCACTCCTGAAGTGGAGAGTACCTGATACAATAGTTAATGTCATGTTAGGCATCTCTGTAGCGAAAAATCCAACAGTCATAGATATTCATTTGGACTTTCTAAAGAGATTGCATTTAATCTTCTTTACCTTTCATGAGCGCAAACTATTGTAGAATTGCATTGCTGGTCATGGATAATATGGTTTGAGATATTGTGCGTTCCAAGGATGTTGTAGAATTTCCCCATCCATATTCCGCAGATGGTATGATCCTTGTCCCGCAATATATTGTATAATATAAGGTCCTCCCCATGTAGGTGCAAACTTTCCTGCTCTTTTATCCCTTTGGTATTCCGGGATTTGCCGTAGAACGTATTGTCCTTCCACAAAGTTCCGCAATTTTACTTTTTTATTATATTCTTTCGCCAATCTTCTTTGATAATTTTCCATTCTTTGAAGTGTAACCTCTCTTCTTTCTTCTAAGTCATCCAACTTTTCAAGCATTAAATCTGAATTCAAGTTCTTCTCCCATGCTTTTGTTCTTGTTGTGGGTAAAATAACTTCCGTTGGAATAACTGCTTCTGCTCCATATGTGAGAAGAAATGGTGACTCTTCAGTGGACTCCCTTCTTGTTGTGCGATATGCCCATAATGTATTATGAAGCTGTTCACACCATCGTTTATGATGGCCGTCTAGAGTTTTCTTTAAATTCATGGCAATTTTTTTATTTGTTGCTTCAGCTTGTCCATTGCTTTGTGGATAAAGTGGAGTAGAATTATTCTTTTGAATATTAAATGCTTCAAAAAGCATGTCAATATTTTTCCTTTGTAATTGCTGTCCATTATCCGAAACTATGGTTACCGGAATTCCAAATCTACAAATTATATTCTCAAATAAAATTTTGAAAACATCTGTATTTCTGATATGTGCAAGAGCTTTGGCCTCAACCCATTTAGTGAAACAATCTGTGGCTACAATTAAATATTTTCTTTTTTGAGTACCTTTCACTAATGGCCCAACAATGTCTATTCCCTATTTTGCAAATGGCCAGGGACTGAGCACAGAGTTAAGTTCTGTTGCGGGTGCTTTTATTCTTTTCGCATAGCGCTGAAATTCTTCACATCTTTTTACCATATTTTCCGCATCTTTATGCATAAATGACCAGTAATATCCTTGTCTTTTTGCTTTCAATGCAAGTGATCGTCTTCCACTATGATTCCTCGTATCTCCATAATGTATATCTTTGAAAATTCGTTGCCCTTCTTCTTGTGATAGACATCGAAGTAATGGTCCCAAAAAAGATCCGCGGTATAGAATTTTATCCCGCAACTGATAATTCACAGATTTTGATTGCACCTTTCTTGCCTCTTTAATGTTTGCGGGAAAGATCCCGTCTTGTAAATATTGATGTATTGAAACCCTCCAATCTTCTCTGGATAATTTATTTTCTGATTTTTGTGGAAAGTTTGTATCATCTTTAACAGCTGCATCCTCAATATATTCTTCAACTTCTTCTTCCATGTGTTCAACTGCCCACAACTTAATTGACGGCTCATAAATGCGCCCAATTTTGACTACTCTAGTGTTTTGATCCTTTATCATTGAAGAAATAAATGCTAGTGCATCATCATGGCGATTCTTATCTCTGGAAAAATGTCGAAAGGTTATATTTGGGATTTGAAACGCCAATTTTTGCACAAGATTTTTACATTCTATTAGATCTTCATCAAGCGCTTGATATTTCAACTCAATTTGCCGAATTATCAATTGTGAATCACTTGTGAGCCACACATCACAAATTCTCAATTCAATGATAAGTCGAAGAGCATGAACCACAACCTCATATTCCACTATATTATTTGTATGCTCACCAAACTCAAGACGAAATGCATGTACCATTCGATCTCCCGTAGGAGTTGTAATAAAAATTCCAATTCCCGCACCTTCTTTATTTCGCGCTCCATCGATAAATACTTCCCATCTGCGGGAATTTACAGAGCTTAAAATATCTTGTGAATCATCGTCTTCTATTCCAGGCAGCCCTTGTATTTGAAAATCATCATCTATTGGTAAGCCCGCAAGGAAATCTGCTAGGACTTACGATTTTTGCGCAGTTTGTATTTCAAATAAGATGTTGAACTGTTCTAGTTGTGCATTCCATTTTGTTATTCTTCCCACTTTTCCAACATTCTTCAGCACAGATTCTAACGGAGCTTTGCTTGGCACTCGCACATAATATGTCAGAAAATACGTGCTTAATTTCTGAGTAGCAAAAACCAGGGCTAAAATTAGTTGTTCAATTTTGGTGTAGTTTCTTTCCGCAAGGTTAAGAGTTTTACTGATGTAATACACTGGTTTTTCTACCTTGTCATTTGTTCATACCAATACTGCACTTACAACATTTTCGTTTGCAGCTATGTACAAGGCGAGCACTTCTTCAGGTTCTGGCTTTTGTAGAGAGGGCATGTGGCGAGATAAGCTTTAATAATTTGGAAGGCTTGCTCACAGTTCTCGTTCCATACAAATTTATTTTTCATTTTTAACGTGTCCAAAAAGGGCTTGCATTTGTCCGATGATCTAGCAATGAATCTGCCGAGTGCGGGCAAACAACCATTCAATTTCTGTAATTCTTTAACATTTCTTGGAGACGGCATATCAACAATTGCCTGAATTTTTGCCGGATCAACTTCAATCCCTCTTTTGGTAACCAAGTACCCCAAAAACTTTCCTGATGTAACCCCAAAAATGCATTTATCGGGATTAACTTTCATTCTGAATTACCGCAAGGCTTCAAATATCTCTTTCAAATCTTGTAAATGATCATTTGAAAATTTACTTTTTACCAGCATGTCATCTACATAAACTTCGAATGTGCGGCCTATCCATGGTTTAAAAATTGCGTCTACAAGGCGTTGATAAGTTGATCCTGCATTTCTTATCCCAAATGGCATTCTGGTATAACAGTATAAACCATGTGGAGTGAAAAACGCAGTGTGTTCTTGATCTTCTTCAGCTAGAGCAATTTGATTGTACCCTGAATGCCCATCCATAAAGGATAAAGCCTCATTTCCTTTGACAGCGTCCACCAACTGATCAATGCTGGGAAACGGATAGCTATCTTTTGGGCATGCCTTGTTTAAGTTGGTGAAGTCTATGCAAATTCTTACTCTGCCATTCTTCTTGGGGTACAATTACCATGTTTGAATCCAGGTTGGATATTGCACTTCTCGAATAAATCCTGCATCCATGAGCTTTTTCAACTCCTTTTCAACTGACAAATGATATTCAGGTGCTACATTGCGTATGCGTTGTCGAAAAGGTGTTGTTCCTGGGTGTATACGCAACTCGTGTTGAACAATACTTGGATCGATACCTGGCATGTCTTCCATCTTCCATGCGAAAATGTCCACATAGTCTTTAAGTAGAGTGACCAAATTACGCTCCCTTTCTGTTTCCATCAATGTTCCAATCTTAATCATTGTGGGGAGTTCCTATGTTCCTATGTTGACAATTTTGGTTTCTTCAATGGATGTAAAAGTGGATTTGGGAGCTCCTAATAATGTGGGAGCCCCCTTTAACTGCTATGCTGGAAGACTGCCTTTTGGCATGCTTTCTTTTATTGAAATACCTTCATTTGTTTCACTTTCTACCTTACTTCCCGCAGTCTTTATCATATATTGGCTTAGGGCTTCTTCTTTAGCCTTCATCTTTTGTTCTTTTTTCCTGTTTCGTTGTTGCAGCTGTCGCTCTTCATTCATGCGGATTTCTGTAAGAATACAAGATTTTGCTTCACTCTGGTCTCCTTTTATCTCCATTTTCCCTTGCGGTGTCGGGAACCGCAAGTATTGGTGGTATGTTGAAGTTACCCCTTTCAATTGATGGACCCAATGTCTACCAATGATGGCGTTATATGGAGATGGAGCCTCCACTATGCTGAATTTTGTCAGAATACTTATTGGTCCAGCCGCAACATCAAGCAAAATTTCCCCTTTTGGTTTTGAAGCTAGTCCATTAAACCCATAGATTGTGTATCAAGAAGGCGTAAGCTGATCATCTTTTAATCCCATCTTCTGGAAGGTATCATAAAACAGTACATTAAGAGAGATTCCCCCATCCATAAGAATCTTGCTTACATTCCAACCCGATACAGGCAGTGTAAGCACTGGCGGATCATTGTGCATTTCAATCTCCTGGTCAACTTCGTTCGCAGAAAAAGTGAGCGGGGATGCCACATGCTTCATCAACTCTTCCCGCAACCTTGAAGACTTCGTGACTGCGAACCCTTTTGTACAATTTTTTATCAATAGCTACACTCATGGATGATTGACCCGATTCAAAATAGGAAATCATGTTAATAGTTTGATCATTTTGCGGAATATTCACTGTTTTCCCCTTATTGAGTCTTGGTGGAGGGTCAGGTAAATAAATAAATTCTTGTAGTTCCCCTGCATCGATCAACTTTTGCACTTGCATCTTTAGATTCCTGCATCGTCTTGTGGAATGGCCCCGATAGCAATGATATTCACAATATTCCTTCGAATTCTGTGTGTGTTGAGGCTGCTTTTCTGTTTTCCATGGCCAATGAAAATCTTGTCTGTTCTTTATTGCATTTAGGATTTCTGAGTAAGAAGTGTTGAGTTTAGTGAAAATTTTCTCCTCAAATTGGCGTATAAATTTCCTTCTATCTTCAGATTTTGCTCGCTTTGATTCAACGTCAGGATTTTCTCCCGCAACCCTCTTTCCGGAACTGGTTGACGGTTCTACAAAATTTGCCCTGTTGGCATTCCCCTGATGCTGAGATATTATTCTGGGATGCTTTTTTTATATGTCCTGCAATCTTGCACATTTTTCAATAATATTTCTAAGATATCCTTTGTTTTTCGGGTTTTTATCATGAATATCAACAAAAAGTTGGCTTTCTCGGTTGGCTATCCCCATTTATAACAGTTGATAACAACTTCTGGAATTACATCCCCTACTGATTGACAGATCGTCTGCCATTGATCCGTATAATCCCGGATAGATTCCTATGTCCAAGATGCAAGGGAATATAATTTTTCCATGCTTTCCTCTGCGGGCTTATTGTACATATATGTTTCAAGGAACTTGCGGGTCAATTGGGTGTAAGAATGCACCAACCCTTCTGAAAGGTTATCATACCATGCTAGAGCTATCTCTTTCAAGATTGAGGGAAAATACCTGCACATAACAACATCATCTTGTTCCCACCTGGTCATGATGTGATTGTAATACTTTAAGTGAGTTGTTGGATCTTTAGTCCCTTCGAAGTATTCAAAGATGGGAATACTACAGTTATGCGGTATTGGTGCATATGCTAGGTGTGGCGCCAACGGCGTTCTTCTAGCTTCTTTTAACACTTCTTCTAATCGCCCACTCTCTTTATTCTTCAAAATTTTAATTTCTTCTCGCATTTGCTCCATGTCCTCACAATATTTTTGCCATCTTTTATTTTGCATTTCTGAATCATCAAAATTCAATTTGTCTGGTTCATTCCGCTAACATGCGGGTTCCACAAGCATCACTCTCTGATCTTTATTAACTTTTGTTTTTCTTCTTGCGGGTCTGTTGGAGCTTACTTCTTGCCCCTGTATTCTAGTTGTAGATGGTTCCTCACCATGCTGGACTTTTTCTTTGAGCATTTGGTTTTCTTGGGTCAAAAGTGCAATTCGTTCCGCACAAGTCTGTTATACCTTGCGCATCTCCTCCATTTCTTCCATTAATTGTTGAATATGGTCAATGTTATTTTGAGAAGTTTCTTCAGATGAATTACTAGTTGTTTGATTTTCAGAGTTGTTTACTTGATCATTCATGGGTTGTTGCCCTTGTGATTCTCCCATCATTTCCCTTTCTTGAGGAACCTCTATTGTCTGACTCCCCTGATTTCCTGTATTGACATCTTGATCTTGCATGGTTCTATGTGTAATTGTTTCCATTTATGTGATCAGTTTTGAGATGTTGTGATTTCTTATTTGCTCAGTCTTATGTTGCTGTAGGAATTTCTTTGTCAATATTCTAAAAGAGTTCAGATAATAAGTTATATGTTTTAAATGGTTTTATTATCCATAATAAATATATAATGCAATCTGATAGAAAGAAAATATTAAACTTACAATAGGTTTTAAAAGTTCAGGTGCAAACCAGTTAATATCAAGTTTGAAAATTCAATTTTGCTAAACATAAAAACTAAAAACTTGATAAGCATACATAATTGTTTGGCGAAAATTTATGAACTAAATTTTTAAATCAACAAATTAAAGAATATAGTAGGTGACTTATCATATATGAGAGGTATAAAATAATGAAATAATGTGTATGAACACAAAGATAAAGTTTATAAATACCTCAACTGATTAACTTAGAATAAAACCATATGTAAAATGCTTTCAATATGACTCTCAATCATGGTATTTTAAAGAAAATAATTTTACAACCTAACATGATTCAAGATTTTCAAGAAGAAAATTTTGACACGTAGAATAAATTTTTTACTTCCTCCCTGTTTCTAGCGCCAAATTGTGATTACCAAAAATCTGGCATCTTTGGATCACAATAAATATAATCTGAATTATATAACAGTTTGATTCCATATCATAAAATCATCCTATATTAACTTTTAAAAGTCGAAAATCAATCAAAACTAGAAAGTAATTAACTCAAACATTTAACGTGGTTCAACAAACTAATTGTCTACATCCGCGGGTAAAAGATTTGTATTTTTATTATTCATCCTTAAACGTTACATAAGAAAAGCATACTATGAATCATGATCATATGAATCAAGTATCAATCAAACTAAGTTTACACAAAGTCTCATACCTAAACTCTTGCCTATGATTCAATGCCTTCAATCCAATTTTACTTCAGAATTTCCAATCCCTTTTCCTGTTTATGAGCTTGGTATTTATAGCCAATTTGATGAGTCCCACCAATCTACCTTTCCATATATTTATTCTTATCCATCCCTGGTGCGAAATACAATCCCACAAAGCTTATTTGTAATTTCCGCAAGACTTGATCATGATTCCCGCAAGTCTTAGCATACGTACTGCTTGTTTTTGGTAATTTCTTACTGGTTATCCCGCAGCTCTTCTGCGGTCTTGTATTTAAGTTATTGTTTTTGAATTGGAATGAATGTTGCGGTCTTATTTGAATCATAGCATGTCTGACACGTAGCTCTTAAAAGTGAATCGTCATGTTTTAGTCATTTTTGTTCCGCTGCTTGTGAAGTTGATATGTGTCCCTCATGCATCAACGTTCATCATTGCTTCTTTATTGTGTCAGGCTTTTCCGCAACCTGGTGTCGGTCAGGCAGCAAGGCTATCTGTTTTGAGCAGTGCGCCTTACTTTCCCGCAACTCACGTGTCGATCATGCATTAATGTTGTCAGGTTCAAATCTTATCAACTTTGCAGCTGTCAATTTAATGATTTAAAAGACTATGTCTCATTGTTTCTCATCTCATTGTAACTCGCTCCTTCTCCAATAGTTTTTTGACATACGTTGCTTGGATTTTATTCTCTCACACTGGTGTTGAACGTGTCCGCTCCCGAAAGGCATGTATATATATACCCAGCTTAGTTTGGATCCTGAAATTTTAAGTTTTTAAAATAATATCTACTTGTTTTATATTTGCTTGTTTAATATTTGCTTGCTAATTTGACCATGATCATCTAATTACAGAGGCATTTACTCTCAGAGCAGATCAATATGTTGAAGCGAAAGGTCACATACTATAACCTTGAATTTTAATAATTAGCCTCCTTGAGTTTGTAGTTTTCCCTAATTTGAAACTCATTTGAGTAACTAAAAATATTAGTTCTTGTAACAATCTATCTCAGCTTAACACTAAGATCGAAAATGCATAATCATGTCTAGCTAGAGTTCAAAAAGAAGTGTCTATGCCCTGTGGAAATATATAGTTTGAAGAGAATTTCTCTCATATGAAGGTAGTTGTAGGACAACAAAGATACGTGAAAGGGCACGACATGTTATTAACTAATGATGCTATTTTTATGTCCTTGAATGGATTAATAAATCATATGTATTTTTTAACTACTAAATTTAGTGAGACTAATTCCTTGGATTGATGTACTAAAATACAGCAAAAAGCTTTGCAAAATGAGAATGTTTGTTTACAAAGACGAGTAAGCGATATCTATCTAATTCCCATATATTTCTTTTATATTATCTATCTGTATGAAGTGTATATGAGAAACTTAATTGCTTAATAAAATTACGAGGTAAAGTTAAACGAGATCAACATAAGTTCAAGAACTTCAAGGGAAGGAGATAGATGCAGTTCTACTACTAGTTGAACGGTAAACATTCAGAACATCTCTCCTATTATCAAGCAAAGGAATTATTCCTGGATTATTTAACTCTTACAACAGTAAAAATAATATGAGATTAATTTCGTCAAATTTTATACTTAGAACATTGAACGACATAAATATATATTGGGTGCTTTTTATAGATTCAAAATTTCCAAAACAATTCAAATAACATGTGCAGATGCATGTATCCCTCTACTATTCTTTTTTAATGGAAAATGAGATTATATTAATCAAAAAATGTAATACAATAGGTTATCAATATACATTTTTAAGAACTTATTACATAATATAGATGATGTTAGAATTTGTTGTTGTATATTCGTTGAAATATGTTGTGGACTTTGAATTCTTGCTGATTTTCTTGTTGAGTCCTCAGCTGGGTTGTATTTTCTGCTAGTAAACTTAACCTTAGCTTGAGGAAGATTCTCCAAATTTGACACGGCTTTTTCTAATTAACCTTATATCCCTCTACTAGTTATATATTATATAATCTAAAACCACTCTAAAGAGAAGCTAAGGTTTTTTCAGTCCATCACAAAATTTGTCTAATCCTCGTACTACAGATATAACCTCAAATGTCACTAATAACAACTAACATTACTTATGATTCAAGGGTGAAATCGTATATTAAGTTTTTCTTACATATTTAAAAAATATTATTTCTAATTAACTAAAAAAATTAGAATTTTTATACAGTAGTATCTATTAAAATACAAAATTTTTTTATGTTTTTTCCTAGTTTATCCTTCGTTTTTAAATGGTCCCTACATGTGTTATTAGATAAAAAGAGGAGAGAAAAATGGTCCTCCATGGATAGAATAGTAAACTAATAACATATAACTTTCTTTAAATGGGAACAAGCCTATTTTTCTAACATATCCATTTATACAATCTTACCTATCGTTTTAAAACAGAGGGAATATATTCGGAAACTCTTTAAAAATTATATATATATATATATATATATATATATATTTCATTACCAAATAAAATAGTTTATTTTTTTTAAAATTTGTACCGTTAGAGTAAAAAAAAAATACGAGTATGTGTTTTTACTGGTTATATATAAGAAAATTTTCATAATATCGTATTGTTTGTATTGTTGGTCATGTAACGTCGGTCAATAACATCTAAGTGCCTAAATTGGCACAAATATTTTAAAAGAGGAAGAATTGGATGCCAGCAGTGTACTTCTCTCCGGCTATCATTTATGAACGATGAAGACATACATAAACTACTATTTACAGGAGATTAATAGAGAGTTGGTTAATGTAAATTACATATGAGGTTGTAACTGTGAAAGTGGGACACTTAGAGCACTTGTAATGGCTTGTTCTTATATATTTATAGTTATGAAATTTTTATAAGGATAACGTGCTATAAAGTTTTCTATTATTATGATGATTTCTATCTCTATCTTTAAATTAACGTTTGTACTATTTTATCTTATTCATATGATAAACGAGTCCAAATTTATGGACCTTTAACAAATTGGAATGCACGTTCCAGCCTCTTTTATTGGCCTAAATAACTTAAACTGGTTTCCTGTTTTTTCTGAAACTCTATATTTTTTATTTAAACTAAAGTTCTGCATAATTTTTTAGATTTCTGTTTACCTTTTCTTTTCTCTCTCTTTCATCTCTTCTTTCCTACAACAAGTGAACAAACTGTTAGAATTCAGGAAAAATTTGATATGCAACTCGTTGAAGCTTAGATGGCAGATATGATATCAATCTCTTTCAAATTTATAGTGAGATTTTCTAATTTACAGTTGAATTTGTTAGCTTTATCCATTGGCAATTTTTTTGGAAGTTTTTTCGTTACAATGGTGATGTAGCATTGGTTTGTTTGGGTTTGGAGTTAGATTCTTGAGGTATATTTATCAATAAATGGAGGAATGTTTTATCTTTACAACAATGGCTCATGTGTTATTTTAAGGGTTATATAGTTGCTTTTAAGATTAACACTCAACTTAAGAGATGAAATGGGTTTGTTGTAGAGTTACATGTTTGATTGGGGATAAAAAAAGGGTTTTCTTTTATCTAGATCAAACAAAAATTGGTCATCGTAAAAGCTACGATAGGGCTAAACTATCCCGTGATTGATATATTCTCTCCTAGTGACCTTGATAGAACAACAATAAAAACTTATATAACATCAAATTTTCAGGTTCAAGGTGGAAGAACCTCACATATGAATGATCGAAATTATATTTCGTTTTTGGAAAAAAGTTATTATCACTTTTTCAATTTGACCTATTTTTAGACTAAAATAAAAAAGTGATAGTAACATTTTTCCAGAAAATGAGGTAGTATTTCATTTTTCGACTAGAAACAATTTATTATCTCTATTAGATTAAATTAATTCAATCCACAATCAAAACGACAAACCAAAACAACTAGTTGAAATCTAACCTTTAATCCGGCAGCTCCACCTCCATAACCTTCGAACAAGTTTACACGCATGAGTTCTCCAGCCGTTAATCGAACACAAATTAGAAGATAAGACGTATTTATGGAGTTGACCTTTTGTATCACTTGGGCTTCGTCGATTAAAAATCCTAGATTGTAACGGTTCGTTGTAGAAGAAGAAGAGATGAAAGAGAAAAAATATAGAAGGTATAAATGGAGATCAAAAAAATCGTAAAAAGATTTTAATTAAAAAAAATAAGAGTTAGAGAAAAACCAGGAAACCAATTAAGTTATGTACACCAATAAAAGTGGCCGGAACGTGCACCATGATAACAGAGTGCACAAATTCGGACTTATGATAAAGTAATGAGTTGTAAATAATTAGTTATATGTATCCCATGTTTACTAGAAGGTATCATAACCTTTAACATTATTTACTTTTTTATTTAATAAAATATGGATTAAGTACAAGGTAAAAAAGAATTCATTTCCACAGAGAGTATTAGGATTTTTATTCGATTATGATATCTTATATAAAAGGGGGATTTTTCATATTCAAAGAAAATAATTAAACAGATAAAAAAAAGCTAAGAAAATTGTAGAAAGTAATCAAGTGGAGAATATTGGTTAAGATTCTGTTTTCATTCACAAAACATGTTCTTGTACTAATAATTAAAATTGAACTTTAATCTCGTATTATCAAAAGCCATAGAATACCTTGGTCACAAAAATACCCCCTTAATTTCCGAAAATCATCACACTTATATAAAACGACGTAATTGTGAATTCTACTTAGTGAATAACCTAAAGTGTAAAAGCATAATTAGGTTTAACCTTTTAAGAGCATTAAGAATGGTGAAATATGCTAATTAATGTAATTGACATACCCGAGTAGTCAATTTAACAAAGGTCATAAATCACATGCGAGTATAAGAAAGTATCACTACAATCCGTAATCACATTATGTTACTTGTAATCGAGAATTGCTAACGTTTTCGTATTAACAACCCTAATTCAACTATAGTTATGAACACAAATCTATTCAATTCCGGACTTGAACAAATATGTATTCAATCATACATGGCGATATTTTAGTGAATTATAAACGATATTTTGAGACAAAACTAACATATTGATTCAAAGAATCATGTATTATAAAATTCAACTATTCCCTAACCAACAATAAAGAAATTAGATAGCCATTATTTGGAGTTCACACAATAATTCAATTCAAGAAGAAAAAATGGATTTATTCTAACCTTAGGTGTGTAAAACTCAATTGCGACAGTTTCTTTTCCAACTTGTATTTGAAAACCCTTGTGTGCGAGAAAGCCCTACACCAACGGAGAACGTCAAAAACCAGATTGTATGAAAGAGAGAGACTCTTGAAGTGTTTTCTCTTCCTTTTATAGTTTCCCACTTTTCTTCCGATTCCAAAAAGAATCCTAAAAACCATAAGTTTCCATATCTAAGTCAAGTCCATACACCCATGGCCCAAAATCAAATTTATTGTAAAGCCCAAAAATTGATAATACCAAAACGCATTCAAAACCATAAAAAAATAGGTCAGTTTTATGAAACTGACAGGAAATTTCAACTCTCTTTTAAACTCACGACCAATGTCTTTTTTTTTTCATTGAAGCATTTCAGCAAACACCTTGAGGGTATTCTGTTTGTGATTCTATTATGGACTTGCTGGTATTTCTAACATCCAACCATTCATATAACATATTAAACCATAAGTTCATCTATCCACCAAACAAAGTAAAAAAAAAATATATTCGAATAAAACAACACAAACTAATTAACACAAAAAAAAGTCTTAGTTTATTTTATCCAACAAGTCTTATAAACATGTATTAGATATCAGTCACAGAAGGAGAAACACCATCATCATCATCAGGATCACCAACATCAGTACCACCATAATAAGCATCAACAGCCTCTTCAAGGATTGGATCCTGGGCTCTCCAAGTAGCAATATCCTCTCTTATGTGGGATGCCAATTCAACCACCTCATCAAGCTCCTCCATTGTCAGATGACGTAAGAGCTCAAGGACTTCATCCAATTTGGTCTGGATGGGGCAGCAGAGGTCACGACTAACCTTTTGTTGTGGCTTTCCGTCAATGTCGCACTGTCAGGTTGGACCGTAACCTCTCTTGCGACCGTCCATATGGTTATACAAATAACAAATTGAACAACAAACATAAGTATCACTAAATATTCAAAAAATTCAATAACAAGGATTATTCATTACAACATGCTAATCAAAATGAACACAACTACTAGTAGTTCAAGCAATCAACAATCTCTAATTCAATTACCAATATTTTGTTTTTGTATAAAATGAACATAACATAAACGTTGGATAAGACCATTTTTATCCACTAATTCTAACCATAAAATCGAACAAAAAATGACCAAGTAAGAATCGTTGGTTAGGTCGCATGTTTAGATAATGATTCCTCTTACTGATAAAACACAAAAATTATCATATATAGAATCGTGAGATATGGTCTATCGTATCCAACGATTCTCATCAGGTAGTAGTAAAAAAATGATAACAAAAGAATCGGTGGATAATCATGTGTCTTATCCCACGATTCTAATATAGAAAAAGTAAATAAAAAAAGAAACATAATCGGTGGATAAGAAGGTGTCTTATCCAACGATTCGAGTATAGAAAAAGTAAGAAAAAAAAAGTAGAATCGTTAGATATAATCTGCCATATCCAACGATTCTGGCAATGGTAACTAGTGCAGAGGAATATGAATCGAGAATCGTTCGATGTTTATAAAGAATATAACCAGAATCAGTAGATACGATGGATCCACATCGAACGATTCTGGAAAAAAAAATCAAGAATTGGATTCACGAAAATGAAGATTTTTACACATAGATCTATCATAAATGCTATTATAATAAAGAGTTTATATAGATTTACCTTGTAACTCGCTCTGGATGATCGGATTTTGATTTTGGAAAAATTAGGGTTTTTAGAATTTGGAAAGTTTGAAGGAAACAAAAAAAAAATTATTATTTTTTTGTTTTAGATTTTGTTAGATTTGGAATGTGGTGAAATTAGGAAAAAAATTTCTATTTCTATTTTGATTTTAGTATTAAGGTTAATTAATGAGTAGATGGTAGTTTAGCATTTTTTGATAATAACTAATTACACACCCCTTATCATACTCTTTAATTGGGTAGGCCCAAAATAAAATGGACAGGCCTTAAATTAGCAAGCTCAAATAAGAAGGATTATCATAAAACGAAAAATTATCATTTCTCGGGCAAGTGTTATATGCAAATAGCCATTCGTTAAGAGACAACCTAGGCAGACGAAAATTTTAATAGGATTTTGACGCCTCACTTTTCACTAAGGGTTGCCACCTTTCTTTACATTTAGAACACCTCCTATCTTATCTATGGGTACCTAAATCTAGTCTTATGTTTCTAAATTTAAGGGCTAGATCGATTTTCTCCCTTTCTTCTCTTCTCTCAACAACGTCCTCTGCCACATCCTTGCCGTCGACTAACCATGGAAGAATAAGGTATGGTGGTAAGTTTGATGTGTTATTTGAAATCGAGTGTTACTTTCGAAGAAACTTGGTCGAGAAGGATTAAGAGAAGTAAGATGAAAGATGGGTTTCAGACAGTGAAAAAAGTATTGAATAGAACTCAGGAATAGCAAACAGCGGATGTCCATATAGAAGGACGAACAACAAGAGGAAAAAAAAAAAGTAGTGGGACTGGCGACGGCCGGCCGACCATCCCATGGTCGGTCCCTTCTTTGTTTTTATTTTTTTGATCTTTTATTATTTTATCAAAACTTCTCTATTTAGTCGATCCTCCACCTTGGGCGTTCATCTTCTTAGCCGGTACTCCACCTTGGGCGTTCCTCTTCTTGGACGTTCATCTTCTTAGTCGGTCCTCTACCTTGGGCGCTCCTCTTCTTGGATATTCCTCTTCTTAGGCGTTTCTCTTATTAGACGTTCTTCTTCTTAGTCGTTCATATACTATGGACGATCCATTACTTAGTCGTTCCTCCACTTTGGACGCTCCTCTACTTAGTCTTTCCTCCACTTTGGACGCTTCTCTACTTAGTCGTTCCTCCATTTCGGTTTCTCCTCCACCTTGGACGGTTCCCCACCTGGTCAGTCCACTCTACGCCACCTGGTCGGTCCTCCTTATCACTTCTCTCTTATACCATAATTAGTTTTTACTACTTAAAACTTTAATGTGTCTTAATTCCATTAGGTCACGTTACCATCTCGCTTTATCACCAATTTGGTCAGTCTTCTTTTTGGCCGATCCTCCTCTTGGTTAGTTTGCCATTTGGTTGGCCCTTCTCCACCAATTTGGTTGATCCTTCATCGGTCACTCTTTAATTGGTCCATCTGCCACATTAGGGTTTTATCAATTAAAGAATGTAATTTAATTGATCCAATAATATACCACAATTACCAATATCGAAATAATCAGACATTACGTCTATGATGTATTAGGCATTCATCATATATCTTACGCTTCACCTACTACTGAGCAACATGCTAGATTCACAAATATGCTAAGACTAACAGTCTAGCCAAGTCATCAATTGACAAGATAATATACGTCTATAAAATAGACTTAACCATGCTCGAGACATCATTGCAGATCACTTCTTACTGTAGACGAGGAAGGTATCTCATTGCGTGAAATTTTCTAGGATGAGCAAGTATTCTCATTTATCGTCGCAGAACCATGGTATGATGATATTGTTAATATTTGGTTTCTGAAAAAATCCCTAGTAACTTGTCTTTTTTATTCCTCTTGTATGAGGGTTTGAAGTTGTTCAACAAGCATGATCCGATTCTCCTGAAAGGTTGAACTAAACTGTGTAGATAGGTTTCAAGGGCCGTAGATTGTTTCATAGAATGGTCACCTAGGCCCATTGAGTTTCATTTAATTCTCATTTAATAAATGCTTAGAAATATATGTCCCATTAATTTCATACAATAAATATGTCATTAACTATGCTAATAAATATATTTTCAGTAATTGATAATGATTTGATTGTTGAATATATCAATGGACATTAGTGTTGATTATAGTAATGTTGGTGAAAGGTGGCAGAGGCGGTGGCGTTAGTGGTAGTGATAATAGTGGTTGTTGTGATAGTATTGGCGGTGTTGATGAGTAGTGAAGTTTGTGAATAATGATGGTTATGGAAGATGTGGTTGATCAACTTTATTGTTAAAATAAATTCATCTACAATACAAAAGAAAGCATGGCAACTAAACAAACACCGGAACGATTGTCACTTTATGAAATAATTAACAACAAACGAACATCACGAGTTAAGATTAGTACAAAAAAATTACTTACTGTCGAGCAAGAATAAGTCATGGTATAGTATAAATAATACATCAAGGATGGTGTATGATTATTTGGGTAAGTTGTCAACATTAAAAGGATATGAAGTTTATAGTAATTTGAAAATGATTTGAAGAATACCTAAATAAGTTGAAGGATAAAGATGAATATGACTGAAATAGGGAAACAAGAGGGACTAGAGAAATCAAATACAAAGTAACTTCTATATATGAGGCGAGATTGATAGGATTGGTAGTAATACTCTTTTGGGAAATCAAATGACGATCAGAAATTGCATTGTGAAAGTAAGGGATAGAAAATTTGTAAAGCAGGTATACCGAAAATAAAAAAGTTGAAGAAACTTCAACAAATGAAATCTCATCAATCTCAACTAAATATTTTTTTTAAAGAATTTAAGAATTCTAACTTGTAATCCCTAAGTTAAACTTATTTATCAAAACTTAAACAGCTTGTTAGTATGTAGATGTGTACACCACCAAGATGATATGGGTGGGGGGAAACCTCGGGATCCCCATAATATAATTTGTGCAAGACATTATGTTTGGATATGCCACCAACCGCAACTTTTAATGGTTTATTCAGATAGGTTCAATATATATATATATAAAGAAGATTCCTTTATCTATGGAAAAATTATGAACGGTTAAGATCGGCGATTTATAACATCAAAAATCGACCGTAAGAAGATGCCTTTGTATGAAAAGACTAAAGAAGGACTAGATCGACCGATATATGATAGACAGATTGGTCGTCCGTTACTGTCTAGAAGTTGTTCTCTATTCCGTCGAGAAGACTATCGCTACCCATTCTCCAACTAGATGACTAGACTTCCTTTAGATTATCGAATCCATACAATCAAGGAAAAATGGAATGATTAAAACTCAATGTGGATCAAACCAACAGTAAAACTTCTACCACAAGGTTCTTACGTTAACTTAATAAATCCTTATTCCAAAACTACAACAACAAGAAGTAAACAAGCCAAACGTCTTGTAGCAACTCAACTATGATCTCACAGATTGAAATCTGTTAATACGACAAAGTGAGTTTCATCTGCAGACTTCAATAGGTGTTTACAAAATATAGCCATAATTGTTAGTTCTTGAGTTGCCTTATACCAGAAGTTTAGGATGTTAGAGTAAACAACAACTATACGTCAACAAATTTATAAAATTATCAGAAAGTAAAAGAAACTAAAAATAAATAAATCTAGTTTTTCATCAACCGAGGTAGAGATACTTTCAGTCTTCTTGATCCTTGGAAGAATTTATAGTTATACCCTGACCACGAAGGTTTGATGGGTAATAGGCTCCGTCATTCTTCAACTTAATCACAACTTTCTCATTAGATTGGATGAGTTGGAATGCTTATAGAACTATTGATAATTTTCAACCTACGCTTGTTAGCTTGGGAATCAAGCAAAGATTGCTTTATGTTTAAGCTAACTAAACTTTGAAAATAATCATACCATTTTTACGTTTACTTTCATATTAATTTACTTAGCTATATTTTTTGGGATATACTAACATGAATAACTCACTTGTAATAAATGCAAAGATGTTGTTTCCGATATGGTATACCAGAAAATCTAACACATCCTAATGTTCAATATAGCCTCTAGATTTATTTGCATTTGGTTTCATGAATATATGCCTTTTGGTAATTAAGGACACTTAAAATTATGTTAACTACCACAATCTTCTTAAACGATATTCATCTCAAGTTAGCTTTGTAGACAACTTGTACTTGAATAACATATAGTCCTCATTAGTGAGTCCAAATTTACGCACCCCAAATAAACCGAGATGCATATTCCGGCCTTTATTATTGGCTGAAATTTCTTTACGTGGTTTTTGGTTCTCTTTCTGTTTTTATTTATATTCTTTTCCAAAGATTTTGTTCGAAAAAGAAAAAATATATTTTGTTAAATTTTGATTAATGATATCTCTTTTCTGTTGCTCTTTCTTCTTAACCAATTATTCATATGAACTTTTATTCACTAACTCACCTTTACCAAAACTCAATATTTCAAGCGAATAAGCCATTTCATCACCAATACCTGGTGATCAGGAATCAATATATTTCTCACGGAATATCAATATGTTCAATATGATCAAATAAAATGAACCCTCAATTAAGATCAAGAGTAGATTAATAAATTTGAGTAGAGTGTAATCTTATAAATTACCAATTTAAGTAAATTGCATTTTTATTTTATCTTTTTTTTTGAAACAAGGTAGATTGTACGTTAGATTTATAAATTATTTCAGCATTCTTATAAGAAAATAGGGTCTTAGAATATCACAGTGGATTGACATTTTATAATATTATATCATTTATAATTTTCTTAACTTTTCGGTTCAATATTTTGTATATATTATTGATTTCTAGTGGAACTATATGCATTTCAGATCATTTAATATTGGGTTCTACGTTATTGTTCCGTGGCTAAACTGTTGAATCTGATTTTAGATAATTATTTCAATTGGTTTTGATGGTGTAGACTATAAAGTGCGAAGTGAAACCAAAATTTTAGATATGTAACTGCGATTCTAAAAAGAACAAAATGAACCAAAGGAGATAGAAAGAGAAAATAAAAAAATAAAAATGAGATGTTCATGGATTCCAACGTAATTTAAGAAAAAAAGATTAATGAGTAGAATAGGAAATAAAGTACGCTTAATGAGATTTGAACCAATTATAAGAGTCAGAATGTGCACCCCGGCTTACTAGTGGGTGCATAAATTTGGACTCCTTATTAGTTGTCATTAACTTATCTAACTAGCATACTTGATATAATCAAGAAAATATTCCTTAGATGGAAATAGAATCATGTTCTTATGTTACTAATGATGTATGTCGTATCGCGTCAAAATTATATTCACTTTCTTATTTATAATAAGTATAGATGAAGTATATGGTAAGAAAGATTCGTGCCACGGAAGGCTATTGTTGTTATTCAATTTCTTAAGTAACAGGGGGGGATTTTTCAGAATTTATGTAAGTAATAAGACTAAAACAAAAGCAAAGTAAATAGTTGAAAGTAATTAAGAGTTGAGAAAATATTGGTTAAGGGATTGTATCATTCACAAACATGTATTTGTATTAAAAACTAAAATTGATATTTAATCTCTCATCGTCAAAAACCCTAGAATACCTTGATCGCAAGAATATCTCGTTTATTTTTGAAAATCATCACACATACTTTAAAAGATGCAAAAATGAATTCTACTTAGAGAACAACCCAACGTGTAAAAAACACTAATCAAGTTTAATTCCCTGTGAGCATTATGTTTTGTGAAATAAGGTTAATCAATGTAATTGAACGTAGAAAACACTCTAATTCAATTTAACAAAGGTTACGGTTCATATGTGATTGCTAGAATGTATCACTACAAGCAGCAACAACACGTATACTACTTGAAATCAGAATTCGTCAACTTTTACGTATTTGAAAACCATAATTTAGCTTTTGATATGAAAACAAGTTAAATTGATTTCGGACTCAACCAACGAAGTTTTCAAATCATGCAAAAATTATAAACAATGAATCACAAACGACAAATATTGAGACAAAACTAATATATTAATCCCATGTTTGAAAAATCAACTTTAATCCTTAACCAATAAACAAGAATTTTAGCTACTCATAGCTATGGAGTTCATACACATATTAAAAGAAAGAAGAAAAGAAAAATATTACAAATCCTAGATGCGTGAAAAAAATGGCGGCTCCTTGTTCCCAAAAATCAGATTGCAAAAGTGTAAAAGAGACCATATGTGTAGAGGACTTTCCCTTTATAGCTTCTCTCTTCAACTTCTAAAATTAGGCCAAGTCTTCAAAGTCCAAATCCAAGTAGTCCATCAAGCCCATGTATGAGAAATAACCCACTGAAATTTCTGTCCAAAATTGGTCGCCGGATAATAGGGATCGACGCCAGAATCCGATCATCGAAATATTATCGACGCCAACCTGAATCAAACTAACGGTGGTATCTTAAATATAACAGTCAACTAACAGTCATAGGAAGTCAAGGGAGAGTCAGATACCGAGTCAGCTAATCTGACTCGGCTAACTGGGTCTTATTCACTTGAGTTGGATCGGTTATCTGGATCGGTGAGTCAACTCGCCAGATGGAAAATCAAGCAGAGTTATGTCTATGTCAGGATGATTTCTGTGCCAAGTTCCGGCCACTTATAGCTCAGTTCATGCGTAGTTTCCTACACGTTCATCTACAATTTACAAACCCATCAATCAATACCTATAGTACCATTCAGCTCTGAAATTGAACTCAGAACCATCTAAAAATTATCAACCCATTTCACAGCCACAATCTAGGTCTGCTTATGTTCATCAAGCCCTGGCATCAACCATTTTACGTCAATCAATCACCTTCTCAACTGATTCTATCTATAAAACCCATCTCACTTCATCACAAATCCACCATTTCTAGTCTTGAATCACCATAAACCAGAACCCATTTACTCAAATCGACAAAAAAAAAACCTAACTCCACTTCAGGCTTGCAACATCTTCAAAGTCACGGCAACATCATCAATTACTCCCCTGAAATCTTGAATCAAACCTTCTCTCGCTGATCACTCATTCTCTAGAATTTCTTCATACTCGCACCACCATTCTTTGCCATTGTCAAATCGAACCAAAACCCATCTCTCTATTTCTTGTTCTCTCCCACAAACCCTAACAACGAAAATCTTCATCTCTCCTTGTTCTTGGACTCTCAATCTCCCTTGTTCATCTTCACGAATTGAACCCTAACTGCGATGTCTCTCAACTAACAACAGTCTTCTTCGCTCTCAAACTCAGATCCACTTTCTGCTCATTCAATTTCTTCTTAATTCATCAATTCTTCTATGGCAGTAAACATCTAAACTTTCTCCTCATTTCTTCTTTCATTTCCGACCACAGATATATCTTCTTGACTTCGATTCTCTCTTATGAACCTTCTCAACTCTGATTTCTCTTCTCTGCCCATTCCTCTCTTCAATCTCAGATTCATTACCACAAGTAAGGATGTACATGGCCGGTTTCGTTTCGGTTTCCAGCCAAACCAAAATCGAAACCGTTAATATCGGTTTCTAAAAATCTTACCATAACCGAACCATTAACCATCGGTTCGGTTTCTAGCCGGTTTCGATTTATTCCAGTGGGTTTCGTTTAACCGACTGTTATGCCAGTTTCCTAAAAATGACAGTTCAAATCTAAAAAAAAAACAAACAAAAAAACAGATCACAGATTCATAAACATTCATAAACTTCAATCTCCATAGTTTCATAAACATTCATAAACAGATCACAGATGCATCCACATTGTCTCCAATCTTCATAGCAGATCACAAATGCATCCACATTGTCTCCAATTTTACAATCTCCATAACAGATCATAGATGCATCCACAGTTCTTTGTTTCTCTCTGTCATTTTCAGTTCCTAAGGCTTCTCATCTACTATGATGAATATAACCAAAGCTTTTCTACATGCTTCCTGACAAAAATTTACAGCACTAGTTTTTTATTTTCTCCTAGCCTACAAGGTTCAATAGTAAGAGTAGTCTGACCAGGAGTAGTCTTCAGATTCAGACACCTCTTCAAATGGTTACCCAAGGAGCTAGTCTCATTCTTTGTCGTGTCAGCCTTAAGTCTCAGTTTACATTTTTTACACGTTGCCCATACTGAAGATTCAGAGTTTTTTCCAAGGTGTTCCCATACCCATGAAGTTTGTCTATGCTTCTTAGCAGCTGGTGCAGTGACACTAACAACATCAGAAACATTGGCAACTGGTGCAGATGGTTCAGCTGCAGATGGTACTTGTCCAACTGAACTAACTTCTTGACTTGCAGTAGAAGGTCTTTGAGGACAATGTTGCGGTGGCAATATGAGAGTGAAATTAACAGAAGCCTGCATTAGAAGTTCATTAATTCAACTTAGTTCAAATCTACAAGCAACATGTCACTACTACTTAACATATTCTTTCCTTAATTTTTCAAGATCATATACATCTCTAGTAAATTATCAATAAAACACAAACATGCTTAAAACAGGTAACTAGAAAACTGTGAAAACATCTTTATACACAAAATGAGATGAACTCAAAATGAACAAAAGAAACTTACTAGTGTTGAATTAGAACAAAACCTCTTTTTGAACGTTAATAATCTCTTCTTTAACCATTAAATTTGTATACTTTTTGTGCATTAACCTTATAAGTTATAACAACTTTATTAAATTAACAGATACAACAATGAGTATTAACTATTAAGTTATCTAGTTTTTCAAACAAACAGCAAACAACAAGTCAACAACCCTATTCAGCAAAATCCCTAATTGCAGCAAACCCTATTCAATAAATCCCTAATTGATGCAAACCTATTCATATTTTAAACCAATTTCATGATAGACTGATAATACAAAAATTTCCCAAATTTCAGATGAAACCTAATTTTTAAATTTTAAGTAATAGTTGAGAAACAAGTGCTTACTGGTGTTGATTGAGAATCTAAATCTTCCATGATTGAATCAAAGTGAAGGGACAACACAGATGGCTGCAAAATCAATCATGCAAAATCAATCAGAGAGGTTGATGCAAGAAGAAGTTCGCTCTGAACAAAAAAAAGCAAAGACTGCAGATATCACATATACCTTTTCAATTTTTAATGGAGAAATTTGGATCGATTTGTCTTCTACTGATGCAGGAGCCCTGGAGAAGCCATGGAGAAGAAGAAAAAGAAGGTGGGAGGTGGTTGCTGTCGAAGTGAAGAAGAAGAAGAAATGAGAATTAGGTTTAGGTGATGGTTATATATCGGGTGATTGGAAGGTATAGATTTAATCTATCAAGTATACTAAAATCTATATCAACGGTCTCTAATTTCCGGTTTACCATTCATAGTTCGGTTCGGTTTTTGGTCAAACCGAAACCGTTACAATCGGTTTTTAAGTTTTTTTTACCAAAACCCTTCCACTACTAGACGGTTCGGTTCGGTTTTATCCTAATCGGTTCGGGTCGGGTCGGTTTTAGAGGGAAACCGTTACCATGTACAACCCTAATCACGAGCAGTACCCTTAGATCAAATGAGACATTTCGACCTAGATTTTAGGTTAAAGATAATAAGGTGGATTTAAACACCCCACAATTTCATACGAGCAGCCCCATCATTAACTTTATTAAAGAAATAATATTTCTACACTTGGCTGCCTTTAGCATTTTTCTTGGACTTCATTGTTGTCCCTTAACGTATGGATGGATGTGAATAGTCTTTTCTAATGAAATAATGATTTTTCTCTTTCTGATAATTCTTTTTCTTTTACTCCATATGTCTCCAAAATACCTATAAAATAGAAAACAAGCGTAATACACGCAAAATACAAGAGAAAATAGCAAAAAAAACATAATCAATTGATACAAATTAAGGTTTTTAGATACCTATCAACTAACATAGTCATGAATGACTAAGTAGAACTTATTTGAACTTACAGCTTGAGTGGCGAAGGTTCCATCGAATCATAAACTTAAAGATATCAAATATGAATTCCTTCCTTGAAGGTTTCAGAAGTACTTCCTTTTCTAAATTCCAAAGTTATGCCTTAGTAGTACACTTTTCAAAGTTAGGTAGTGTAATTTCTAGAACCTAAGAAGCGAGCAAACATGGTCGATGGCTAACTTCCGAAAGCTAATTGGCTTAGTTTCCGAAAGTATGGCAGCAAGCACTAAAACACGTCGCTGGCTAACTTTCGAAAGTTAATGGGCTTAGGTTCCGAAAGTATGGAAGCGAGCGCTAAAACACGTCTACTGTCTCACTTCCAAAAATTAATAGGCTGAACTTCCAACAATATAGAATTTCGCTCGTTCATTTTTGATAGTTCGGAGCATCACCATTTGTTCCTGTTCGGCCCGTCCTTTCGTTCCATAAACAAACCTCTTAAAAAAATTCATTTAATTTCCCAACGGGCCGCCAATCATATCGGGTCAAGTGTGAAACCGGGTTGTGCACTACCAGGCTTCACACAAGCATAACAGAGGAGTCATTAGATCATACTTTATGGCACTGTAATTTTGCAAAACAAGCTTGGAGTTGGATTTTAGGTACGTTTGGCTTAATTCCTAAAAATCTATTTAATTAGCTCTTATAAAGCTGCCAAGGGTTGTAGTCGTATTGTTAAGGATTTGTGACTGGTTTCTATTCTTGTAATTAAATATGAGCTGTAGAAGACCTGTAATAGCTTTATTTATGGTGGTAAGAAACCTAGCTGGACTTATTTCAAAAAGAGGGTGTTTTATCTTATTCATGTCTGAAGAGTTTTATGCACAATGGGATTGAGGACTTGCGTATTTTGGAATAGGCAGCTAAATGGGGTATGGATAGAGTTCTTGTAAGATTTGACTCTGTGAGTGCTATTCAAGCCTTTTTGAGTTCGAATCTTCCCTGGTTTGCTAGGCAAAGGTGGTTTGTTGTTTGTGAGAACTATTTATCCATCAGGTTTGAGTATATTTTCCGTGAAGCTAATTTTGCAAATGATGCTATGGATAAAAGAGGGTGTTTATTGCATAATGGAGAGGGGATGAGTTATGATGCGAAACCTGATTTCTTAATTTCAGTAGAATTCCCTAATGTCTCTTATTATAGATTTAAATAGTTTGTAAGTTTTTTGGGGTCTTTTTTTTACCTGTTTTTTTCGTAAACTTTGATGTACATATTGTTATTTCTTAATACAATTTTTTGACTTAAAAAAAAACCCGGGAAAGCGGGGCCTTGGGAGGTCTGGATTCAAAAAAAAATATTTTTTGTTGTTTTGACCTTTGATTTCTCAAAAAGTTTTTACAGTTTTTATTTCCTAATTAATATCACTAATTTCGTTAATTATTTTATGACCGTTTTTTGACTGTTGAGAAGATTTTTTGCTAGACATTGAAGTTTAAATTTATTCTCATTAGATTGGATTGATAATCTTAAGCTATAATAGGTTGTTTTCTGAAAAATAGCAAGTTTCCATTCTGATTTTGAGATCTTGAGCAAGTGTTAGAAAGAGTAGAAGTTGGTTTGATTTATCAGAGTGTAGAGAAATCAAACAAGAGAGTGATCAGCTGTTTTATCCCATATGGTTTCTGCAAGAGTAGACTGCTAACACAATCAAGAAACCGTAAAACACCTTAAAGAGAGTGACCTAGTCCACGACTCAACTATTTAAGATTTTTTCTTTGTAATTGGTTTGTTTTTTGTGCAGTTGTTTCCAACAATCTATAATGTTGTTCGCATCAATTGATTTGGATTAATCTGTTTACAAATTCGCAAAGTTAAATTTGCACATGATGATCACTTAACCCCTCTTGTTTAAGAGAAGTTAGGAACCGATAGTGTGGTGATTACATACTAATGAAATTTTACATATTAGACCGGTGACTAATTCTTCAAGTCACTCTGGTATTTTTCCAAGAAAAACAGATCTCGAAGTGTATCGATCGATAAGTCAATTTAGTTAATACTCTTACATTATCCTATAAATAAACCTTAACGTATTAGTAACGCATGTCTTGGTCATAGTCTTCTCGAGCTGAATCAACTCGTTCAAGCCTAAAGCCCTCCCGGACATGAGATATGTAATGTGAAGATCTGTTATCAATAGTTTCTTCAAGCTTATTGTAGTTACCAAAAATCTGATTTCAGCAGCTACAACCAAGATGGTGGATTGAGGTGCTATTGGTGGTCACCAAATTCACGATCACCCACAACCAAAGATCCAAACACGATGTAATACGATTAAAACGGGATTTAAATCAATCACGCACAAGAGATTTAACGTGGTTCGGCAACAAAGTGCCTACATCCACGGATAATGAGAGTTGATGGTTCTTATTAATTGTGGGGTTACAATGGATTGAAGTTCATCCTCTCTCAAGAACATTTTCTGGAGAAGAAGAAGAAGAGGAGAGAGAAGATCCAGAAAGTAGAATTTGGGAAGAATCCCAAAAGTCCCTTTCTCTTAGGTTATAGAAGAAATGATCAGCCCAAAATCGCCAAAAGTCCCTTTCTCTTTCCTAGTTTTCTGTTTATAAAGGAAAGAAAAACGATTGGATTACACAGTTCTCCCTATTAGTAAGGTGTGTGCTTCATCATTTGACTCCGCCACGTGTCAATATTGTCTGCCACGTGTCGAGAGATTTGCCACGTGTCGAGAGGAGTCCGCCATGTGTTGAAGAAGATACACCTCATTTTGCTTTGTGTTGATGAAGTCTGCCACGTGGCCATATTGATCTTATCCAAGACCAAGGTGAACAAAAAAAGGGAAGAAGTAGAAAAGGTAGGAGGAGAAGCAAAGAAGGAGGTGCGTGCTGCTAGGGGTTAGCCAAGCGTACAAGAGTTGGAATAAAAGAGGAGGAGGAGGGGAAGTGCGCAATGAGAGAATGAGAGAGAAGGAGGAAGAGATAGTGCGCATATAAGAAAAATGAGAGAGAAGGAGGAAGAGATAATGCGCACATGAGAGAAATAAGAGAAGAAGGAAAAGATAATGTAATATTTTTAGCACTATCACACTTATTAGCACCACCTCTACCACCATTCACACCCGCAACTATAACTTTATGTTGCTTTGGAAAAGGAGGAGGTGATATCTCTGCTTGATGTACCACTTCAGCTGCCTTAACGGTAACTCGGTTACTTGTAAATGGATAAGATTTGCTTGTTTTGTAAAAAGACATAACCATCTTACTTTTGTTGATCCTTCCTCTTAGTTTTTGGTTGGACTCCATTGATCTTTTGCTTAACGATCGAACCCTTTCTAGCTCTTAGTTGTAGAGTATTTGTAAACTAACTGAATGATAGCTCAAGATGAGGATGCGGATGATCTCTTTTCAACCATGAGACCACTTATTTATAGCAGGACGTAGTAGTAACAGACTACAGTATGGTCCAGTAGTAGTAATATTGGGAGGTGAGGGGTGGGGCGGATTTTGGTCTCGGATGAGATAGACATGAAGTTGGATCTTCTCTGCATATAGAAATGGGCGATGCATCCTCAACTCCTCATAATCTATTACTATATAGGATGCCAACTCTCTTATGACAAGTATTTTTTTTATTTTATTTTTAAGCATTTTATGACTAGTAGCTTTTTTATGACTAGTAGCTGAAGCTGCAGTCTAGAGTTTTTCCCATTTTATTCCCATTTTTAAATTTTCTTTAAGCTATTACCTAAATTTATGAGGGTCATAAAAATAATTTTGAATTTTAAATCAAATCAAAATTATTAATGGTTGGTTGAGTGAGTCCAATTTTTATAATATTAAAAACTGGATTAAAACGTGAGTTATATTGGATGGGTTAAATACCAACCCACCTAGAAACAGTGACGTTGAAATTGAATTTTTTGACGTCATTTGGACCTTGTTTTGTTTTCTCTTTCAAATAGACATTATTTAACTAGGAATTACTACATAATCCTATATACAAGATCCGTTTAACCCTAATATATCCATCAAGTCCGGTTTAACCCTTAGTCTAAAAATTTATTTTTGGACTGATTTTGTGAGTCGCACGTCCAAATCACGTGAAGACAATGAAAATTATATTTTTAATATCCCATATATACCCCTCTTTTGTTCGAACTATAAAAGAAATCAAATCTTCCAAAAAAAAAATCGGCATTCCGCAGCTCACAGATCCTATTTCCTCTCTCTCTGCTTCAGTTGGTGTTTTTCAGTTTTAGGGTTTCGATTTCAAATCTCCAGGTATTTTTCTTTAATCTTCTTCTCTGTTCTTATATTTGTTGTTTAAGCTTTGTTCTGTTTTTGTTTTTTTTAACTGAAATCATGATAATCAACTTGATTTCATGTTTTTGTTTGTTTTCTTACACTGAAATCCCGATGATTACGATTTCTATGTTGTACATTTTGTTGAATTCCATGATCGATCTCGTTTTTGTTCGTGTTTTAGTATTTCTTTTGATCTTTGAAAATGATTTTGTAATCGTTCTATTTTGTTCATTAGATCGTCGTATTCAGTTTTTTTACATGTTGTTTGATAATAGGTTTTACTTGGTTTTCTTTTATTTTTTCAGGGAATCATGATTTTTGTTCTTTTATCTGGATGTTTTGAATGAAAACTACATATTAATGCGTACTGTTTTTCTAAACTTTTCGATATATACTGTTTTTATAGTATACCATTTTTGAATCAGTACATATTTGTTTGCACTGTTTGTCTGTTATGTGTGAATCTATAATATGTGTGATACTTCTAAAATAGTACATATTATGTTGTACTGTAGATTTAGTATTCCTATCATCTTAAAATATATGTTTTGATTTTTGTGTTTGTGTTATTTTATTTGGATCACATTTCTTCAGGTTCAACATTTCAGGTGTTGGTTCTAATCCAAATAGCTTTTGCTACTCTCATGTATACCACAAGCAATACCACATGGCATATTTAGTTACGTTATCTTCGACTTTGGAAGATTTGAAGTTTACTATTTGTAATGCGTGGATCTGGTTGACTACATCAATTATTGTTGTTAATTATGTTGAAAATGGAGTGAAAGTCCCTGTCCTTGCTGATATATCTCTTCAAGGTCTTGCTGCATTATATTTTTACGAAGAATTCAGATTTCTTTGAGTTGCATGTTGATGTTGTGTTATCCTGTGCATCTAGTTCTTTGAGAAGTGTTGATCTTGACAACAGTGCTGAGTTGGTTTTGAGTGCTAGGAACAATTATTTGAAAGATTCTAAAGAGGTTGCAAGTGTTCTTTTTTCTGATGGTTGGGAGAATCTTTTTGAAGATAAAAACCATCTCTTCCATGGTGGTGTTGAAGATGTTCCGTTAGCATGTAGAAATATTGTTTGAGGACTGGATATAAGGTTAAAAAATTGAAGAATGACCTTGAGAGATTCAAATGAGATGCAACAATGATTGTTGCTCTTGGATGCTTCACGCGGTTGCCATGAATGGGTCTTTGGATGTGTTTAAGATAAAGTATTACGTGGGATTCCAACTGTTTCGAGGAAGCTTGTAAATCATTTAGTTTATGAGCGCGTCAAGCACAACCCTCTCATAAAGCCGCAAGAGATTATGGATTATATTAAAGTTGGTGGAGGGGTCAACATCAAGTATCACCACGCATATCATGCACTAGAGTTATCGCATGAAATGATTTTTGGTGACGATGTAAAGTCATACACTGATCTTGCTTGGTGGGTCACTGCTGTTCGGGAAACCAACCCAGGGTCTTATATTGATTTTGATTTCAACGACGCAACAAAGAGATTCCACATACTTTTTATTTGCTTTGGAGCTTGTAGAGAGGGTTATAAACTTTTTCGCCCAATGACTTTTGTGATGCGATATTTCTTACAGGGAGGTTTAAAGGATGTCTAATGGCTGCGACATGTCTTAACGGCAATCAAGGTAACTTTTTTATATGGTACATATTTTGATATGTAACTGTTTTTTATGTATTTGAGGATCATACACATCTTACATAAACTACACATTGATATACACTGTAGGTATAACATAATTTGAAGGTGCAGACATGAAGTACATATTGATATGGTCTTTTATTTTTGTTTTCCAGGTTTTTATCCTTTTGCATATGCATTAGTTCCTGGCGAAGATACTGATTATTGGCCTTGGTTTATGGACAATCTTAAAAAGTTGTGGACCATCGTCCCATCACGTTTTTGATTGACCGAAGTGAAGGTTTGTTGAATGCAATTCCTGAAGTTTTCCTTGATTTTTATCATATCTATTGTTTTTTCCACTTGAAAAAGAACTTACCCATCAGTAAGGGTGATGAATAATATAAAGAAGTGATGGACTGTTTCCAAAAGCAACATATGCGCTTTCTCCAGCAAGATATGAAGAAGGTCTTCAAGAAATGGTTTATCTAGGAAGGCCTTGGGTTGCTCAATACTTCCGTAACATTCATAGGGAAAAGTGGTCTAGTGCATACTTCCCAGGCTGTAGGTATGGTCAGACTTCTTCAAGCATTCCCGAGTCTTTTAATAACTGGATTCGCCACGAGAAGAAGTTACCTCCTTGTGCTATCTCTGACACAATCAAGTTTTTATAAGTTTCTTGTAACACTACAAGTATATATGTACTATATGTATCATATGTTTGTTGTTTTTTAATTTTTTTTGTCGTGTAGGTTACGGGTAATGGAGTTGATGTCTGAACGTCGTGAAGAAAGTCTTTTGATGGATCCGGAACTCTTAACCCCTTTGTATTAAGCCTTGCTTGAACTACACATTCAAATTGGTCATCCTTGGAAAGTTAGTCAGTCATACGCTCACGTCTTTGAAGTTCAATCCCCAAGGTTAGTTTTTTTAGGTAACATGCTTTTTTGAACTGAGATATCCATTAAAATAGTTTTTAGGGAAAATATCAAATATGTACTGTGCAGATTATATTCTTTTTTTGTTTGTGTAGTGCAAATATCAATATATACTGCGTAAATAATATGCTTGGTTTTCTTGTTTGTAGGTATCATATGGTAGATCTACATCAAAAGAGTTGTACTTGCCAAAGATGGCGCGTGTATGGTTTTCCATGCTCGTATGCTACTGCAGCTATTGCTGCATCTGGGGGAAAGTTCCTTGATTATATCGACGAATACTTCAAAGTTAGTTGTTATCGCCAGCTATATTCAATCGCTATCAGACCTGTTCCTAATCACGACAGGTAAGTTTTTTAAGCAGTACATATTGATTTTTTTTATGGTAGTATCATACATGAGAATGGTTTTAAGCAGTACATGTAAACCATAAACTAGAACTAGCATAGTACATATTGATATTTAGTGTAACACACATCAACAAAAACTGCACAAGAATTGTAGTTTTTTCTTATTTATGTTTTTCAATATACCACAGGCCTGATGAGTATACCGCAGAAGATACTATTCTGCCACCAATAGTAGTTAGGGCTCCTCCAGGAAGAAGAAAAAAGAACCGCATCAAGAGTGTATGGGAGAGGAGCAAAAATCATGTTACATGTTTAAATTGTAAATTGAAAGTTCATCACAACAAGGCTACATGAAATGTTATCCGTCAGTACCAATATACAGATGAGAATTAATTTCATTACAGTTTTTTTTAGGACATTTTGGATTTAAATTCTTTTAGAAGATACTTGTCGCATTTTTTTAGGTTTCTTTTTTAGAACTTGTTTGTGTGCCAACTGAATTATGTTCTTAATGACATAATGTGAATTTGGTGATATAAATCTTATATTTTTCTCCATCTTAAAAGATGTATGAACAATTGGTTGAATGTCATTCACTCGATAAGAGGGTCGAGGGGGAGCGCCCCCTCGTTTTAGTAATACATTTTTATTTAATTTTAGAGTTATTAGTGACTTTTATTCCCAATACATTTTTCTTTTATTTTTAGTAATCTTGTAGTTATTATAAAAACACAAAAAAATGTACATAAACAAAGTAATTTTTTAAACTCATATTAATATGTACTTCATAGTACATGTCAATATGTACTTGTTTTAGATTATGAATCTATTGGTTCAGAGTTTCAGAACAAAGTACATATCAATATGTACTTCCTAACACATATCAATTTGTTCTGCCTTTCTATATAACTCTAAAATTAAATAGAAACCTAACAATGCTAATAAAGATCATCACATATATATATATAAACATAATAACTAAAAACCAATTTGAATAGGTAGAAACCAAGTTCAATAAGTAAAACCCAATAAGAAAGTTACTGAAGTACTATCCACAAAACCCTGCCCAGCAAAAATGAAAATGCACCAACTTATCTCCTCAGACCAAGAGCTACAAACATATCTGAATTACTCTGCAGTTTAACATGTATTTTCATTGGGAGGGTTCCCAACTGATTTCAGGATGAGTGGCTGTCAACAACCTGCATGTTAACTTGATTCTTTTCATCTGAATCTTCTTCATCAGTTGTTCGTCATCTCTCAAACTTTTCCCATCACGATCAATCTTTGATATTCTCTTTATAAAATGCATCACATACAGAAGGCAGTCTGGCCAGATCCCTTGTTGTCGATAGCCATAGTTTGTCAATCATACGGTGTTCACCATCTTTCTTTTATGCTCATCCAAGAACTGATTGATAGGGTTGAACAGGTATTCAGAAATTTTCTTGGCATTTTCATAGCAATGGTCACTGAATGCCACAAATGAGTTGTAATGTATGAATTTCTCTGTTTCAAACTCAAATTCCAACAGGGTCCAATGCTTGTTGCCATGGCACATTCGTACAAGCATATTTTCTATGTCATCAAGATTGGCATGATGACAGCAGTCACTTCTGCCCCCTTTAAATAGTCTGGCTTTTCGACATGATACTGAAAATTGGAAATGTTTAATAGGTTATTTCACATACCCAAGCAGCTGGATCCAGGTGCAACACCTTAAAGTATTTTCTTTCTTCCTCAGCATTTGCTTGATCGTCTTTAGACGCCAGTTGAAGCTTATATTGAGCATAGTTGAGAAGATCCTAATGCTCTTTTGAAGATCAAATCTTCCATTGTAGCCCCGCTGACGCAGATACCACCTCCATTCTCTACTTTCCAAGCAACCGAGCTGCACATTTATAACAAAAACACATATTGAAGTAAGTTTTTTTGATATGTACTGCAAAACTTACTTGATTTAAAAGTAAACTGAAGGGTAGAATGTACTTACATTCTCTTTCCTTTCTCAAAGTCAGAAGTAGAATCTCTATTTGTTCTTCTGTCATATTCTCGTAGAGTGGTGACTTGTGAAGATCCATGAACTTCATTCTTGGTTTCTGAGGTTTCCGAGCTTTGTTGGCTTTTCCTGTCTTTATCGTCTTTTTTCTCTTCTCAGTTTTTGGCTTCCTCTTTTCAGAAAACATACTTCCACTATCAATTAATTGATATGTCTTCTTTCCAGGATTTACACGGGTTACCCGCCTGCTAACTTCTTCTCTAGGTATGACTGTCTTTTTTGCAAGAACCTTTGGTTTTGCTTTTGCTTTGGCAGCAGTCATCTTGGCAAGTTTGGTTGCTAGGGGCATGTCGTTTGACGTCTGGGTTGTTGTAACTTCATGTTCCTGTATTTTTGAATCCAGATTTTAAGTACTGTATTTGAATCATATTTTTTCAAACAAATACAAGAAAGGTAAATTACCACAAGTAGAAGATATACCTCCTGGTCACTTTCCTGTTCAGGTGTTACTTTAATCGCATTCTTCTCTGGTGTAATTTGGTTTGGATCAGCTGTAGCTTGCCGAACTTCTACACATCGCAAATCATTTCCAAATAAATTATCAAAATATTTTCGAATGTCAATCCCAAACAGAGTATGGCTTGAAACACTACCATTGTCTTGGCTGAGAGATGCATATTCTTCATCATAAACATCCATGCTAGAAATGGATAAGTCCAAAAATTCTTCGAATGTGAACTTTTCGATGTCTTCCATCTTAGCCATCTCAGTAAACAAAGGGATTTTATGTCGACGAAGTTGTCGACCAGGGTTTCAACGTCTTGTTCATCTGGGTTCTACGATATCCCTTTAATCGTTTCAAGACTCTGGTCAATAGCTTCAACCACCTTCTTCATTGCTTCTTGTTGAAGTCCAGCTAAATAATCCTGCAACCATAGAGTTTTATTCATGATAGTTAAATACATACTGATATGTACAGTTATATGACAATAATAAAACACATCTGTAATCAAGTACATATTGATATTTACAGTTATATGACAATAATAAAACACAATTATAATCAAGTACATATTGATATTTACAGTTGTATGACGATAATAAAACACATTTATAATCAAGTACATATTGATATTTACAGTTATATTTTGATAAACACATTTGTAATAAAGAGTGAAACTAGCCAGCATTACTTACCTGTGAGTTACTTTTCTCCTGCATCTGTTTGACCTCTTTCTCCAAGTCAAATTTAGCCCATGTTTTAATAATATTAACATCAACACCACAAAACTTGCGCACTGAAGGTGGTGTTGACAATGCAACATTAAATGATACCCTTTTGACGGTGGTGTCACTCACATCATTTTGTTCATCTTCTGTTGGAATCTGAACAGTTGGCACTTCTTCTCCCAAAACTACTTAACCTTTTGTTATGTTTTCACAAAGAGGATTTGTTGGAGTAGTAGGAGATGGGAATTCTCATGTTGGGTCATTACCTAAATGAGTGGGACTCCCATCAATTGAGTCTCGAAACTGTTCTTCATTTTCAGGCTGCATGGGAGAAGCTTTCATGTAAATGTCATTCAACATTTGCAGAAGCTTTGACGCACCAAGCGGTCCATCCTCATACTGCATAGTGTTCGCTTCATCCCATTTCTCAAAAATTTTCTTTCTCAAATCTTCATATCTTCCTTTCCAGTTATCTTCTTCCACTTCCTTTCCTGCAGTTTCTTCTTTATTTTCTTCTTTATCTTCTTCCTTTTCATCTCCACTCTTCTCTTCTTCAACTCTTTTTGTTATTCTATTCAGAATTTTCTTTTCTTCATTGGTGTATTGAACCTTGAAATTGTCATTGAACTGTACCAAAATAACAAAATATGTACTCAGAAATATGTACTATAAAAACAAGTTTTTTCATGAGGTACATATCAATATATACTGTATGATAAAAAAACATCATACATTCAATACATATCATTATATACTGTAGGATAACACAACATCGTAAAAGTACATATTTTTCTTACCTCATATTCAGTTGTATCAATGTCTTTTTGGAATTTAGCACATAACTTTGACAGATTCCATTTGGAAGCTCTAGGAACAAATATTTTTTCTGGAATCGTCTTTATTTCCTCCGGTTCCAGTAAATATGTATGCTCTGCATACCAAATCTGTTTTGAAAAAAAAAATCACCAAAACAAAGTTAAAAGTAAATCATGATTCTCATTGAGTAAACTACTAAAAATATTTTTAGTACGTATTCTTACCAACAAATAGTTCAGACACCCTGTAGTACTCTCGACTGCGTTTACATTTTTATTTAGTGACTTTTCTAGGTAAGAATGTATCAAATCTGGCCATGCCACATTCTTTGCAGCTTCGAGATCCTCCACAAGACCAATGTACTTTTCAGTCAAGGCATGCACATCTTTTTTTGTGAAAAACTAAGTGATACACATGAACAGGCATATAAGCCTTACAAGGTCTTCAGCATCTCTGACTTCTTGACTTTTTTCCTCAATCCCTTCTTCACTTTCTTCTTTGCTTTCTTCTTCTTCATTTTCTTCATCACTCCCAATTTCTTCAGCTTCTTCATCACGTTCCATTTCTTCATATTCTTCAACTTTCTTCTTAGTTGATGGCTTTTTTCTTAGAAGTTTCAATATTTCTTCCTGTATCCCCACTCTATTTACCTTTTTTGTCTTTTGTACATCAGAAAAGAACCTCTGAAGAAAGCACAGTTTCTATATCCACCCATTGATGTCAGCATTATGTCTTCATGTTGTCTTTTTCCTGCTCTTGGAATTCCAAAGATAACACCTACTTCTTCAGGAGTGGATGTCAGAATATGTGAAACTCCATGCCTTTTGAACTCAAATCTGAGCTTATCTGCAACTTTACTTCTCTTATAACACTTTATAAGATTGGTCACAGAAGTTTCACTCTTCATCCAGTGATTTGCACCCAGATTTGTGTACCAGAACATCAGAAAAAGTTTCCCATATGATTGCTTACTGATTATCCGCAACTGAGTTTCACTCAACTCAAGCTTTTCTTCCTTGATTGCTTTAACAGGTGAGAAAATCCCCATGAAACCACTTATGTATATCCTCCTAGCAGGTGCAGGTGCTTTTGTGTTATTTATGGTTTTCTTCACACCATCTGCATAATGAACACACTGTCAATATTCCTACAATATATCAATATGTACTATAATATAGAACAAAGTATATATTTTTGATATGTTGATATGTATCTGCTAGATCATGAACAAAGTATACATTGATATGTACTGATTCAATTCAAGATTAGAACAAAGTACATATCAATATATACTTATCCTGTATGCAAGATCTAGATGTTAAAGTATACAACAATATACATCTACTATATATATATACTTTATATCTATAGCATGAACAAAGTATATATTGATATGTACTGATTCAATTCAATATCTAGAACAAAGTACATATCAATATATACTTATCCTGCAATCAATATCTAGATGGTATAACATGAAAATAAGCATATACTGATATGTACTGATCAGTATATACTAAAAACCAAGTAAATATCAATATTTACCCTATGTTGCATACTAGATCTATGTGCTAAAACATGAAATATATATATATTGATATGTACCCACGTCGTATGCTATATCTAACTCCTATAACATGAACAGAGTATGTTATATATTGATATGCACTGATGATTAGAATCAGTACCTTTTTTGCCAGAAACAACAACAACCTTCTTCTTCTTCTGTGATGTAGATGGAGAACGAACAACAAGAGCTTTCTTCTTCTTCTTTGTAGATGGAGAATGTACAACAGCTGTTTCATTCGTTTTCGATGTTGTTGGAGAATCAACAACTTCATTCTGCTTCTTCTTTTTTGATTTTGCTGGAGAATCAACAGCAGTTTGTTTCATTCTTTTTGATCTTGTTTGAGAATCAATAACTTTTTTGTTCTTCTTCTGTTTTGATTTTGCTGGAGAATCAACAACAGTTTGTTTCGTGTTTTCTTATGTTGTTGGAGAATCAACAACTTCATTGTTCTTCTTCTTTCTTGATTTTGTTGGTATAGAATCTACTGTAGAAGCTTTCTTGTTCTTCTTCGGTGGTGGAGATTGAGGAGTGTCGTGTTCTTCTATCATTGTTTCTTTTATACTTCTGTTGATTTTTCTCTTTGTACCCATTTTAAATGGAAAATTTGCAGTAGTATAATGATGACGTAGCTTAGGTTTGAGTTGTATAATGCTGAAAGAAATCAAAGCCTGTTATTACAAATTTCGATTTTCGTTTTTTGGTCTCTGTTTTTGGTGTTTGTTTCAGGTGTTTCCTGATTTTGGTTTTGCCCTAGATTTTAAGGTTTTAGTGAAGTAATGAAGTCGAGTAATATTGATGGAGTAGATGAAACTAAAATTCCGTTTAGAATGCGAGTAATGTAGGAGGTGGAGGACGTGGATTGGTTACACGTGATAAGTAGAATAGTAATTGGGAGTTTTCAAATGGTTTTTGGACTTATGGTTAACGGGTTTCCCGGCTGGACTTATGGTTAACACGGTCCCAGTTTTTTAGAGTAGCCAGCAAAAACCCCCTTATTTAAATCTACAATAATAAAAAAAGACGTTACTCTGTTTATGGGTTAAATTTTAAATTTGATCTGAGTACTTAAAAAGAAAAATTAATTATCAGGTAAATAATCCTAAGCTCAATCGTGTGGCTTTAGGCCCTGGCTATCTTTGATTCTGGTTCTCTAATCTAAACAGAATCCTAATTGTCAGGGCCTCGGTTAACTCAAAAAAAAAATTCCATCGCCAACTCTTAGCCGCAATGGGAGAGTAAATTCTCTCTTTACTCCAGATTTGCTATAGTAACCGAGTAAGTTTTCTCCAAAATATAAGTATAGTCGCACGGCCAGTTAAGTGTACGCCTGATAATACAGTCTGTTAGATGGCCGCTCAGTGTAACGCGCGGTCACCTAGCTGTCCGGCCATCCTGGAACAGCTACTTAAGGCTCCGCCCAACCTAAGACACGCACGGTCACCTAGCTGACCGCCCCTTACTCACACGACATCTTAACCCTCCGCTCCACCAGACGGTCTCCTAGGACATATGCCAACAATAATACGGTCTCCTAGGACATATGCCATACATAATACGGTCACTTAGCCAACCGTCCGTGTTATCTTACGGCCATCTAACACTACGTCCAATATCATACGACTATTGTGCAAGTAAAATTTCCTTGCCTACCCGTTGTGGTTTTTAAACAAAAGACCAAATCAAATTTAGTATTTACTCTTTAGGATACTCGCAGCTTTGCAGTTGCCCTAAGGTCGTATGCTAGATGATTTTTAGTTTTCCTATATATAGGCTATGGATTTATTATTTTTAGCTAAAAAAATTTTTTATATAATTTTAGGAAACTTCTTTTAACTGTGTTAAAAATCGAATTAAATTCGAATTCTAGAACTTGTATACCCACCTAAAAAAGATATATCAATAAGAATCATAAATTTTAATAAAATTTCGATGTCTTTTTACCGCCCAGGAAATGGAGTAGATGATCGATACCCAGAATTATATAACCTTCTCGCAAAACCAACACCCTCATTCTCCTCTCTTCTCTTTTCTATTCTTTCTCTCTCCTTTTTTCTAGCGTCTCCATTGAATCTATTGTCTTCCCTTTTCCGATTCTTCTCTCTTCCCTTTCTGTTATACAATGTTGCGTGATACTATGTCTAAGATACACTACCGGGCTTTCTACTTTTCACATCCCTATTTTCCTTCTCTTTTTCTATCTCCCGAAACCCTAATTGTATTCTCTATCTTCTTTGGTGTTCTCTTCTACTAATCTATTTTCCATCTTTAGTGTTCTTTACACTTCTTCAATTCGTCTCCTCCAACTGGCAAGTTTACTTTATTATTTTTTGGTTTTGTCACTTTTGTAGGTTTTATTTTTCGACTGAAAATTTTGATTTGATTTATTTTTGTTAAAATGTTTAGTGGGTTCTTACAGAATGGAATCACAAGATTATGATGAATTGCGTAGGGAGGTTTAACTACTCTAGGAACTGCTAAATGGCAGGTAAGTTTGTCTTTGTAACTCTCACTCTCAATTTAAAGTTGTCGTAAATGATATGGAATTCAGGACAATAGAAACCAGGCATGAGCAGTTTATTAGTGCGATAGAGGAGCAAATAGCTTGAGTTGAGACTGCATTAGAGGAAACTCTAACCGGGGAAGGGAGTGAACCCTTTGGTGATTGGTTTAGATGAAGAAGAAAAAGACTAGCTGTTGAAACTACCTTCCTACAACTGGTTGTTATTACTGCCACTGTATAAGTTTACTTCCATGATAACTGTATTCCCTCCCCATTTTCAAAAAATTCAGACAGAATCCAATATATTTCATGCAATTTATTTAACCATATTGGTAAGTGAATTTCTGTTTTATAACACCTCTATTTTGTAATTTATAAGGTAAAATTTTTCCTGTATTCATATAATTTTCTGCAACTATTTGATGGTTTTGGACGAAAAAAGTACAAGCCAAAGAGCCTCCAACTCATTCATTGTATGTAGTTCAGTGCGCACGTACCTGCCCAATTTTATTTTAACTAAAGATGCTCATTAGGTTGTTTTTTTTTTTTTGTTTGCAGCATGATCGTGAAAGACTCCATGATCCTAAAAAAGACCTAGAATAAAAGATGAAGAAGAACCTTTGTTGCAAAACATCCTTACATTGATAAGGTAATTTATCTGAAACAATGTCATTCCCATCCATCTCTTTTTTGTTTGCAGCAGAGTCTCATATGTATAACTCTTCTTTTAAGAGGTGTGCTTTTAGTATTACAAGAAATATACATCAGTATCTTTAACAATTTTTTCAGATTTCAACTTAATCTTTTGATAATGAACAACGATGCAGTGTACGGTGCTACAAAACTTGATGATGGAAAATAATGAACGAGGTTAGTGGTGCAGGCTTAAACTTTTGAAAAATTTACCAAATTCATTGTCTTTAGATTGATTTTTAGAGCTAGATTGTTCTTTCTATTAATTTTCTTACTTCCATTTGCCCATTTGGTTAGCCCTCTCATAGGTCCGTATGACCGTCCCTGCATTGGCACATAGAGAGATTTGATTGATTTTATACACGTGGTTCAATATATTTAGTGAATCATAGGTTAATGCTATCTTTCAGGTCTCGAACCTGGCATAAAATATTACTACAAGTGTGGTGATATTTCTTTATCAGCAATGAGCAAAGTGCTTACCTTTTAAACTTTACCCTTACAGTTGCAATGCAATTATCCTAGAGAAATAACAGTGGCTGGAGACTTTGGGCTTACAAGCAATTTGACAACAACTTTTGGTCAAGTATGATCTTCCAATGATTTTGATGCTTTGAGACTTAAGTCATGCAGATCAGTATCGTACAACTTGCGGAAAAGGAGCTCCATGCTTTAATGGTATGGTGATCTGTTACCTGTTTTAAAATTTTCTTTTCTCTTTCGATGCTATATAGCTGATTGATAATTATCTGTTGTTTAATATTCAACCATATTGCTTTAAATAGGTAGGTGCTGATATTTCCAATAGCAAACAACGTCGACCAAACTGTCAATATTCATAGCTAGATGTTGCAGATTCGGAGAACTTGCGTTATGGATGGAGTAGATATGCTCAGTACAGTTTAGCTGAGGTAAATTAAATGGATAACAAGCTTACTGTTATATATAGTACACATTCGATTTTTTATCATTCTATAGTAAAGGTGCACATTATGTTTTTATAAACCATTTTATTATCCTGTTTTTGCTTTTATACCCTATACTATAAGAAAGGTGTTCTATTTGACTTTACAAAGATAATCTACCAAAATCAATCTGTCTTTGTATTTAAGACAAGATATTCAAGGCAGGTGCCGCAGGTCTATGTTTGTAGCTCTTTTCCTAAGGCTAATGTGCCGGTTACAATTTACTTCCTAGGTCATCCATTCAAGTTGAGCAAGACAGGTCTATGTTTGTAGGCCTTTCTAAATTTCAATGTCAGTTCTTTTAATTATTTATGCCTACCTATTTTGATTGACGTCGCTTAATAGATGGAAAAGAATAATTATCTATGTGTACCTGTTTTGATTACTCTTTTAGTATTTCTAAAGCTTGAATTCAAATGGGGTTTAGTTTTAGTAGAGTTTGATTATTGTTTTAGTACAGTAGTTTTAAAGATTGAATTACGAGGAGTTTGATTTTTTATTAAAAAACTTGATTATTGTTTTAGAAGTTCATTCATCTCTAATTTTGTGCTATTGTCTGTCAACTTCATATATTATTTGTTTTGTACAGAAATAAGAGTTTACCTTTGCCGTTTACATTTACTTTTCTCTATCCATACTCTCCGTACCCAACTTCACAGTGTTCCAAATCGAAAACCAAAACAAGAAATATCAAATCATGACCTTCATGTTCAAATTCATGAATATTACATATACTCAATTTATGATTATAACATCCAACAACTGGGCAGTTTTAATGTGAGCTACAGCCTATAGCATTGAAAAAATATAATATACTAGAAAAATCTAAGACTCTTGAACCAACTTAAATACTCATACTTAATCAGATTAGATGGTAACATGAACAGATTATGCTAAACCTTGGATACGTTACAGGGTTGTCAAGTAATAAACAGGATAAAATCACCGATTTTGAAGAAATTGATTAAAAAAAATATATCATTTTTTGAAGAAAAAAGAGAAAAAAAAATGGGGGAAAAATTGTCAATTGGCATCAAATTACCAAACTTAATCCCAGAAATGTAAACTTAGGCGTTGCACAGGCAAGACGCTAGTTTAAGTTAAAATGAAAAGCCAAATAAGTCTTAATTCTTTACTAACAATCAAACTTAAATCCATTTCTTCCCTATAATCAAAATAAACTCTAACTCTTCTTTAAATCCAAACTAACAAGGGGTAGTTGAATGAGAATTTTGTGCATTTTCAGAGATTTTTTATTTGAAAGACTCTCGGAGATTCTCTAGAAATCTAGAGATTTCAAGTGATTTATGGAAGTGTTTTAAAGAGTTTTTCTGATTTACAAAAACTAAATAGTGGATTTTTAGGGAGTATTTGTGATTTATAGAGACAATAAATGTGATCATAGTGGGTTTGTTTAATCATTTATTTACAGAAAAAAATCAATTGGGGGAGCAATCCAAGAAATCACGTAGGAATTGTTGATAACCCGTGTGAGACTATTATCCAAGACACGCAACCTAGTTCTAATCACTATATATAATCACCTGGTGGACTGATTTGTCCGTTCTTCTTCATCGTGGCACATTCTACGAAGACTACTGAAAATAATACAATATATATTGTTCGTGCATGTGTCCATATAAAATAACCCAAATTCCATGATCACCAGAAAATTTCACATGGTACTTAACAACCCAAATTTAATTAAAAATCCACGCATTTTAGATTCCTGAAGAAAAATTATGATTTTTTCTAATAACTCGGCTTATATATAGTTAAGCCAGTTATAGGTAATATATTATTGATGATTAGTATGTTAATATAGTTGCAAAAAATGGTTTATTTAAGGATAATACAACATAGCTTGATTAATCATTAGTTTAAAAGTTCGATACACAAGAGAAAAAAAAAAGGCACTTGCAAAAAAAAAAAACCATTAGTTTTAAAGTCTCCCAAAATATCACATATTTTGGAGAGACTTTTGTCATGCCTATTTTTGCATAAAAGTTTCTCAAAGTCTCTCAAAATTACAAATCCATGACTTTCAAGTTGATAACCAATAACGTGAGCATTTAAAGGACTTTCTAGAAGTCCATAACCAATAACAAAGAGTTTTTGAGAATTTCATGAACTTAAATAAAGTCTTTATTCACTAACAAGGGTGTTTAAAAAACTCTTTCAAAGTCTCCAATGACTAACATGAGATTTAAGATCTCTCTGAAACTCCCTATAATTCTCATTCCACTAACCTGTAAATTACAATTCACACTAATTGTAATTCTTTCTCACTATTCTCATAGTTTTACCAATCATAAACCTTAGCTTCTAATTTTTTCCCAAAATTCAAACTAAACTGAAAATCTTTCTTTAATCCAAATAAAATTATAATTATTCCCCTAAAATATCTCCACAACACCACCAATTGAAATTGATTTAACTAAAGTTTTATTTTATTTTCCAAAAGTAATTCTTCTATAACTCCATAAACATAATGTATAAAAAGAACTTATTCCATAATTAGATGATATTCTTTTTTCTCAACCATAGTTACATTAAAGTTGATTGAGGCTGTTGACTATTCTTTAAAATCATCAATCATGCCTTAGATCTTACTCTTAGATAAGCTATGAAAATTAGGTTTTTTTTTTTTTTTTTGTTCATTTAGGGATTTAATAGTTTATTCAATTATTTTGGGTTATATATCATAATTGTGTATCATTCAGTGAGTTATAATATGAAATAATTTTAAAGGTTTGTTTGGTTAGTTTAATCACTTATTTTTTATGGGTTATAGATAATAGGTGCATGAGCTATATATAAGAAAATGTTATAAAATAAAAATTAGAAAATGCTAAACATAAACAAATAGAGAAAAAAGATATGAGAGACCATTTCATTCATGAAATTAGTGTGAAATACAATTGTGTAAGGACCTCTATTTATAGGTCATACAATAGAGTAGATGGTTAATGACATTAAGTATTATAGGTAATGACATGCAACCATTACTAGTCACTAACATATACTTAAGGTGGAGGTTATAAGATAAATAAGAATGAGTAAGGGTGGTAGGAGATATAAAGGTGGTGGTGTAAATCCACCAAATATTTATTTCATAACGCTCTCCCTTGGATGACACCACACTACAAACATTGCCTCATTAAAACCTTGCTAGGAAAACCCGAAGGAAAAAACCTAGGCGAAGGAAAAAGAGTACAAAACATATGGAGTAGTGTTGGACACGCATATGCTGCCTCATTAAAACCTTGACAAAGAAAACCCAATGAGACAAAATCTTGACAAAGGAAAAAGAATACAACACGATAACTCCAGTAGAATGCACCTTGTATGATGGCACTCCCCCTGATGAGTACTTCAGTAAATTCTTGGCTTACAAGTCTTTGAGTCGAGACTTACTAATTTAGGTGAACAAATTTCTTGAATCCAGAAGATTGTTGTGCTTTCGTGAAGAAAATTGCTAGTTGATGAAGTATTCTTTGTGTAATACAAACAGTGTTGTCTTCGATTAATACTCTTACTGAGTTTATATTTCTCTTCAACACATTGAGGACTTGTATCATGTATTACTAGCTTCTCGAAGATGATTTGCGGTAGTAGTTGATGTAGTTTCTTCAACAAAGTGCCAAGATGCGAATACATTACCATACGTGAACAAAAACCGTATTTGTCATTAAACCTTATGTGGTTCAGAAAGACATCCAAATTCCTAGGGTGTGGTTATGTTGATTTGGTCTAATCGAATAAGGGCATCCACTAAATAACTGAAATTATACAATAACTCCCTCTTGGATGACCACCATGTTGAATAAATTGTCTCACTAAAACATTGTCAGTAAAATCTAATGGGAAGAAAAATCTGGACGAATGAAAAATAGCACAATACCAATATTTTGAATAAAAGTTTAAAGTCAGCAAAATATTGCCTCGTTAAAACATTGCCAGGAAAAACCACATGGGACAAAACCTCAAACGAAAGAAAAATAGTAATTTTTTTTTAAGATTTATGGATGCTAACTCAAATACATGAGTATTACAGAAAACAAGCAGCAAAATCATAAATCTAATATATATCATATATACAAGTTTTATGCAACATAATATTAAACTGCAGATTCAGGGGAAAAAAATTATGCTGCTTAAGCATGAAGTTTTGTTTTTTAAGGATTCCTCAAAAGACTTGTAAAGTTAATATCATCAAGTAATTAATCCGTATTTTTGGTTTTGTACCAAATTTCCAAAAACACATAAAAGATTGTTAAACCTGACATAATCGAGTCAGGTGGCTGCCTGGGTATAATTTGAATCCTCTATGGGTTACAAATTTGAATATGTTCTCCGACCACATTTCTTGTGTAAATGCAATACAAGTCCTTCAAGGACTACCACGTCAAATGCATTATACAAGGAGAACAAAATATTATTGAACCAATCATAAGGTTTTAAAAAAATAATGAAACCCTCAAATCGTTTTAGACGATGATATTTCTCATATAACGCATGAAGATGACACCAACCTGTAATTTTCAGAATTCAGGCTTGCACGTTTATGGTATTAAGTCTTGGATCCAAATATTACGTTTATTCAAGAGATTTCAATCCAACATAATTTGGATTTGTACCTACCAATCACATATGTCGATATCACTCTGCAAATGGGTTAACAACCACCATCATTTATTATTTCAGTAGTTACTGTAAACGAATATTCAACAATTATTTTAGCTTACCACGATCCAACATAATTCTCAAGTTATGCATGTCTTGAAAAATTAACAAAACTAACCAGAGCCCACGGGTGTTATAATCTCATCATCGTCAAGTAAAGAGTTATTAATTTTAAGAATGTGAATCGTGTTTTAGTAGTCTTAATTGGAGCACTACCTGTAGCCTTATAGAACGCTATCTAGCTATTTGCTAGATGTGACTGGATCTTCCTTTCCAAGAGGCATAAGCTTTATATAAAAGCAAAATGAGATATTTCGCACCAGTCATATGCTGAAAGCCTTTATCGATTTGATCAAGTTAATTAACACCCACTTCTGGTAGTGTATAGTCCCCCCATGATTATGGCAGAACTATTTTCATCTCATATACGAAAACAAGTTTCGTAAAGTATAATCCGATTAATTCGAGATATATACTCATTATGAAATATGTCTTTCGACATAATTTTTTTTTGTAGTCTTACTAAACATACATCTTTACCATCAACCATGGATTACTTCTAAAACCCAAAATCAATTGGTTATAACTAAAAGCTTAGAATTTGCAAGCAAATCTCCAGTAAATTTGTCACATGTAGGCTCGATGAGATAATCATTCACCTTTGAATGAAATTATGGACACATATTTTGTTAATAAAATAAAATAAAATAAAAATATCAAGATCAAATAAGTTACTTCAAGGACTAACGATATAGGCTTAGAAGCCGGGTGCGCATCCATTGACCTTTAGTGTCCTATCGTATTCCAACTACAAGTGGAACGATTCCAAATTTTAAAGATAAGTACCAGGAGAAAAATAAAACTGCTTAATATCCCTCAGGAATACAGTGATTCATTATTTATTGGTATTTGTAATTGGATTATGCCATTATAACGATATGTCATCCTTTTATGATTGATGAAAAAAACCATTCTCAATTGGCTAAAATGATTCTTATTAAGAAAATAAAGAATGCAATATCATTATTCTTTTTAGAAAAAATCCACTTTGTGGTCGATTAATGATGCTTTCTTGTAGGGAATAGAAACCAATCAATGTCCCTTGCAATGAATATAATCATACTGGCTCAAAAATAATTTATAATTGCAATTTATTTATATCTCATCTCATAGAATCGATGGAGAAAATCAATATTAATTGGTTTGTGCGGTTTACCAAAATCGAATCGACAAAAATTAAAAAAAAAATATCGTTTTAGTCATCGTATATGGAAAATCCATCTTATGGTTGACGGATGGTTTCTTGTAAAAACATGGAAACCAAATATAAAAATCACATGATCTTCATCCAACGGACTTAGATACCAAACTTAATTGGTCGGAGGTTTATGAACCATGCATGTGATTAGTTACCATAAAGATAATTAAATTGTGAAAACACCAATTTAGATGATTACAGTTTCACTAAAGAAATAGAAACTATAAATCATCTTTTGATGATTTTATTCTTTTTTTATTAAAAAAATTAGAGAAGAAAGGAAAAAATTGGAACTATTATCAGTGTTAGTCTTTATGTCAATAAAATTGTAAAATCACTACACTTTCTTTCCGGGAATTTTTTTTGGGACAATTGTTGTATAACCCGTCATCTTTTCAACAGTTATGATTCTTATGAAAACATAGGAATAGTACTGGTGATTAAAAAAAACGGGATAAAAAGAAAACCACTAAAAGAAATAAAGAAGCAGGACAGTAATACTTTTATAGATCATTATAACTTAAAGAAATTAGCTTAAGTAAGTGAAACTCTGAAAGTTTAGGCACACTGTGTACGATACAAAAAACTCTCAAGTATAGGTTCACTCGTCCATCATTCATTATGAGTATTGTATACAATTAAATGATGTATAATAAAATAATAAAAAGACCGAAAATATGAGATAAATAAATATATATTCCTCTGAGTATAAATCTGATTTGCCTATTAATATCAGTAAACAAAAAAAAAACATATAAGAATTTTTACGACAACAATAATGATTTCAACAATCGGAAAAAATAAAATTAGGATTTAGAAAAAATAAATTATTTGTTAATAGGTAATTAGAGTTAAGTACTTGATAACGTATTATAAACTGAAATTAGAAAATAATAAACATAAATAAATAGAGAAAAAAGATATGAAAAATTATTTCATTTATAAAATTAGTGTGAAATACAATTATATAAGGACTTCTATTTATAGATCTTAGAATATAATGGATGGTTAATAGCATTAAATATTAAAGATAATGATATGCAACTATTACTAACCACTAACATATACTTAAAATGGAGGTTACAAGATAAATAAAAATGAATAAATATGGTAGAAGATGTAAAAGTGGAATAAATCCATCAAATATTTATTTGGTAATAGAAAAAGTTGTATATAATTATGGGGAATTATAATTATTTAGCTTAACCATGGATCTATGCACGTCGATATGCTCCTGCGTATCACTCTTGTCATCAAAAAAAATAAATTGATCGATCTCTCTTCTTGGATAAGAGAGCATGTTTTAGTTTTCCTTTTGTATTTTATACTGCAGTGATTGGATAACGCCTATAACTTCATTTGTTATCTAAAAACAGAATCCTAAAAATGTATTCCATGCACCTCCATTTAAAACCTTGTATGAGAGGGAAAGATTTGGAGAATTTTGAAAGCAAAGATACGGGAATATTTAGGGGTGGTGGTGGTGGTGACCGGATATATACTTCAATTGCCAAAAAGTGCTAAACTTTTTCCCTTCCAGTTTAATATATTGAAGGATAATGTTGTCATGCTCAGATGGATTCACTGGTTGCCAATCAAACGCAAGGAATATATAAGATTTTGGTCATTGTATACTTAGCAGTCACTTTTGACCCTTGCCCATGATTCATATGTCTCGACTGCTACTTCTAGTAATAGTAGTTATCCCTAGACCCATAGTTTATGCCAAAAAATCTTTTCGACTAAACAACCAATCAAATTCTCATATATCAATTAAAAGTTGAAATTGAGTAACAGCCAAACATCTTTGTAT